>JACCIE010000038.1:1800000-2125663 GCA_018906755.1 Sycophaga agraensis
ACAGCAATCTCCGCATATCCGTGCACTGATAAACGCATGCGTTGGCTTTGTGGCGTTTACTTCTTACGGGCGCCAAGAGGACACTAAACTTTGATTTACTTTTTTCTCTGTTTCCTTTACAGGTAAACTTAGTTCTTAACCTTTATATTTAGAAGATGCTGTAGCTATGTTAGTCGATGCCTCTTTTTTCTCATTCAACAACTTTGGTCGACCTGTTACGGGTATTTCAAAAGTATTTGTTTAACGAATACGCACCGAGACAGGAATAACATCGTTTACTGTTCAAGATACCAATTTGTGGAACAATCTCCTATCTACACTGCACAATGTGCAGTTTCTTTCTTTCTTTATTCGGTTAATGATGGAACCTTTGAGAGAACACGATAGTGCAATAAATTATTTTTATTATATTTCTAGTCATGTATCCTCTCTATCGAGTTTTATGCAAACATTGTATCCAGCATTTATTTGTACTGTGTTTATGTCATCTTGTACGACACATTGAAAAACATCAGAAGACAGACGTAGATCAAATCGCACGGCTGCATTTTGCACATGGTTCTCAGTCTTCAGGTATTTACGATGAATACTCGTTGGAGTGTCTATAGAAAAGCTAATACCAAGAATCCTTGTAAATTATTCATTTCAATACATTTTTCTCTAGTAAAATATTTCAATTTTATTATTCAAAAATATTTTTTGTCACAAGTATTTCGATTCTATAGCACGAATTAGTGCAGTACCCCTTATTTATGTTTAATGTAAGTTTATGGACAGCCTCAAACAATAAAGTGTTGAAGAGGAGTTACATAATTTGGCATAAAATTTACAGATTATAGGTTCCGTTTTTATCGACTTAATAAATACTATCATAATTTATGTAACTTTTATGTAATTTATGTAATTTATGTAATTTATGTAATTTATGGAGGCTTGTTAAATTATAGAATTGTTGTTCTATATTGGTTCTGGATTTAATAGTTTGTTTTGTTTAAACGAAAATCATTGTTATTTTTTACAAATTAAATTCATTTTTCAAACTACGAGTGTAACGAAAAGTATATAAAATGCACATTTTTATATTAGTTTTATTAAGTAATATATAATGATCTCAATATAAAATAGTTTGCTTAATATTGTATAATATTTACAGCAGGGGCAACAACATCTCGACCAACCTCAACATTACTTTTAACTTCACAGACCTCAATGTGGCAAACGTCGACGGTAGTAAACAATCAATCAAGTTTGCAAATAGCACCACAAGCTATTATCTACAACTCAACAAATAATGTCACATCCACTGTAGTTTTTTTAGAAAGTAGAGATTCAAGGTAACTTTCTTTTTAGTTTAATGGTTTCCACACCCAGTGGCAGTATCATAATTTTTTATATACATGAAATAGATACCATCTATAATTGAATTTTTAATATTGAATTTTTCGCATGTAAAAAACTAAATTTAAAAGCATTTGTCATAATTCTAATCGATTTGATATCATAATTTTCTTTTACTTAAAGATATTAATATTTAAAAATATTGAATAAATGATTTTGTGTTGTTTAGCAAAGCTATTTCAATGAAAACATGGACTGATATTAAATCAACGAACATTCAGGAAAATGAAAACAAAATCATAATATCTACGGTAAAACCGAATATAGAAGCAGTTTTCACTGATTCTGATGATGCAACTTCACGACAATCTTTAACCTCGATGATAACGTATTGGAAAGGTATAGAAATGGAATATTTATACAATATGTATGTACTAAGTGTAAAGTGATATGAATACAGAGATCAATATCAGAATTGACAAATGTTGCGTGGGAGCAATTTTACATAACATAGATTAGAGATGAAAAAAATGATTAAAATTTAGCTAAATTTGTTTTTGATAATGATAACGATGTTTTTATTATATAATTATATAAAAAGATCTTGCTCAAGAAAACTGGAACTAAACTAATACATAATCTATCATTGTGAATCTCAACTTATTAACTAATTAACCTCCTTTATTATTATGTTATGCTAGATAGGTTACCGTTAAGGTTGAGAAGCCAATAGTTATTGACCATACTGTTTTTCCAAGTTGAATCAGCAGGATTTAAACGATCGAGCATACATTGTGATTGTTTTACAACAGAGATATCTTTACTTATTATCTTTAACTTTATCTTTAACTTTAGCCATATTAAAAACAAAAACGGTTCAATCATATTTTCTATTATTCCAAGTCATTTTGGGTGCATTATATCTTCTGGTAATGATGATTTCACTAGTGAAAATAACAACTACTCCTTTTTCTGCAATTACAATAAACTTGTCGAAAATACAAAGATATGATTTAATTATATTGTACAAATTCGATAATTGCATCTCTTTTCTAGACATGGCATTCGGCAGTACTAGTTGCAATATTTGGCGCATGTATACCCGTGTTTGTAGATCATGGAAACCGAAAAGTTTTTTTAAACTGTCAATAGCTTTTCTGTAGTTTTTGCACATCCGCATATAAGATTTCATTAAATAGACTGCTCGCGAACCGGGTACCATCGCTTAAATAAGGTATTGGAATTCATCTTCATTTTCTATATTAACAAATTCATGGTCTCTTTTGCAAACCAAAATTTAACCTGCTTTAATTTCGGTAGATTACACATCATTCTAGGTTCTATTATTTAAATGCATGTTATTATTTGGCTGCAGATTTTCAATGGAAGCTTGTCAATTTCTTGCAAAAATTCGGCTGTCGAACTTAAATTTTATCAAGAAAAATTTACGTTTTTATATGCCCTGCTCATTAAACTCATTTAAAGTCACTTTCTCTGCTGACTCTTTCAAAGTAGCCTGTTTCGGGTTTTCAAAGTCGCTAATTACGAATCCACAGACTTATTTTGAAAATTCAAAATGGCGGATACAATATGGTGAACCACAAGAATCTTATTTTAATTTTTTTACGAGGTTTTGTTATAAAAATAAAGAATTTGATAGCAGATTCAAGCTCAGTAACCTCAAAAATTTCCAAAATTAGCAATCCCAAAAGTCTTCGAGTAAGAAATTTCGGAATGAGTTAAGGATCTTTACAAGCTAGTTACTTGCTGCTGTTTAATTACCTACTGACATACTATAACCTTTCCATAAGAAGGGACAATACAAATTTATATTTATTTTTAAAGACCTCTAAGTAGATGAGTTTAATTGAAACCATTACGAGTAGCGAACGGGACAATAGTAGTCGAAGCTTTCGCGGATTAAATCATTTTTAGTTAGGAAGTACCTGAACATTTTTTGATGGCACAACAGTAGTGAGTTTATTAACAAATATTTCCGTGAGATTTTCGAAGAGTATAGAATGAAATACGTAACTAATTTCCCATATCACATACAAGCTCATTTGGTGTGTGAGTAATACGACACTAAAAATAATGATTGCCACGTATGTTTATATAACATTAGATATTAAATATATTATTGACTTTGATAATTTATTAAAATTGGACTATTCAGACTTATTACTCCTTTCAAATTCAAATCGTTCTAATAAATAAATTAAACACAATTATAGGAGAGACTGTGGGATACCAATGTAGCACATAACGCTGTTGGACTTATCTACGAAACTTTCCCTTGTCTTTCATGGATATAAATACAAGATTACATGGCTATCGCGGGAGAGGGATTTGTAGCGCGAGACAATCGGTGAGAGAACTCCGAATAAATTAGTTTTGTTCTGAGTCTCGGGCAATACCCGAGAAGTCCTTTAGAGTAGTCAAGAAGGCAGAGGATTAAAAAGAAAATAGACGAGGTGTGTCGTGGGTTAATCGGGGTGTGATCTTTGTATATCATCTTCCGAGCAACCTTCACTAGTGTCCGATGTGCGGGATCCATTCAAATGTTTGTCTTTCGCGTCATTTATGATATGTTGGGGACTACCTGATGTCCAGCACAGCATTGCTATATAATAGCCAAGTCAGCCGCCTACAGACTCCGGCAGCGATAAAAGCAAGGAAGAGAGCGAGAAATAGGGAGAAAGAGAGATAGATACTAATTTACTTTGAAATTTTTACAAAATTATTGCACAAATTAACAATTAGAACACGCAATCATTTTAAGTGTATTTAAATATAAATTATATCACATATTCGTTGTACGTTCCGTTCGTGTAGACCGCTCGCACCACGACAGGGGCGCCCCTCACAACAAAGACTTGTGGCAACCTTGCGCCACCTCGCAAGAAAAACTACGGTAAACCTATAGGCATATAGAACATGTCTTACACCGATACACAGCAATAGTCCTAACACAGAACCCTGAGGAACACCAAGCGTGGTGGAGAGCCAAGAAGATTTTATTGCCCTATAAGAGATGACAACTTGCTCTCCCCTAGACAGGTATGCCCGTATCTACGCCAGCACCCCTCGCAAGAAGCCCAAACGCTTCATACAGTTTAATAGACGAGTGGGACATATAGTATTAAACACCTTGCTAATGTCAAATAGTAATAGTACCGTAATAGTACGTCTTCAATCAATTTTAACAGAGCAGTCTCAGTCGAACTGTGCCAGCGACATCCAATTTGGAGTTGGATTCAGGATGTTATGAGACACCAAATACTCCATAGACTGGTCATAAAAAGTTCTCTCAAGCATCTTTGAGAGAAAGCAGAACAAGATAATATGACTGTCATTCATCTTTTTAGAAATACTTGTTTTTACTTCAACTAGAAACGCCTGCAAGCTTAATGAAAAAAACAAGAAATGAGTGAGATCGACAGATATAGTCAAGTATTAATGTTGTGTAATGTTACAATGTTTATGTTAATGACGCAGAAGGTGTCACTCACTTTTGCGTGCAATGGGTCAGCAATTCCAGCATTCGCCCCTCAGCCGCGCAACCTACGTAGCGAGACAGCTGGCCGACCACTCACCTATTGAATTTGTATTACCAATTTCCGCGGAGGCGGCGTGGTCCTTTGAACCGCAGGTACTGACTTAATTTCTTGATTAGGATGGGAACAAAGGTTTCCGGTCAATTATGACGCCGACGCGGTAAATAAATAAGTATTATGTTAAATTTTTGTTAAAAATTAATAAAATTGACTTTATTCATTTAACATAACATCAAATAATCCGCGCGCATACAATCCACTCTGATTTACTTCAAAATTCAGTAAATTTACATTGCGAATGCGCCCTCACGTAATAATCGATTTCCGTACAAATGTTAACAAACAAGTTGCGTAATCACTTTATTTTCTAATTTCAAGATGGAAATACAGTATCGATATTTGCGCAATTCTATTCTACCGTCTGCGCATGCGCGCACACTTTTTTTGTATTGCGCGGTGCGCAATCGCACCTTGCGCCGCGTCACGCGCACACTCGTAGATCAATCACCGTGATCCCACCTTAAGGGACCTAATCGGATAGAAGAGTCGAGCTTTAATATATGATAGTGAGGTGTTTTTTCTCTCTCTCTCTCTCTCTCTCTCTCTCTCTCTCTCACTCGCAGGCTCTCGTAAATTGTCCGCGCCATGCGTATCAGTTTGCAGCCGGCTCCGTCACACCTGGCTGCACTTTATTATTGTCAATGACAAAAATATTGCTCTACCTGGGCTCGGGGGTGTCCTCGGGGGTACCGTGACCGGTCTTGCTACCGAGGACGAAGGACAACGATCGGTGCGCCTGTGAAACCTTCCTCTGGTTCCCTTCTGGATCGACACCGTCTTCTGCTACTCTGGGACCAGGGCGGCCCAGTGTCTCCAGATAGCCTTGGGACAAGACGGCAAAGTGCGCGGAATCTCGTTGACTGACTTGTCTCAGTCCTACCTTCTCGGGCGCCAAGAACACACTGTCTCCCGCCGAAATTTTCCACGCGTCCCTTCCCTATTTTCTGTGTTTTTCCTTCGCCCTCATAGCACGTTGGCCTTGACGGGCCCAGCGCCTGGTGCCCGTTAGATTACATATTTAATTTTTTCCCTCCAGACACGACGTAATGATATTTTCTATATAACCTCCATAAAAAGTCTCTCGAGGATTGAATTATTGTTTTTTCCAAGACGAATTTGTTTTATAAAATTAACAAATACTATTTGAGTACGATCGGGGGCAATATCAGACTATTGATATGTTTGTTATTGATTACTTGTTGATTATTATTGAGTTAGGGCGGCGTGTTGATAAACAGGGAGGCCCGAGGCTCTCTCGGCACGACGCGCGGGAATCAGCCGGCGGTTGGAGCGAAACAAAAGCCTCGATCGCCGGGTGATCAACCGTTTTCGTTTAGTTTTGCGCAGATCCGAGCACTCTCGGGCTATTGAGATCCCGGAGCCCGCGTTTCAAAGCGTAGTCCCAGGCCTTCCGCGAGTGTACCCTCGGTGGCGGAACGCCTCCGCCTTTGACCGCGTGATAGAGGGGCGCACGAGGGTGGCAAGGCTCGTGCGCGAGAGAGAGGGCGCCCGACGGGGGGGGGGAGCAAGCGCGATGCCTGGTACGAAGGTCTGCGCGGGATCAAAGAGAGACTCCCGGGTGAGAGCGGCGGCTAGGCCGCGGGAGAAGGCGCGCCCGGGAGAGCACGGAGCGGGGCTCATCGACCGGGTGGGGAGAGCGGAGCGGAGGCGAGACGCGTGGTAGTCCGTGGCCGGCAGAGCAGGGGAGCAGGGCAGGCGAGGCCGGCGGGAAACCGAGCCAGCAAACTCAGTCGGGCTCGAGGTGGCGCAGCGGATGGATGATGCGATAGACTGCCTATCCGCCTCCCCCTCCCCCCAGAATGAAATGGCAAAGAGCCCCCGCTCACTAAGTGCCATCCATTATTTCTTGTCGTTTTTTTTTAAATTAAATTGAATAAATTTAAATTTTTTAAGGGAAATTATTTAATACTTTTAAAAAGGGTAAAGTGTTTTGTATGGAAATGGAATATTTGAGGCCAATTCAATATTTTATTGGATTCTGAATTTAGTTTAGTTTGGGGTTTTGTTAGGGAGCTTAATTTAATTTTTTTTTCTTTTTCTCTCATTCTTCTCTCTTTGTTTTCTCCATTTTGCAAAGGCTTTGGTCCCCTCGTGTAACCCGGCAAGCCAGAAAGTTTCTTCTCCTTCTCTATGCTTCTCCAGGCCAACTGTTTTGCACAACAGTAGGGGGTAAGCTGACGTGTCTCACCCGCGGTCTGTTGGCCCCCGTTTGAGAGGCACGTCTAAGTTTAATCGCAGGTCATTAAGGACCTGCGATTGCATCCTCACCCCTAGGCGTGCGAGCTCGGTTTATGCGTCCTTTCGGGGCGTGCTCCCAGTTTGGTTGAGTGCAACCAAACCTGATTGGTGGAGTGGGGAGCTGAGGATGATGTAGTTAGGCTAAAGCAAGGGAGTGTCTAATAGCGTGTCTTGGGGGCACGCAAGGTGTAACCTTGTAGTATTTGTTATTTGTTAATTTTATTTTATATATGTTGAGGGAATAGGCTCGAACTTAGAGTTGGATTCCCGTAGAAAGGGCTACGTGGGATTAAGTCATCTCGGTCGCCCCGGAATGCCGGTGATGGGGAAGAAGTCGAGGGACTGCATGTGTTTTCCGTTAAAATTTGTTAGGTCCGCTTATTGGTTAATGCCGCCAAATGGGTATTTAGACCACTTGGTCAGTGTTTTGTTTTATTAATAAATATTGTTTGTCTTACAGAATACTACCAGCCTTTCTTAAGACAAGGATCTTACAAGAAAAAAAGGTTGGGAAGTAATAGGGAAACGACGATAGTAGGGTAGATAGGTGGAAATCTACCTACAGTTACATAACGTCTTAGAGGGAGGGCGGAGTGTAGGGTAAGGGGATGGGTCACGGTGAATCCGTATTTCTCCGGGATTCGGCCTTTTATATCGTGCAGGATTGCGCACGAAAAACCTTTTCTTTGCCTACCCACCATGATGCATCGAGCGATCCAACATAGGTTGTGTGGGGGATGTGGGGATGGGTTCGGCTCTCTCTCTCTCTCTCTCTCTCTCTCTCTCTCTCTCTCTCTCTCTCCATGGAGGGAATAATAAATAATATATTATATTCTTTTATATAAGAAGGAGGTCCTTTCCCGCCAGCACTCCGTCTGCAATAGTGCCGTGTCGTTGGTGTTAGGGGAGGATATTTATTAAAGGAGGGAAAGGCAGACACTGTCTGTAAGGAGGAAGCTGGACTTTGACAAGCCGGCCCGGAAAATGGACATCTCGTCCAAGGATCAGCGAGTCAAAGGCGAGGAACCTCGAGGGTCGAGGCCCAAGGTAAGGCTGAGCGAGGAGCGGCCAAGGGCCGCGGATCGCATAATAACGGGAGAGAGTATTGGCAAGGAGCGCCTGGTTATGTGTGCGGAGTATTACTCACGCGTAAGGGCGCTCCTGGACAATAGGACGACCAGGAAGATTTGGCAACGTACATGATAGCCAATAAATACAACATTCGAGGTCCCGAGGGGGAGCTACGGGAACGTTGGTGGCGGGCAGAGCTTCGCTCAACTAGGCCATAATTGAACGTCCCGTGGTACCCCGGGTACGATAACGAACACGGGACAGATCCCCATAATGTGTCGCTAGTTTTTGAAGATCTGTTGGGTAAATGCCCCGAATCATCCAAGGGACTCGAGGTGGAGAGGACCAGGGGGGGGTCAACTCATATAGGACGAGTGGCTAAAATCTACGAGCTCGACGAATTCGAGGGGGCACCACGTTCGCCTCAATTAGACAGAGATAGTGAGATAGAAAAAACGGAGAGGGAGAACTAAACCTATGCTGCAGCGCCTTATTTGAACTATTTCTACTCCAACCTTAATACTGCCCCAATTTGTACAGCTATTTCCTGGAATCAATATTGCAAATGTAGAAAGAATTTATCAAAACTCGAGGAATTTAGTAAGTTTTTAATCACTTTTAGAAGTTTATTCACGTTAGCTACAAAACGACGCTATACATGATTAGTTTGGATATTGCATTCAACGATTATAGACGTATAAACATGGAGTTCACTAACGCCGAAATACGCGCTATTTTAAAGTTTTCCTTCTTTAAAGGAAAATCCGCTAGAGAAGCGTTCCGTGAGATTAATGGTGTTTTGAGGGATGGTACTCTATCGCTTCGAACCGCGGAGGAATAATTTTAACGATTCAGAGCCAGTGAAAACGACACCATAGATAAGCCAGCCGGCGGAAGAACTGTGACAATGAATACCGATCAAATCATGAAAAAAATCGAGTTATTACTCCATCACCTAGGATATGGGAGATAGTCACCAAACCATTTTAAACCATCTGCAGAAAGCAGGATACAAAAAAAAAGCTTGATGTTTGGGTGTCGCATGATTTGACGCAAAAAAACTATCTTGACGGAATCAACGTCTGCGATATGCTGCGTAAAAGGAACGAACCCGGCCCATTTTTGAAGCGGATGGTGGCTTTACGAGGAGGGTATTATGAAGTTGCCGTCTAGATGGAAATAGATTATCGAAGAAACGGTAAATATTTGAACTAAATCCGATCACTCTAACACTTTTTATAAAGCACTGAATACAGAGCAAAAAAACGGAAGGGAGATATTTGCCAACTTTATATAATCATAGGGCTCTTGGAGGTTCGAACCCATAACCTATACCGATGGCAGATCGACACTGCATAAAAAAGTTTTGACGCAATAAATTTATTCCACTTGAAAAATAAAGCATATTTATGAATTGAAGATAAATGAATAAGTTTATATTAGTTTAATATTTGTGACGGGCGGACTTTGCGCGCGCAGGCGAGGAATCAGCTGGACACCGCGGCCGCGGGGCGGGAAGGGCGCGCGGGAATTCGGAAAAGGCGCGACCGCGCCGCGGCAGTTAGTTTTTCAGCGAGACGCTAGGCGAGCGGACTGCTGACGGCCCGATAAGCGCGACGCGAAGAAAGTCGAAAAGAGAGAAGGCAGTAAGAGGTAGAGAGAGAGATAACGAGAGGCGCCCAGCTGACGAAGGCCCCAACACCACCCGGGGACGCGGGAGAGAGCGCGGCGACCTCCCGGCCGGATTGTGGCCGGGACTACCGACGAGAAGGCGACGGCCAGGTAGGGCCAAAGATGTATTAATATGCCCCGGAATGAGAGAGAGAGAGAGAGAGAGAGGCGCGGGCGCGCCCCCCCCCCCCCCGCCCAAATAGCATGATCCGGTGTGCGGCCCGGCGAGGGTTCGGACGAGACGAGGTGCCGGTAGGGGCACCAATGCTTCGGCCCGATACCCGGAGGCCCGGAGCCAGCACCGCCGCAAGCCCGTGGGGGCTCGCCGGCCAGGTCAAAAGGCAAGGCGCGTGGCGCCCGGGTGAGGCGCGCGGGGCGAGCGGGCAGATGACGAATATTGTAAAGGCGAATGCGGCGGGGCGGGCCTGTCCCCCCGTCGCCTATATTATACAATAAACATATTTTAAACATATACCCTCCCGCTTAATTAATTATTTTGCCGGACCCTCCCTCCCCCCGACTTCACAACCACCGCGACTGACGTAGGCCAGCCGCCCGGGCTGGCCCGGCCGGATCCCTTCCGGGGCGACCGCAGGGACCTGCATCAGGGCAGGAGGCGCGACCGGAGAAATACTGGCGTGGGGCTCCGGGCCTAAAAGCACCACGTCACATATTCATCAGTAGTTGCTAAGATTATAAGCGGTCAAAAGCAAAGCTCTCTCTCTCTCTCTCTCTCTTTCTCTCTCCTGCTTGTATTGAATAAGTGAAAGATAATTAGAGAGAGAGAGAGAGAGAGAGAGAGAGAGACTCTAAAACGCACAAAATGGAAAGGAAAGAGTTCTTGCATTTTCAAGTAAAAATCGATGTTTGTCATGGGTATTAGCTCGGTTCGACACATGCTAGTAAATTTCTCTCGATCTCATATCAGCATTCCGCAATTTTATCTTGATTATTTACCCTTCCACAAGTTGGACAAGTTACAAAAAAATACCAGATTCAGACAAAAAGAAAGCAAGAAGGAAAGTGGTAAAGAGATTTGATTTGATTTGATGTACTTTATTTTCATCTTGGGATAGAACCTCATCTGATGCAGACATTGAATATATAGATTATTCGTACAAAAACTATTAATAAGAACTATTTATAAGAACTCACATTAAAAACAGTAGATTTACAAGAACTTCAAATTTTGAGAAAAGAAGATATTATTTATGCTTTACGCTTCAATATTACACGATAAAAACAAAATAAAACCAAAAGTGCGAAATACAATTATGATATGGTTCTATAAACTTACAATACAGAAGTAAAAGAAAAAACAAGTAACTCTTTCATAATCTAGCCTGCATCTCTCGCATAAGTACTCGATAGGAGTAGTTTTTTAAATGCAAATTGATTGGCTGTTGAAAAGTTAAGAACGTTTATGGAGTTTAGTATATTTGAGGTTTGTATTTTAAAAGATTATTGTTGCACCTGTGTATGAGGGGCTGCATAAACCAAGACTTACGGTGGATTTCGGTGTAAACACCACAGACTGTTTTAAAATATAAACGGGTGAACGATGAAGTTAAAGGGAGTTACAATGTGAAATAATTGAGAACGCCAGCAATACAATCAGATACTCACCGCTACGCTTGGCAGATAACTAATCCAAGGTAAGGCTATACTGCGTTACATGCACACAGTACAAAATATTACAGAATATTACCATAAAGAAAAGGAAAGCGCGCGTTTAATACACGTTGCAGTTTCAGGTTCTAGCAACCGCTGGGATCATGATAGAGTGCATAGAGTCAAACTGCGGGAATACAAGACTTTCAATTAGCCTTTTCTTGAGATCCTTAGATAACGTATGTCTATAATGTTTAATTTGTACTTCTCAATCGAGAATAAGGGTAATCCGCACTTCTAAATTACAAATCTCTGTGACAAACGGGATGGGGACACCAACAACAGTGATACTAGGGGAGTTATTACAGCCAAATTTTCTTACATAAAACTAACAAACAAGAGTCATTACTTTGTATTACTTTGGTCCAATCTGCAACAGCCTGCGCTTCAGTATGAATACTTGCGAGCCCTAGCGTTATAATATATCTGGGTGTCATCAGAATAGATCATACGCTTAACAAAGCGAAGAACTTTAGGCAAATCATTGACATATACATAGCAAATAACAGGGTGTTCAGAACGCGGAACTGAGGAACACCAGACGGAACTTTTAGCCAATCAGAAATCATTCACCCGTCATCAACAACAGTTACAGTCTCTCTGAAAGACAGTTGAAGGACCATCGAAGCGTCCAATCAGCAACATTTAGCCCTTGCAGCTTAGCTAATAGTTTATCATGAGAGATTCAATCGAAGAATTGTGACACGGGCCGTTTGTCGAATAGTGTTTCCATTGACTAACATTTGCCAGAGGGAGGATTAAAGATTTTTTCCAGTTTTTTGGAAAAAGCTTCGATGGAGAACTTATAATAGCGAATTTCACTTCAGCTTTAGATACCAACCTGAGTTCAAAGCAATAGTCGGCAGCACTATTGAGTGAAGTAGCAGCTAATTCATGGTAATCAACTTTAGTTGGAGGTGGGGTCTGGAATTTACAACCGATGCATAGTGTTGGTTGAGTAAGTTTATATGAAACTGAGTTAAAGGGTATTTATATTGTAGTAGTGAGGCAAACGTGTGCATATGTCGCAACTCCTTCAACTAGGAATTAACATCATGCGCCTGCCAAAGTCTAGTAGATAAGTAAGTGCTCTTAACAGTATCAAGTTTGTTAAAGGCTTCAGGTCCAAGTTTTTTAAAGTTATCAAAATCTTGTAAACTTTTAATACTAACAGCAAGTTTTTACATGCTATCTCTCTTGCTCATAATTATACGGATCGAAGGTGTTATCCATAGCTTCCTTTTTTTTGACAGCGTCACATCTCGGAGAAGCGCAGTAGAATCATACTAGAATCGTATAAATTCAGAAGACGTTCCGAAAATTGTACAGACACACTTCCGGAACCTAATAATACAAAGGGTAGTGTCTCACAATAAAAGGAAAGTTTGAGAGTGATAGGCGATAGACAGATAGATAGATAGATAAATGTTTATTTGTAAATAATTTATAAAATATTACACAAAACTCACAGTTATAAACGCAACATCTTGAGTCTACTTATAAATATAATCAGATACTATTACAGCATCAGTCAAATCACAGATGTAGTGCAATTTTGCGATAAATAATAAATACACATTGCTTACATTTTCCATATTATTTATCAGTCGAGTCATAAACGTACACATATTGATACAAAGAATATAAGTATGGTTTTGTGTACATATGATAAATGATATGAAATCATACACATTTACATACAATGAGTGAAATGAATATATATACAATATGAAGTGAAGGATGAATACACGCATACTCATTACACACGCATACGATTAAATTTAGGACGCAAATCCGAGCAAGATGATGAGGACGATTGACAAGAATAATCCATTGTGATGTCCCAACCCCACAAATGCTCCATCACTAGCTTCCGGAAGCGAGCAAGAGAGAATGCATTCCTTCAGCAGGATGGCAGTTTGTTCCACAGATGAGCACTTTGACTAGAGAAAGATGTAATTCCCGTCTCGGTACGCATCCGCGAAACAGAAACCTCTTTAGGTTCACCTCTGACCGGCCGATCGTATACATCATAAGACAATAGATGAGATGGTATGACATAACTCTTTATTTCTACCTGCTTCATATTCGATATCTAATTGAAAGCTACATAAGTAGAGTGATCAACGATGAAGCTTTCTTTAGCTATGCTTCATTCGATCAAGCCAGTTTAATGCTTATAGCAACAATCGCCCAGATTGCTCTGCCGTGTCCACGGTTTTTCCGTGCGACAAAAAGCGAGCGGATAAGGACGGAAGGTCATCTGTTGGCTGGGACCCGAGGTGGGCTTATCCACCCGGTAACCGCCACGTGACATATGTTAGTTGTAACTTTGGATTAATTATTTTATTTTATAAATTAATTTATCAATGTCGCCCATCTCTATATTAAGCTTGATGGTAAATATTAAATCAGAAAAAATATCATTACTGCTGTTTTTTACTACCTTTTTCAAAGAATAACTAGGCGTGTTTTCTTTATTAACTGAAACTTGATTGTATTAATCATACTTTATTTTTAAAATATTATTTATACGCGACAATGACCGTCCCTTCTATATCGTATCTTCATACGTCCGTGCGCGTAGCGCCATAGACTTTTTGAGAGCTCCCGTCGAAGACTCCCGGAGGAAGCCCGACATACTTTAAATGATTGTGTTTAAATGATTCGGAAGGGCTTTATTCCCGTCGTTTGAAAACCTTACTGGTAGTATCCTGTCTCTCACTCGCTTCTAAACTAGATAGGCACCGACTCTCGGTCGCAACTGACGACTGAATCCGGTAGTGCTTGACTTGGGATGAGGACAGAGCTCCGAAGTAGTTTTGGGTCAGTTGCCGGTCTTTGATGATGCCGGAATCGCACTTGGTCGTTACCGGAGTAATAAGTATAAGTTACCGCACGAGGCAACCGATTCACGGTTCTCCCGTCACAACTTAAATATGAATTAATGCTAGAGAAATCATAAAATGAATACCACTTTAAAATTACTATCGTTTTGCTAATTTAAAAAAAAGATATGTTAACACTGCTTTAATCAATACGTTAAATAAAATAGATGTAAGTAAATTTATGAAAGATAACTTCGTGTAAAATTGATATAAATCCGATTTATCATGAATATATTTTTTATTGATTATAATTTAATTTGTTATACTTATTTAACAATGTTTGTTTGATGTGAGAATAGGAACAGGAAATGGTAGCTCAGATGATCAAATATCTAGAGTGTATTGCCCAGAGAGACAGGCACGTAATTTAGCTTGGAATGCTACCCAACTTGGCGAAACTGTTATCCAAAGCTGTCCTGGTGGCGCAAGTGGCGTTGCACGTTGGCAATGTCTTCAGAAAGCTGGACAACCTACATGGCAAAGAAACACACCTGACCTTAGTGAATGTCGTAGTGTGTGGCTTTCTTCACTTGAAAAACGTGTAGAGGAAGGTGAATTTATCCTTGGGATTAGTAGTGATCTTAGTCAAATTACTAATAATAGTCGCGATCTCTATGGTGGTGATATATTTATCACTACTAACATTTTGAAAAGTATGTCTATAAAGATGACTAAGGATATTCAAACATACCAGGATCCAAGACAACGAGAGGTCAGTGTAGCTGAGCTGCTTCAAGGTGCAGTTACAACCGGTAGCAATCTATTAGATCAGTCACAATCAGATTCCTGGAGGGATCTCAGTCATAAAGAACAAATGATTGTGGCAACATCGTTGCTAATGAGCCTTGAAGAAAATGCTTTTTTACTGGCAGATACACTTAACTATGAGAAGAATATTGTTCATGAGCGTAGAAATATTTGTAAGTTTTTTTATGAATACAAAACTATCTATCTAATTTTAAAGTTTTAAATTCACTTTAAAAATGTTTTTATATTGATTAAATAGTTTATATTTTACAGTGATGGAGGTACGAGTTTTGAAACAACACAATCTTAATCATGAATTTGAGGTTTTTCCGAGTGAACAGTTTCATCGAGATAGATGGTCTAGATTACAAGACCGCGTAGAGCTGACACGCGGTGCTTTTCGTGGAAATGAAAATAATGGTGATTTTATACGACTAGTATTCATGGCTTTCAATCGGCTTGAAGAGATTCTTCAGCCTCAGACAGAACACTCCGGTCTTTCAATTAAGGAAAATTATGAGACTGAATTCAGATCTTCGGAAGTTGCTGTTACCAGGATTCTTAATAGCAAAGTTATTTCGGCTTCGCTGGGCAAAGGAAAGCGCGTTCAGTTAGCCGAACCTGTAAGACTATATTTTCAACATTTAACAAGGGAAAACGTTACCAATCCAAGTTGTGTTTTCTGGGATTATACGACCAAGTAAGAGTTCAAAATTATTTTACTGCACCTAACGTACTCATAGATATTGCTTTTTCCTTTTGAAAATTTTTTAAGATCAAATTATAATATAAAATGATTTTTATTTCAAACTTTATTCAAAATCTATTTAATTTTTCATAGAACCTCGTATGATGTTTAGCATCGCTTTGGACAGTAAATGACTTAGAAAAATTCGGTTGGGCAAGCACAGGGGCCTTTACAAGCGCGTTCTTCAAAGCACTAAACGCAACCTCTTGTTTTCTCTGCCACTCCCATGTTTGATCACCATTTCTTTAACAACTTCGTGAGGGGCACTTTAAGCTCGGACTCTGTCTCAATAAAACGTGCATACTAGCCTACCATACCTAAAAACGTGTTTAATTCCTTAACGTTTTTGGCCAGATAATTTAGGACTGGTTCAACACTTTCAGGTTAGGGCTTAACCCATTAGCATCCAGCCGGAAAACACACACTCGAACAACAAAACTCACACTTCTCACGATTCACTTCAAGTTCGGCTTCCACTATCATATCGGTATGCAACACAAACTCCAACCATTTCAGATGCTCTTCGAACGTTTGCGTAACACTATTTGATCGTCCAAATACGCAAAAAACATAAAGTTCTACTTCGGGTACAAATTAGGCCCAATCAACATACAAAATGTCATTGGCGCATTTTGAAATCCAGCGGGTAAACTAACGAATTGCCATTGACCGGCGCCTAATACAGCAAAAGCAGTTTATTACCAGCTGACTGCAGTCAAGAACATCTGGAAGTAAGCTTTCTTTAAGTCGACTTTAGAGATATATCTAGCTTCACGTAACTTATCCAAAATCGAATCGACATTCTTAAAAGGTATCGATCAGCTTACAGGCTTTGGAGAGCTTCTGCAGCTCCTCAGTCAATTCCTGCGAAGCTTGAAGCGTTTTCTCGAGATCTTCTCTGTCTTTCTCACACTGACTCTTTACTCTCTCGATTTTGGCGTTCTTGACTCGATTTTCCCTTCTCGACTTGCTTCTCTAAATTCTCGACAACACATGAGTCTCCACTCATCATTTCTCTCTCTCACTCTCTCTCTCTCTCTAACGTATCCTTGTATATGGCCCATAGGACGTGTCTGTTGTCCTGCACTGGGGTTTCCAGACTTTCTTCCACGCTCACACAATTGGGGCAGGTCCGCAAAACTACTCCAGGGCAGTTACACACCTGACACGACACCTGCGGGTCTCCATTCGGACAGGCGACCGCGTTGTGTCCCGGAAGTCCGCACCTCTAGCGAACTGTCTTCGGGCACATCGTGGCTCAATGGCCAATGCCATTGCACGTGTAGTACTGCCCATATAACGGAGAATCAACGACCCCGGCCTGGAGGTTCCCTGAACATCTACCCCTTGCTTAGAAATAATCGAGGATGTTCCTTAGGATCAACTCCAAGCTAACGAATTCCAACTCTCGAAGAGCTTTTACTATCTTCTCCGGCCGTACTACTTGTGGCAACCGGCGCAACGTCATTGTTTGCTCGGTTATCACCTCGACAAGTATCTGGCTCCCGAGGTGAAGTAATGGCTACCACAACTCATAGCAAACGATAGCAGAATCCAATGGATAAGCATCATAGTTCTCGTCATATCCCTTCACCCAAGGAATATCCAGATTAGGCCGAGCAATTATAGTTGCCTTAAAAGAAACGTTCCAGCACAACTCCATCGCTACCTTTTTCATCGACATGTCTCGCACGTGCCTCTGGAACTGCCTTGCCTTTGCGGAAACCTCTGGCAAGGCATGTATATACTTACAATAGCGATCGCAATCTGGATTAATGGCAGCAATGCGCTCGCAAGCGCGCTACATCACGGCCGCCGACTCTTTATTCAGACTAACTGGATCCACAACAATCGGCTCGATGCCGCTAATGGAAGACCGTTGCTGTTGGTCCTCCATTACGGCCCAACCACACTTAATGTGTGGTCGCGTCAGCACTTCCTAGCAAGAAAAGAAACACCCTTACTAGACCCTTCTCCCTACTTATAAAGTGCTGGATCATACCTCCGTGCGCTAAGCCATCTATTCTGTAAATAAAAAAATACCTAGACACAAAAAAAAAATAAAAATTCAGCACTCCGCACATACCTAAAATTATATAAGTATAAAACACTTAATTGTTAAATAACAACAAAAAAAATTAAGATTTATGAATTATTTACAACAAGCGCGCGAATTGATGCGGTCACCGCAACACACAATCTCACATAACACAATTGCACAAATGTGCACTCAAAATGCACTTTTTCTGTGCCCCTATGCACGAAACAATGCAAAACGTCCTCGCGCACGCTGGAACCGAAAGTTGAGGGAAACCTGAAGAGAGCCTGAAAGCTGACGCCTGCTTCGGCCAGGACCTTCAACTACCGGACACGACCAGGCAGAGGCGGTCGCGGCTGGAAGAGTGCGCGGATAAAAACAGAAATTTTTTTTTCTTAAAAAAAATATAAGATATTCAATTCAATATTTTGCAATATTTGCGGTGGGAAAAATTTCGACCGCTCAGCTGGGTTAAATCTCAAGCGGTTTATGACCTCGACCGTAAACAGGACGAGTTAGGCCGCCACCAATGAACGCAAACTCTGCTGTACTGCCGTGCACTCACTATCTCTGAATCTTGCCTTTTCTCTCACGTTTCTCTAACTCTTTAATTATTTAAAAACTTTAGTAATGCGCGACGCGTTCTCGCTCTCTATAAGTCTCGGGGCTTTCCGCGTCCCGAGACACACTGATGAAGTCATGCGATCGAGAAAGAATAGAGGACTAATCGTGCGCCTAATTACCTCCTCTTTTTGCTTAGACATCCCGGCCATGCGCGATAATTGTCGAGCCGCGCCGAAATTCGCGTCTTTCGTTGCCCCCCCCCCCCCCCCCGGTTCGGGGTCAAGGCTCCAAGCACCCGCTCAGTACAGCAGGGGTTTGGGTATCACTGAGCCCTTTTTCTCCACCTCCCTCCGAAGGATCGTACAGAGTCCAGCTGGTGAGAACTTCGTGCTGGAGTGGACTGCGGTATTTAACGCATGCCTGAACTCCGGCAAGTGCTCATCTCAGCTACGATGATCTACACCAGCATATTGTGCAATCATCGTTTTAAGCGTCCTATTAACCCGTTCGCTTGGGTTACCTTGGGAGCTGTAGAAAGGGGTTGTGACATGCATTATTCCGTATTACTCCAGCACCTTTTTCAGGTGTTGGTCGACAAAATGGGTGGTATTATCCGTTTATAAAAACGTGGAGTTTCCCAGCGGACTAGGCCCAAGTCCTCCAGAGCACTCGCCACTGCCCTTCCTGTAGCGGCCCGCAAAGGTGAGAGCTCGATCCACCGAGTAAACAAGTCCTCAAAAACCACCACGTAACGGTGTTGGTGTTTACTTCGGAGAAGCTCGATCAAGTCGGCCGCCACCACTATCCAGGTGGCCACCACGCGCCAGACTCTCCACGACCCTCTGGCCCATAAGGCCTATCGGGCCTTGCTGGAAAACTTTGAACTTTTGACACACCTCGCAGGTTCGCACAAAGTCCCTCACATCGTGATAGAATCCGGGCCAATACAATTCGTGCGCTGTCCGATCGAACGTCTTCTCTATCCCTAAATAATCGGACGACGGATGTTTGTGCGCGTCAACCATGACCCTCGTTCTATATTCAGCAGGCACGACAAGCCGCTACCCCTCCTTTCGAAACGATATCGGATTCAGAAGTTCATCGACTAAGTATTGGTACAGCATACCGTCGTCAATCTTCCACTTAGGGAATTTCTTCGGGGTAAGCTGGACGTCTCTTAGCCTATTTAAATACCAATGGTCCGATATCGTATCAAATACTGTGACCTCGGGCTCGTCAGTAATCTACACCCTCGAGAGTGAGTCTGAGACTTTGTTCAAGGAGCCTTTGGTGTATTCTATTTAAAAGTGCCATTGCTGCAGCTCTAGGGCGCATCTCGCTAGACGCCTAGAGGGGTCTTTAGGTCTTTGAGCCACTTTAGGGCACTATGATTGGTCCTTGCCACGAACTCGTAGGCCTCTAAGTAGGGCCGCAGTTTCTTTATGGCCTACAATAGGACCAGGAAAAGACTTAGGTCAAACTTACAGCAATATAGTAGCAAAAGGGTAAGGACGAAAGCGAGAATATTCCTTTCTCTGTCCAGTGAGTTTCGGGTTAGGAATCTTCTTAGTTAAGAGAACGGAGCGTTCTGATATTTCGTGTGTTACGCAACGGGTTTCATAGGGCCAGCCGCCGCTGGAAACTAGCAGCTCCGCAAGTTTTCTCGGAAAAGCCGCGAGCGGGGATGAAGGGCAGCAAATCAGGGCGTGAGTTTCACTCCGCTGGGTCCCAGCCGCCGCTTTCCCGGGGCAGCGGGAGCTGCGCAAGACGCGTTTTACATTTGGAGTCGGTAGTAAGAGAGAGAGAGAGCTTATGAGAATTAGGCACCAGGCTCTTGAAGATATTGTCTTAAGCGTGGGTGTGAGGGAGAGAGAAGAGAGGCGTTGGTGAGGGAGGAGAGGCGGCGCCAGGTACTGTATCTCTGATGAAGAGAGGAACGGGCTGGTGGTGAGGGAAGCATGGGTGTGAGAGAGAGAGAAGAGAGGCGGTGGTGAGAGAAGCGAGGGTGCCATCTACTGTACATGTAGGGCGGCCGTTGTGGGGAAAATCTCTTTTGAGTTCTTTTCTCTTATGGTTACAATTCGCTATGATCGGAGGTATCGGTCGTTGCATAATTTGCGTATCGGTTCAGTTTTCTTCTAATAGAGTTATCTCGTTTTTGAATGGCGCTGATCGGACTAAGTTTTTACCTTTACTTGTATCATATCTTTCTATCGCGTGTGAGGTCGTTTTAGAAATGGAAAATTATTCTGTATTAAACTGTATGTACGGTTTTTTGATATAATGATTTATCTACTACAAAGAATAAGTTTTCAAAACATTGTATTTATGAAAGGCCGTTCTGTGGGCCTACTTTAGGAGTGTGAAAAGGGAGCTCGGCGGTGCACGTGCACCGGCTCGGTCATAAACGCAGCGGGTGGTATGGGCGCTCGATTCGTTTCTCAGTTTCTCTTATATAGATTTATATATATATATATATATATATATATATATATATATATATATAATACGCCACTACTTATTGTAGCTTTCAGCTTAGCGGGAGGAAACTCAATCGCTCAACTATATTGAATCTCAATAGGCTACAGCCTTCTCAGCCAAAAACAGAAGTTTCGCCTCGCCTCCAACAAACTTTATCTTTATTGAACCGCCGTGCACTCAACTCTCACCAACCACCTTCATCTTAACAACTCGCGTTCTCTCTTTCATTCTCTCTTTCACTCTCTCTTACTATAGAAAAAAACTTTAATAATGCGCGACGTGTTCTCGCTTGCTATAAGTCTCGGGCCCTTCCGCGTCTCGATACACACTGTCGAATTGTACGATCGAGCAAGGATCGAAAGCCGATCGCGTGCCTAATTGCCCTCTGTCCTTGATTACACGCCGCGGCCTCGCCGTGCTGAAGTTCACGCTTCTCGTTGGCCCTCACTCGACTTGGGGTCAAGGCTCAGAGCATGCGCACAGTACACCGGGCATAAAGCAATTGTGTACAAGTTTCATAGAAATTACGAAAACAACTAAGATCATAAAATCTAACCAAACCTACATTCCTACATAGGAGAATACACTCCTACCTTCCTGCCTTTCTAACCTATAATCCGATGGCACCAAACAGAGCTGGACCTTGTGCAACAGTACTCCTACACTCCTGGTGTCCCTCGTATAGGATATATCCATCTAGAGTAGGAGTCTATTAAACACCTCCCTTGTATACAGTGGTGTAAGCTCCGGTAACAAAACTATCTCTCTCTGTAAACCGGACCGGAAAAAATTTAATCGTGTGTCTTTAAGGGTTTAATAAAATGGCAAAGTCAAAAATTTGAACTAAAACACACGGTGATATTATTTATTTAAAAAATTCGAGAGGTTGCTCCTGATAGAAGTTGATGTATGTAAAGTTCTTATATGTTCTAAGTTCTTAATTTAAAGAAACCAATCTAAGCATATTAAGATGCATTGTATCTGTTCTTTTATTCCTTATCCGATTCTTTGTAATGAGTAAATTACATACTTAATTTGATGATGCGATTTGCCCGGTGATGATATCACGTCGAGTATCGTGGCCACGAAATTAATTGTGTGTTCGTTGAGGTGATGTGTCGAGACAAAACTGTGGCGAGTCTTCAAAATGATTGATATGCCCTCTCCTCCCTGCGAAATTAGTAAATTTCAACCTAGATCGATAAAGCAGGGCAAAGCATTTATTTTTTATTTTTTTTCCTGTCTTTACCATTATTTCAGTAACAGTGATGATACTGCAGGTACCATATATAAATTTAAAGATAGAGTTCGCCTATTTTTCTTTTATGAATATTCAAAATTTAGTTAAGCAGAAAATTCTTTTTTGTAGATTAATTTATCATTTTACATTATTTTAAGCTAACTCAAAAATGCGTTTGAACTGTTGAAATATATGTTTATAATATAAATTAAAATCTTGATATTGTAATTGTATTCAAATGGAAATATTTTAGTATATGCAAGTTTTAATTATATTTAAAAAATAACAGAAAATTGAAATAAATAACAACATTTGAATGATAAAATCTGATTTGTGATTTTAAGTTATAATTTATAATAATTCAATTTACTTATAAATATAATAATATTTACTTATATAATATTTACTTAATAAAATTTTTAATAGTTAAAAAATTTAGTTTTTATTAAGTAAAAATCCAGAATTTCGTGATAATTAAAAGACTCGAAAAAAAATTTATTGACAGTCTCATATTTTTCAATTACAGACTAGTTTTTTATTATTATTAGTTTTTTTTTTTGCTAAAATAAGTCCCGCTAAATAATTATGTTGATATCGATAAAATTATATCATTCACATTGACTTTTAAATAAAATATTTTTTAAATTAATAAAGCTTCTAAAGTATGTAACATAATTTCAGTGATTGGTCTGAAGAAGGCTGCATTACTAGGAAGACAAATAATACACATACTGAATGTGAGTGCAATCATCTTACGAATTTTGCTGTTCTTATGGACGTTAATGCTGTTAAACTTGATATGGCCCATCAAATGGCTCTGAAAATAATCACTTACATTGGCTGTATCGTCTCAGTTATATGTTTAGTCTTGGCAATAATAACATTTCAATTATTTCAGGGTCTTAAGGTATGTTTGTGTCTAAATTTAGTTTTCTATTTGAAAATAATCAGCGTAATGGCTAAATTTAACCAATTCTAATTTTAATTAATTACAACCCAAAATACTACTTTCCCAATTTATTGACGACATAAAAAATTATCAATATATATATTAATGAATATACTTGAATTTTTTAAAACGGTATTATCTTTAATTATACAATATTAAATTTAATCTTTCTGATGAATTGTTTTGAGAGTGCAACGTTTTAAGATTAGTATCTATCCAGGTATAAAACCAGCTAACCATTTTATGAATATTCTGTCAGCCTTCAATTTTGGTTAAGCTCCAGGAACACTTCCAAATAAATTATTAATAAAAATTAAACTGTGAGATGATTTGACAGCACATCAACTTAACTCATACCTTTCTACAAGAAATTCAACGTGTGATTTTCATTTTAGATCCACATCTAAAAGTCCAATCAACATCTTTTAGAAATCGTAACTTACAAAAGTTTATTTTCCATTATTTAATTGATCATATTCCATAAGATTATAAAGTGCTGAAACTACCTATTGTATCATATTATATCGCTTGGACTACTTGTATGTTGCTTGCATAATAATGTTGAACCGACTCTTCCGTATTCGCAGGTTTTATAGCGTAAGCTTAGCGTTTAACGTAACTTTATAAAAAGTAATGTAATGGCGTCTTGACAGATGAACAAAGTGGCTAGTTAATAGTTCCCCTGCAGCTTACCACTCATTCTGGAAACGTTTCATTAAAATAATCACGTAGATTTCTAGCCTAAAGCGGGAATGCTTTAGAAATGAAAGAATGGAAAGTACATAATGTTAAAATTGTTACCGACAATATTATTTATCTTCGCTTTATTTACTTTTCTTCGTTTCAATTGCCTTTTATAAAAAATGATTCTTCTATTCTAATATATTTTTTCATCTGCTCAAACATTGAATTTTTCTGAGTATTGTGAATGTGATTCCAAAAATCAATCAACAATATTTTCTGATATCCAGAATCAATAATTGTGTCCGTTAACGTTACTATTTAATAGGAAGGTAATGCAACTAATATAATGTCGTCCGTTACGCAAACACAAGCGATCTCAAGAAATGCCGAAAAAACGAACAGAATTAGGAAAACGGTCTCGAAGAAAAGTGAAAAAATCATGAATAAATCTCTAGATGAGACCGAAGTCACTTTCAAAAATCAGCTTAATGAGAAATAATCAAGGGCGCTGTACGACAAAAAAAGGATAATGGTTATTATTGTATTATTAAGTTTTATTATTTACTTTATCAATTAACAAAATCATTAAATATTTTATATAAATACGGTTTTAATTAAACTTTGATTAATTAAAACAAAGATATAAATACCTCTCGATTCGATCTCCTCAATTGTTATGCCTAATAATCATTGTAGCGGCGATTGCGCACGCGATCCCCTCCCCACAGGCCACGCGGGAAGTTTGGAGCTCCAAATTATCCGAATGCCGCATGTGTTGCCTACTCGCTAACGCCTTGCTGCTCCAGGAAAGCTTTAAACTCTCTATTTGCGGGTGGATTTGACTCTCATAAGGATATCTTATTATTCTCGATTTTCCTGACTTCCACGGATAGGCCTCCTCTGGCATACCTTAGCGCGGCTGGAGCCACGGAATCCACACGGATCCGAGCTAGCGTGACCTGACTACGCGCCCAACCCACCTCTTTTACACATTTTCGGATTGACAATAAATATATAAATTCATAACATTTAATCGTTCAGCAAGCAGTTCAATATATTTTTTCGTCTATTATAGTCGCCTCAAAACTATTGATCAGAATTAAGCAAACGCTCAACGATATTAGAACTACAAGCCTGAAGCCATAATTTTCCAAACATTCGCATGCTTTTGTGATAATTCAACTTTGATAGATAAATTATAAACATATACTAACATTAAAAGTTGATTGTTGCATTAATTATTCATGCGTACATTTTAAAATAAGCTAATAATTAATACAATTAATTCCGCATGTTTCAATTCTTGCTTTCGATCACCATTATTTCCAAATGAAACATAGCAGTAGCTTTATCGAAAAAATTATTTTATTTAAAAAATGCGGTCTATTTATATGAATAAAATTTCTCGAGTATCATTATTTCGTGAACAAAAGTTTTCTAACGCCAGTTTTAGCTTACTTGTTTAACAGAGGTTCTAAAATTTTCAACAAAAGGTAATACCACATTCAAAGAGGTTTTATAATCAGTTACTGTCTTCGATTTTCCACTTTTGGGACGATGTTTAATGCTATCAGTTTGCTCAAAACGTGAAAAAAGTTTACCTACTATTTTTTGTCAAACTATCGATTGCAACGGTAATTGGAATTCTGTGTTAAACAGATCCGCAATTTACAGATAAGACATAGCCACGTTACGCCATCTTTGCAGCATGCAGATGCTTATATGTTCACGTTCTGTGAGATGATTTATTCTCGAATACAGAAAACGAAAACAATCAACACCAAAACACTTGAAAATCGATAAATATCTTATGTATGCATCCTGAATTATTTATTAAAATTGAACTCTTTGTTCTGTGATTATTTCAGGTGTAGATATGAAAAGGTTTATTTCTTAAAAATTATGAATGTGATTAAAAACGAATATGAAGTCAGATTTTTAAAAAATATAAATGACTTTTGAAAAAGTTTTCTGCAATGAAGGAGAATAATAAAGTTCAATTGCCGTACAGCTATTTGATTTTGATATGTACACTTTGGAGGTTTTCTGTTTAGAATCTTTGAGAAAGAAGACTGTATTATCCAGTACTTCCTTTATCTTGAAGGGAATAGGATATAACATGTTTCTATAAGTTCCTGCAGTAACCCGTAGATAGCATTAATAATATCAAATCCATTTCGTTTTTCAAAATAATTACCCTTCACTTCTTACATGTCCAATTTTTACTAGAATTGTACCTTAAATAGCAAAGTTATTGTGGGGAAAGCAACCATAACTTTTTATCAGTGGTATACAGATTTCAAACCCGATAGCATTAATATCACATAGAATACTCGAGTAGATCAATTAAAGCAGTTGCTGTAAAATATTAATCAAGTTTTGAAAATCTTAATGGAAAACTGCAAACGGAAGCTCGTGAGATTACTATGATATTAAAAATAGCAACTGTAAGTAAGTGCATCTATGATTTTACACAAAAAATTTGACATGAGAAAGGTCTTATCTAAACAGGTATCGAGTTTGCTAGAGTCGAAACGACAATCAGTTGATTCGTGTGCAAACCATCTGAATCATTTGAAGCATCCCAAAATGTAACAGTTAGCTGACAAAATCATGGCATCAATTTTTTGGGTTGCACAAGAGAAATTTACATGAACTACCGTGAAAAAGGAAATTTATCAATAACTACTATTACATGGAATTATTGGAAAGTTGGAAGGATTGGATCGTAAACGAACAACTACACATGAAGTATTTTAATAAGAAAGACTTAAGCTGATTTTAATGGAAGTCGTGAAGACGTTAGATTAAACTTTCCTTCTAGTCGAAATCGGTGGTTAACACACACATATATATATACACATACATATATATATACATAATATGATATCCATCGGGCGTTCGGTTTTCCCCAAGAATCTCCCGCGTATCAGTGTCCGGATACGCGGAGATTATTGCACTGACCACGGAGTCAATCTGTGAGTCGAGGTGACGACACCAGGAGAGGAGTGCAGGACAGCCTTACGCTGAGATAGCAGACTGCGCAGGACTTGCGCTCCACCTCCTAGAGCAACGGTTGGCCGCTGGGAGCGCGACCCAGGGTGGTACCCCCACAGGCAAATTTAACTCATCGTCGCAGTGCCTGACTATAAGTCCAGGTAGGACAATTGCAAATTATTGTATTAAAATTAATAATAATTAGGCCAGACACAGCGAATGTGGCCTTTCCACATTATTGGCGGTGCGTCAGAAATGCGGGTTTTACGCGCAGCTGAGAGAGAGAGAGAAAAATCCTCTCTTTCACTCACACTTGCGTAAAGATAAGGCGTGTGAGTAACAGAAGTACGACCCTTCAGTACAAATAAGCCCCTTAATTGACAGTAAGTACAAATCGTCTCGATGCGACGGATTTTATGGGTAGAAGTGCGCACGATTATTGTGAGCGGTTGCGTGCACGAAAATAATGTTCGCATGGCGCGCCAACCAAATCGGTGCTAATGCATGCGCACCGCGTGCGTCGGCCCTGAGCGTGATAAACGCGAGGTTAGCACGGAGCTAACCTAGATTATTTACGAGCGTACGCATGCGCAGCAAATACGGTCGATTCGGCGCGAATTACAATCCGTTTCGAGAGAGCGCAAGCGCAGTATAAATTTGTTCGAGCGACGTAATCAATGAAACCTTTTGTGTACGGGCGGAATGCGCCGATGTTTGCTGATAATAAATAAAGTATTGCAAATTAATAGCACGAGGCCAATAGATAAATATTTTATTTATTTACCCCGACGGTGACAAGAACCGGCATTCTCAATCTCTTCCTTTTTCCTAATTTTGAACAGAATGAACGGTTCAAGGGACCATGCCGCCTCCGCAGCAGTTGTGAATACAACTCATCAGCTGAGCGATTAGCCAGTTGCCATGCTATGAAGCGTGCGCGGCTGAGGGGCAAGTGTTTGCGTCACTGCCCCATAGCACGCAAAATGAGTCACTCACGTTGTACACGGCCGGTCGGAGATATTTTTCCCCGGATCTCCTAGTTACACAGTGTGTGTTTGTGTGTATGTGTGTGTGCGTGCGCACGCGTGTGTGTGACTTAAAAAATTAATTAATTAGATTTCCATATACACATGTATTGTACAATACAGATAACATCACCTTACATTCAAAAATAGTCTTTAATATCTATTAATCATATTATTAAAGGAAAATACAATAATAAAATTATTAAACATATCTATTAATTACATATATATTATTTTCGGTTGGTTAAAGGATTTTCAAAACGCCGTATTAAAGTTCATAATTATAATATTTATTTAACAATAAACAAAACTAATTTTCAAAAATTAATGGACTAAATGAAATTACGGACTATGTTCCTCAGTCGACCTCTCGATATCTTTTGAAACTGATACAACAATAACTTTTGAAACAATAAAAGGAAAGAAGCAATTAAAGGCGCAAATGTACATACTAGAATTTACCAAAAATGAATAATTAAGGTAAAATACGTCGGACAGGATTAAATAACGGATTAATAGATTATTCTTTCCTCATGGAGGAAGTTGTAAATAAAAACATACAAGTATTTATAACATTTTCTTCAACATAAATGTATGTTCATAAATTGCACAAATGAATAAATATAATCATAATAGTCTAATAACTATATTTTAGTATTCTGTAAATATATTGATGCATAAATTACAAAATATAAAATAGCTAAGGCAATTCTAAAGATTTCTCTTTTCGGTTGCGAAACTGTCAGATGCACCCCCGCGACGATACAGATGTTTCAAAAATGGTAAAAATTCAGCCACCGCGACTAAAAAGCGCAGCCTAATCGCCGTAGCACCGCCAAGGAGAGTATAGGAAATAGTCAATGGGAGAGAATAGGATGGAGTATCGGGGTCGCAGGGTGAGCAGCAGGCCTGGCCCAGCCCTCCAGTCTTAGACGCGTGCCGATTCGTCGACTGTCGCAATTGTCAACAAAAGAACATCGAGCCTCAGCGGACCGTCAGCAGTACCACGGCGGGAGCATTGAAAGCCGGCCTAGGGTGTTACCTGCGACCCTCCTTCCCCCTTACCCGCCCCGCAGTCACTCGGCTTTCACTTAACAACAATTCAGTGGTTAGCTGGATACAAGTAATTGAAAGACAGGTTGTATTGTATATATACAAAGTGTACATATAATTAGCAGCATAATTTCGTAATTGTATAAAATATGTAAAATAACTCAAATGTATAGAAAACATTTATTAAAACGTGCACAAAAATTGAACAAATTCAATAGGATAATTAATCCTACATAAATAAATAATAATGTTGCCACACGATGCTTTCTCCAGGTGGCTAGTACCGCCCGAATTCCAAGACATCGCACGATGTTTTTAGATTCGATTTTGTTGCAATTAAAAGAAAACGGACGCAGCAATTGCGCGCATGGCGAGCAATTAACTGCGTGGCTTCAATTAGGAGCCGAGGAGTTCGAATTTTAGAGTTTCGTTTCCTTCGAGCCTGGAGGGCGGCTTGGGTGAACAGCGCACACACAGGCAAGTGACTATGTAGTACTTATATGTGCCTCATCGGTGGGAACGCGTGGCGCGAAATCTCCGACCTATTTTGCGCACAGACACACTACTTGACATTCGTAGCGGTCCGCCTATCTATCTACATTCACTGCAACTCCATCCGCACTTATGGAAGGGGCGGCCTGCTGTGTCTGTGCGCAGGCGAGGAAAAGTGTTAGAGCGCCTGTGTGTCGTCTTAGAGCTCCGCCAGTCAACCGAGTGAGGCGAAGCGGTCAGCGTCCCTCACCACGGAAGTGAGTCCGGCAAGCGCTCTACCGTCTGCGCACTCATCATCGCCTGCAGCACGGCAGACGGAGAGAGGCGCCCACAAGCATGCGGAGCGGAACACCGTGCCGCAGGTACCGCTTAATGTAACTGCTGCCACGCGCCTTTAATCGGAAGGGTAACAATAATAATAATAACAATAATGATAAGGCTGTGGGTTCCAGTATAGGTGGCAGATTCCTAAGGGCGGGCTTCATGAAAGTGAACTCCTTTAGAGGCACTATGGGTGCTCACATTGGAGGACTCTGTCAACATCTACATGATCATCCTACCTACCATCTGTTCGGTGTTGCGGAAAGCTGGTTGAGTTCTAGTATCATGGATGAAGTCATTGGGATTGATGGATTTTCTGTGGTTCGGCAAGATAGCAATATTAATCGTGGGGGAGTTGCGCTTTATGTCGATCCAGCAATTCCGTGTAAGTGTGCGCTTTGTCTCAAACACTAAGGGGCCTGGAAGGCCAGGGGTGCTTGACTACTTGATCTGCTCCGCGCAGTGTCATACCTCTGAGCCTACATTAATTTGTATTCTGTATAGGCCCCCTCACGTTTCATTTACGACGAAATCTAAATTTTTGGATAAATTATGGTAATTATTGCCGGATTACAGTGATGAAATCATTGTCGATGATCTGAATGCTGTTCTCTGAACTGTCAGTGATGATGCTGCGCTTCTTTGTAGACTCGTGGCTGAGCTGTCCTTGTAGATTATCCAACACGGACCTACGCATATTGCATCCACATGCCGCACCTGGATTGACGTCATTCTTGTGGAGGAGAATATACGGTAATTTCCGCTGCCAATATACGTGCTCCTTTTGATAGTAAGCACAACATAATTAATGTTACAATGAAGATACCTGTCCCTGAATCTATCTGTTGCTCTTTTGGATATAGGGGTTATAAGAGCATCGATGGCGAGGGGCTTGTTGGCGGAGGATTTCGACGTTGAGTCAGCAGTCGTGAGGCTCAACTACAATTTAATGATGGCGACGGATGAACTCGCCCCAGTGAAAATAATGAAATTAAATAAGAACCACTTTTCTTGGATTGGGGTTGAGCTTTGTGACCTGCAGCGTAAGAGTGGTGTATTGTACAGACGGTACAGACGAACAGGACAAAGGCAATTCGTTGGAAACCTCCCTGATCTCCGCAAACACGCTCAGAAGAAGATAGATCAGGCAATGACTGAATACGTTCATTATCGCCTGATCGATTCTCAAAATTCCAGCGCAATCTCGCGTGAGTTGCGGAACCTAGGTTTGCTAGCACGAGCAAATGGGTCTTTGCATAGGCTCATGCGGGATGAGCTTAACACTCACTTTGCGCGGATGTCTGTGACAAATACGATCGATGACAATTGAAGACATGCCATGCTCAACTCTGCTGCTGATGGTATTTTTCGGTTTAAAGCTATAAATATTAAATATATTGTACTGTCAATATCTAAGTTCACTTCGCAGGCTGTTGGCGAGAATGGCATTCTGCATAATGTAGTTGTTAAGGCTCTTTCGGTTATAGGTCCGTTTTTAATGCGCCTGTACAATGGCTCGCTTGAATGTAGACGCTTTTCTGAGGTGTGGAAGAAGGCTCATGTGGTGCCATTGACCAAATCAAAAACACCTTCTGGACCAGATGAATTTCGATCTATTTCACTACTTTGTTTTGTTTCAAAAGTATTTGACAGAATTGTGTATGACCAGTTCATGCAGTATTTGGGGTCTCATAACATCCTCGACACATTTCAAACTGGGTATCGATGGCACAGTTCGACTGAGACTGCTCTGCTGAGATTGACTGAAGATGTACGCAGTGCTATAGATAAATACAGGTGACGTTAATGTGGATATGGGCATACTTGTCTGGGAGAGAGCAATTTATCATCTAATTGATATTAAATCTTCTTAGCTTTCTACCACACTAGGTGTTCCTCAGGGTTCTGTCTTAGGCCCATTGCTGTTTTGCCTTTACATTAATGACCTTAGTCTTGTCCTTAACTCTATGGGTGTGAGACATCTTCTATATGCTGACGACCTCCAGGTTTACCATAGTTTTTCTAGGGATAACCTCGAGGCAGGAGCCAGACACGTAACCGCTGCGGTCCGTGCACTTTCGGACTAGGCTTCGTCTGCCTCCTTGAAGCTCAATCTTGGAAAGACGTCTGCGATTCTTTTTGGAACTCGCAGGTTTCTTTATGACATTGAGTCGGCCGAGTTCAACTCTATTGAACTCTGGGAGGGGGCAGTCATATCTTTGTCTGACTCTGTAAAAAGCCTTGGTATTGTGTTAGACGCGGGTCTCACCTGGAGACCACACTTTTAATTAATTTGTAAAAGAATCAACCAGGTTTTATATAGACTACGTTACTATCTTTACTATTATACTTACAATTTGCAAGTATGTACATACACCACGGAGACTCTTCATGCCAAGCTGGTACGTTCACTGGTCTTTCCACATTTCAATTATTGTTCGACTGTTTATTTAAATGCGTCCCTCGAGTTGAGGACACCCTCTTCAGGATCCGAATGGGCTGGATAGAAGTAGACAATTAGAGGGAATGTTTTATGTATTTGCAGATCTACAAAATCTTACGGCTGCGTAAGCCGGGGTAGCTCGTCGATCTGTTCTCTCCTGATGCATCTGATCTACCAGTCAGGGGTGAATCTAAAGAGATTTCCATTCCTCGAATGCGCACCGAGACGGGAATTAGATCTTTGTCTATTCAAGGCGCTCATCTGTGCTTGACGCCCTCTCTTTCTCGCTTCAGGGGGCTAGTGATGGAGCATTTGAGGGGTCGGTGCATTACAATAGATTTTTCTAGTCAGTCATCCTCTTAATCTTGTTTTAATTTGCGCCCTAAATTAGTTGTATGTGTGTGTAATGAGTATGCGTGTATTTATCCTTTCTGTCTGACTTAAATTCATTGAGTGAATATGTGTACGTGTGTGACTCGACTGGTAGATAATAAAGAAAACGCAAGCAATATTTATGCCAAAACTGTAGCACATCTGTGATTTGACTAATGCTGTGATAGTGTGTAATTATATTTATAAGTAGACTTAAGATGTAGCGTCTATAAACGTGTGTTTTGTGCAATATTTTGTAAATTATTTACTAATAAAAATTTATCTATCTATCTATCGACTTACTCCCGTTGTGACGGACGCTCTAGTTCTCGTATCATAGGAAACCTTCTTGACTGAATCGCACTGTTGAAAACTTGGGTATTGTGCTCGACTGAATGGTGGAAACAATAGTCGGCTCCAAGATGAGTATACTCGAATACTGGAGTAACTGCTGCTCGTGCCGGGAGCACTCACCATGTAAAACTTAAAAAAACTAAGAAATAATTTATTAGTGAACGACAAGCGTTCACTAATGATTCGCATACATAAAAAACCTCTTGAAACTCTCGGTGGTCGCGACACAGGCTTCGCAATCGAGGCTCGTAGTCTTTGTCTTTCCAGACACTGATTCCTCAATCATCTCCTCATCAGAGTCTGTGAGGAGAAGCGCCTGATCATCCGAGGAGATTCTGCTAGTTACGGGACCTTCTGCCTCCTTTCGCTCCACCTGCTCTTGTTCTTTCATGAGCAGCTCCTCCTTTTCGCCAGACATTTAGAACATTAAGCAGACAGTACAAGTGCTCTTTAATATTGTACACAACAATTTTAACTCGCACAGCTCCTTTAACCTCTCGATTCAAAATATCAGATACATGCGCTCAATGCTTGTGTCTGATACTATCGACTTCAATCTTTTATTCTGTAATCACTTGCGTCAGTCTGCACTATGAAACGCTTGGAAAAATCCGGACAAGTGAACACAAAAGCCTTGCAGAAAGCGGATTTCAAAGCTTTAAATGCCGCCTGGTGTAACTCGCTCCACTCCCACATTCTATCTTTTCTCAACAAACCTGCCTCAATTATCTTATTTAACACATACTCGATTTATTTCAGGTGTTCATTAAATGTTTATGTCACCACAATTAGATCATTCAAATAACCAAAAACGTGAGGTTCAACCTCTGAACCAAAAAGTCACACAAAATGCCACTGTCCTGAACCACGCACAGCAAAGACAGTATATTGTCTACTGAATTCGCTTAAAAACACCTGAAAATAAGCCTTTTTTGCATGCATGGTCACTTTGTTAACATCTCTATAGTCGATGCAGAAGCGATAACTATCTTCGTCTCGTCACACGATGACAGGCGCACTACATCACTTGCTCGCACTACGTTTTATAATGTTCTTTTCTTGCATTTTTCGGCCTTCTTCTTGGACAAACTCAAGGACTCACGGAGATATACGTCGAGGTGCGTGTCGCTCTAGCTGAGCATCCTGTACATCGATGTGATATTCGATGAGGGTCGTGTAATCGTGAATAGTGCCAGGTTGAGGAAGAATCTTCTCAACTAGAGCTCTTATTTGTTCTTACTTGCTTCTCCTCTTGAATCTTAACTATGATAGCGTACTCAGCAAAAATCCTAGGTTGTACCTTCTCTTCTTCACCCTTGTCGAATTCGCGCTAGTGTCGATCATAAACACGCCACATTCAACTTCCAAGTTGGACTTCGATGCCCCACTTATGCAGGAAATCCATCTCCAGGACCATCGCATGATCTATTCCTTCAATAATCTGGAGATCGATATGGTCTATATCGAAGAGAACCTCGAGTGGTCACAACGTTTGTTGAGTGGACCCCATAATGCCTCTGACTGCCAGCTGTGTTTGTCACCATTTGTTCTTATATTCTTTTGCCTCAGCAATGCGAATAAGAACAACCATACCACCGGGGTCGCACAACGCTCGAATATCGCTACCACCCAAACGAACCAACAAATATAATCGGTTGTCGGTCTTAAGACCGGCCACCAACCTATTTTTATCGGTTGTCGGCGCTCGAACTCAATGTTCCAAAAACTCTATTCAGACTGGGCGGCGGATTCCTTTTAGAATCCATACACCCATTTCCCAATGCACCCGCAGTTCTAATTTGTTTGTTAGAAAACTTGAGCCACCCCGCAGGCGCATCTACCATCTGAACAGGTGGTCCAGACACACTGTCTCACTACATACTCTTCACAATCTGTTGTAAACCGGGTGCAACTTTCATCAACTTGCAGACCTCGGAGAGTCTCTGCAACTCTTCCGTAAAGTTCTATGGTGCTTCCAATGACTTCTCGAGATGTCTCAACTCCCTATCGCATACAGATTTTGAGTCATCATCTCGAGTTTGATGAAGAAGGTTTAGCTGCTTGCCTCGGTTGCTCCACTCTCTTTCTCGACCGATCCTCTTTTATTCTCTACACAGGTGGTAGATCTCTATTCTCTACGCTTTGGTATTTTCCAGGATCTCTCGAGCTTCTGCACAGTTCGAACAGTTCCTGAAGTCACACTCTTCGCTCCACACACCTGACACTCCACTCTCAGGCCCGTATATTGTTAATTTGCTGCTAGTTGGCCGGAAAGACGACACTTGTAGCATAATCGCTTCGGGCACTCAGAGGCCCTATATGCCCGATGCCTCTACATTCATGGCACTGTCTGTAAAATGCACCAATAGGCACGGGCATTGGCACAGGTGGACTGCCACTTCGGAGTAATGACACAGGCGGCATCTTATTCCGCTGCCCTGCCATAGCTACCATTACCTCTTTTGTGCTCCTTTTGGGAATTGCTTCCTGGGACTGCACTGAAGGAACTGTAACAATCGAACCTCTCGCTCTAGAGTCTGTCTACTGGGCGGCCCCACTCACGGCAGCGACCTCTCCGCGGCACAACCGCTCGTACCTTCCAAGCTGACCTTTTTCCTCTTAATCTGATCTTGATCGACTCGTCCAGCGTCACGATGGTTTCAGCAGATGCAGTCTCTACCTTCTACTAACAGGCTCCGCTCTCCTCTCTCTCTTCGTGGCACCAATGTTGGCGAATTTCGACGGCATCTTAGGGTTGGAAGCTTTAAGATGCTTTTCAATCCCGTTAACGTATTCCAAACGCTTTCTGAGCCTAACCATGGTCTGAATATCAGGGACATTCAAATCCATCAAATATCGCCAGAATTCTATACCATATTATTATTTTATCTAAAATATAAATTGAATTAAATTAGAAAGAGACTGTAAATACATAAGATTTGGATATTGTGCTCGACCGGATCATCAAAACAATAGTCAGCTTTCAAATGAGTAGACACGAACCTCGGAGCAAATGTTGTACCAAATAAAACTCATAAAAAAACTATTGAATGGTCGATTAGTGAACGACGAGCGTTCACTAATGATTAGCACCAAAAACTGTTAGACGCACTCAGTGATCGCGACACACGCTTCGCACTCAACGGCTTGTAGGAGACACACTGACCTTACTGTAATTTTGACAATTACAGGAGATCCGATTTCGAAGGCCGAATGGGAGAGATGATACTTTTCGTGCGATCACGAGGGGATACCCGTCGCATTCTTCACTATCAAAATATTTTACAAAATATATTGAATGTTAATTACTTCAAATTATTAGTCTCACGCCATGTAAGATATTAATAGAATAAATAAAATCTCATATGAGTGCGAGAGAGATGGGAGAGAACGCGTAATCGTCGACCGTCTTCCAAGCGTTTACGCGAGACGTGATAGAGACAGAACGTGAGGGTATCGGGCTGAAACATGGAAAGTGCGCGGAGAGCCGGCAGCTCCGCTGAGGACTGAGCCACTGGGCCGCACGACAATCTAGTGCTAATTCGACAGGCAGTAGCAGCGGCCTATCAGAGCCGTAGCGTCGCCCAGGCCACACTACACGTGGGTCACCCAAGGAGGAGGGATCCCCTGCGGACTGTGTATGCTGTATGCATAGAATGTTGGATAATCTGCAAAGACAGCTCTGCCGCGAGTCGATGAAAAAATGCAGCATCATCACTGGCAGTACAGAGATCAGCGTTCAGATCACTGAGAATCATTTTGGGACTGTAATCCGGAGTTGATGATTGCAATTCATTTAAAAATATAGAGTTCCTCGTAAATGAAAACATGAAGGAACCTATACACGACACAAACTAATGTACGCTCAGAGGCACGTTTCTGCATTGAGGCTACCAACTCAATAATACTCTAGCACCCCTTGCCTACAAGGCCCCTCATTGTTTGAGGTAGAGAGTACCCTCACCCAGAATTGCTTGTCGGCATAAAGCGTGTCTCCGCCACAATAAACGTTGCAAAAATGCACGGAAAATCCACTAGGTAACCGCCACATGACAAATGTAACTTCTATTACATTTAGTTTGAAAGTAATGGTCAGAATTGAATAGATTAATTGATGTCCTACTTTAGAAATTTATTGGGGTAAGGGAACATAAACATAAATAATATACTGAAAGTCAATTTTTAATGTTAAGTATTGCTTGTAAATTTATTTATTAAGATAAAATCGTAATATAAATGCAATACTCGATCATAGCTTGAGACTTCGATTTTAGAATATTTCGCTATGTAAATCAACTCGTTAGCTATGAAGTATAGTTCACGCATTTAATGGAAATATTACCGAATATTATTATCAAATTATCTTATCGTAAATAATACCTAGCAATCCGAGTTTCAGTGATGGATAATCCCAGTTAAGATAAAAATAGATGTTCACTTGACCGAACAACAACCTTTTTTTTGTTGGGTTAACCGAGATAATTATTGGTGAGATTCTTTCTCTCGAAGAGGATGGATCTATCAACAGATTTGGAAATAGCAGAGACTTAGCAGAGTGGAAATTATTTTTCGAGCGCTAACCACTGCTGTCGAACCACTATCCATAGATTAACCCTTGATTACCACGCTTCTTCGGCGTAACAGACTTGCCAAACGAAGAAAACCGTTATCAAAAATAACCTACTGCATATATTTACTGGAATTCATGAATAGTGTTTTTAATAGACTGCATAGGTTTTGTAGCCAAAAATTGAATTTAAGTATTTTAAAAAAATGATAAATTCAAAAAGTGAAAAAGATAGTTTTGTAAAAATATTCATAACTTTTTTAATTTTCAATATTAAGATCTAAAACTTTTTCAGAATATTCTATTATACGTTAAAACAAAACAATAGTAATTTAGTGCATCTTTAAAAAAAGTATATTTATTTTGATGAATAATTGTCAAAAAAAGGTGAAATAATGAAATTGGTGTTTTCATATAAATATTTCCATTCTATCAGCTATTAAAATATTATATTTGTATATTACGAATATACGAAATTAAGAAAACACGTTGCACAAATTTTTTTCTTTTATTTTAAATTGCAACAATCGTATACTTCTTATTTAATGTATTGGGTCATCTTTCACTTGATTTCAACTTGACAAGGTTGCTTAAACTTTTATGACTTCAATTCTAGATTATAATGGAATAAAAAGTTACTTATGTAAATGTTTTAAGGAAGATTTACACTTTTTCTTATTCTGCAGTTGAAATACCTGTTACAAAAATATGTAATATACATAATTGTTTTGGTAAAATACATTTATATTTGTAGTTAAATTTGTCAAATTAAAAGTCTGCAATGAATTTTGTTGTATAAGAACTTTAAATGTAGAATTTTATGTGCAATCGTGTTGCAGCTTTGTTTTTAATAAATTCAAACTTTTTTATTTTATAATTTTTTTTAATAAATTAATGAAGGAGAACAATGATTATTAACAGCATTACTTTAGAATTTAATGACCAGACTATCTTAAAGTATTATATTATGTAGTGTCACGTGGCAGTTACAGGGTGGCTAATCCCGTCCCGGGTCCCAGCCACCACGCGACTTCAAAACTTTCGATTCTTATCAGCTCGCGAATCATCGCATGGAAAATCCATAGATACGGTGGAGCAAGCCTGGGCGTTTGCTGCTAAGAGGAACGAAAATGAGGGGAAAAGGCGACAAAATAAAATACGCGCGAATGTTTAAATATTTAATATTTATTATACTTCAATATAATCCGAATACCCGACAATATTTACACGCGCATAATTTATCTATCTCTTTCTCTCTCACATACATACACTCGTAATGCGGGCTATTCACACGCTGAAATTAATATAATAAAACGCTACTTACAACTCTCAGCTTGGTGGGAAGAAAATTTGACTGCTCAGCTGTACTCAATCTCGACTATGACCTCATCAACTGTAAACGGGAGGAGTTAGGCCACGCCACCAACAAACTCAATCTCTATATATATCTCAATCGATATGTATAAATCTATTCGTGCACTGCCGTGCATTCAAGAGCAAGAAACTTGACTCTACCTTTATTATTAAAAAATGGCACTTCTCTCTCCCTCTAACTTTCTAAACTAACATTATGCGTAACGCGCAATTGCCGCGCCGCGCCGAAATTTGTGCCTCTCGTGGCGCGGGGAAAAGGAAAACAAACGGAAGGAGGCGCGAAGGTAAGTTTTTGTTACGAGATTAATTTGCGCGAGACAGTGTGCTTTCAGCGGGGGGGATCAACTCATATAGGACGAGTGGCTAAAATCTATGGGCTCGACCAATTCGAGGGGGCACCACGTTCGCCTCAATTAGAAAGAGATAGTGAGATAGAAAAGACGCAGAGGGAGAACTAAACCTATTTGTACAGCTATTTCCTGAAATCAATATTGCAAATGCAGAAAGAATTTGTCAAAACTCGAGGAATTTAGTAAGGTGTTAATCACTTTTAGAAGTTTATTCACATTAGCTACAATAGAAAATATAAAAAATCGCTGCACAAAAAAATAGATAAATTTTATAATACCCATAATTTTTTTAAATTTAATTTAGTAATTTTTATTTTGTTGCAGGTAGATTGCATGCATGTATTTCGTTGTATGCTTTAATATTGGCATACATATAATATTTGCATGCTATAATTTTTATTCTATTTCTCCTATATTCTTGTAAGTTATATTGTTATAAACACAATATTTATAATGCGGCTGTGATTGTCCGTTAATCTTAAGCCCAAAAAACGCAGAGAGAAAGTATTCTTAATCATTTAATATTATTTTATTTATATTAAATATCCAATTGTTATATTACTGAATTTTTTCAGATTCTGTGTGCTGTTAAACTCGTATATAAAGATATATTTTTTAAATAATAGATATACAATTATATGTATATAATTTTAATGTAATTTATTTTATACAATTATTTGTATGTTTGTATTCTAACGAAACTTTAATTTGTATTTAGTATTTATATGTTTATATTATAACATTTTTGTATAAAATATATTATATATATTTATATATTACGCTACGTGAAATTTGCTTGTTTTATTAGAAAAATTAAATAAATTGATTGTTTTTACATAATAGAAATATATTAATTATCATTTATAAAATTTAATACACGTCCGCTATATCTAAATGTAGTTGATATCAGCGCTTCTCTTTACGCTGTTATACACACTTGCTATATCTATATATAGTCGACGCTGGCAGCCCCTGAAGTATTCCTCGCCGTCAAAAAATAGCCACTGATTTAACATTGATTTGACCTACGCTGGTTCTCAGCACCCGAGTAGTAGTCACCGGAGTTGTTACGCGCCACCGTCACGGAGAGGCGAGGAGACGGCGCCGAAAGTTCCAGAGGAATTGCTGTCAGATACACGCACGAAGCTTCCAGTCCTCGGGAGTATGACCCGTACCGGTAACCCTGACGAACAGCGACTTCAAAGTCCAGTGCAGCAACGATTGAATGTGTGCCCAGGTAGGGCTAAACAAATTATTATGTTGATTACAGTCAGACGCGACTGTACGATAACATAAACAGAGCGCGAGAAATCTCGCGGTATTCCGGCTGCAGAGAGAAAGAGAGAATCCTCTCTCTCACTCGCACTTATTTATGTATGAGACGCACTTGGTGTAGATGCGCGAACCTTCCGTGCGTTTAGGCCCTTAACCTCGATAGCATTGCGTCCGGCCCTAAATTGTGAATTCGGTCTGCGGGAGTTCGCGCATACGTAGAGTATATTCGCTCGCGACCTAGACACGTTTGAGTGGCGCGTCAAACGTTAAGACGCGTGCGCATGCGTATGGAGTGCAACAGCACTGAGCGCGACTAGACATAGAATTTTCACGTAGCAATTCAATTTTCTAAGCGAGCGCACGCAAGTGCACTAATTATTATAATTCGGCGCGAACTAAGCTTGTCAATTTGGCACTTAGCCAATAAACAAACAATTTATTTATTTAACGCGTTGGCGGCGCAGATCATTGATACCTTTTCCCCGTCCTTTTCTGTACTTCTGACAAGTCGACCGGTTCAAAGGACCACGCCGCCTCCGCGGGAGTCGCGTAGGAAACGCGGCCGCGGGGCGAGTGTCGATAACACTGCCCCATTGCACGTAGAAGTGAGTAACAAGTTTCTTGTTACTCACATTGTACATGGCTGGGTCAGAGATAAATTCGCCCCGGATCTCTCCATTACAAGGTATATTAATATAACTGATGCAGCCTCAAGCTAGTTTTTATCGTTTATTAAAAAATATAGGAATGATAAGCTAGCCAGAAGCTAAACTTTGAGAACTTGCTTTACAGAGATTATTACTAACATCCATCTAAGAATAATTATAATAAATGATATTTACTATTTAATTGTATTTCTTCTATGACGATATAGTTGATGATATTTTAAGCGTAATCATACGTTCAATACTAAAACTCGTTAATTTTTCGCAAAGATAAAGCTACATTTTACAAATGTAGCTTTAAAAATATTTTAAAAAAGCAACAAAATGAAAAAATTCAACTTAAACTAGGTGATAAAGTTCTACAAAAACTAGGCAATATAAAACTAAATATGAAAAATCCTAAATCCTGTTAATAATACTTGCTTAAAAATAGCAGTAGGCGTTTTTCACATTAGCAATTTATACTGAAATCATCGTACCCAATATAAATAAAAATAAAATTCAATGTATTAAGCTACAGCCCTAGAATATTAAAATAGCTAAAATTTTCAAAAAACTAAATTTAACACTAGATACACAAGATATCAACAAGTTTAAAAATACTTCATAATAATCCTTTTCATCGATATAATGATGAATGGTAAAATTATCCCTTTAAAGCATTACTAAATACTAAAAAGGACATTATTTAGAATTAAAAATACAAAATTACTTAATTCTTACATTCTAGAAAAAACTAAAACATGCAAAATAAACATTCCAGTTAAGCATTTATTAATAGAATGTGGTAAATAGATTAGACCAAAGAATTTGAAATAAAATACTAACTAATATTGAACACTATTTAAATAGTAATCAGATTATAGCTAATGTAATTAAATTTCTAGAAGAAATGGGATTAGTCAAAGAACTATAATGATTACTGTAAAGAAACCAAATATGCAAAATGTAGTATATAAAATTTGATGTTCAATTTTATATTAGCCCTTACATATTGTGAATATTAATAATATTAGTCCCTAATAATTAATTGTTAATACGATTTTAAATAGTAATTTAAAAAATATGATACCTCATTTAAAAATTATTAAATATATTTTGGATTTAATATAAGATAATTTTGAATCTTTTTTGGAAATAATTATTATATTTTTGTATATATCATATGTATAAGATTTACTTATAGCTTATGAATTTTTGAATCATTATACTTTATTGATATCAGCTACAACTGCCACACCAGCCACACCAGCCACATTTTTGCGCCTTGGACGTTCATTATGATTCGTCTCGCGTGACACGATACACATCCTCAGCAGTTGTAAATGATGTATTTTCAGGAGTAGACTTTTTGATCGTATGATTTCACTTTTGCAATCATTCGATTCTAGTACTTGATCAGTGAAATTGGCACAGTGTTTGCACCAGCGCGAATACACGGAGTATACGTAATCACAATAATCAGATCGATGCTGCGATCACCATGGCGGGGATATCCTTCTGCTTATAAGGTGCCGCGCCCCTCGTCAGAGATAGCCAAGTCCTCTCATAGCAGTCGAGGATTACTCCTTTGATGTTCTGTAGATATTTTCTCAAACCGTACCTGTCACGTTTCAACCTATGTCTATTCTGAACCACTACTCTTCCGACGCTCACACCGTCACCCAGACGAGCACCGAACCCAACAAAAGAGGGACCGATGAGAACGCTGCCATCAACACGGTGAGCTAACCGGAGACGTACCTCAAGGTAATCCACCCCCGAATTCTACCTACTCGATCAGCGTCGCCCAGGCAAGAACCGCTATCTGTCCCCTCAAGCCAGGGGCTTTGCCCACACCACAATCGACCACCCCGTCTACGCCATTCTTCAAGTTTGACTGACTCCTGTCTAAACGGTCGGATATCAAGATATCCTACTCAACTACTACGATTATCATATTCAGGAACATACTGCAATTATTGGAAGACCATTTGAAAGATTTCCTAATGTGATGTAATTGTATTTCAGGCAACTACGGCGACCATTGGAAGATGGGATCTTCTTGAGAACGAGCTTCACGTAATAGATTGTGCTACAGATAAGCGAGCGCCGTTCAAGCGCGGACAGAACGTCTATATATATATATATATATATATATATATATATATATATATACGTCACGATATAATGCAATTGCCAAAAAGTAAGCATAACAACGAATGTTGTACATGAGATGTGATAGGCAGTAAATCACTAATAATTTAAAAAGTCTAGGACCTGGTATTATTTACAAACTTAAAGGATTCAACTTATGTTGTCTGAATAAAAGAAAATTCACGACTGATTCGAAATTAAACATCTTTATACCAAATTTATTTGTATTATAATTAAAAACCCAATTTTAAGTATAATAAACTTTAGCTGTATGCTTCACTGTACGCCCTTGAGTTTCAGTCACTACCATTAATTTTAAATAACCTTTTTCTTTGCACTTTTTTAAATTTAATCATGTAGACTTTAATAAGTCAGTATAATTAAGTCAATGAAAAAATAGATTATATCAGGTGCGCAATTTTGGTTTCGCTGCTTGGGTGTATGTTAACGTAATGACAGTACCATAATAGTGAATTTGCGTTTGCATCAAAAGTCAATTCTCGATCGAAGATGTCGGTTTTCGGCCCGACTTTCTCAGCGTACTGACCTGAAAAGGTTAAAACCCCATAGGCAGCATAAATGACATTTACAAGCAAGGTTAGAGAAAATGTCAAAAGTAAGAGTGTATCGTTCATATTGAGAAACCCATTAATTTTTCCAGGTGCAGGAAACATAAAAAAGGGTTCGGCTCGAGAAGCCTATATTCAAACGATTCTGGCGATTTTAAAATACATTAAATTAGAGAAAGTGCTTTGAAGACAGTCACGAGTGACCATGGTAATGAAAATCAACATAATTTGTGTTTCAAAAATACCCTTTTAAGATTTTATTTTACAAGGACAATAATCTAGTCATCGGTGCAGTTAAAACAATCGGTCACGCCTGATAGGGTTAATTGGAATTATTAAGAATTAGTTGATTTATTTATGACCAATGTCATGCACCAATGGAAAAGTCACTTCTATCAGTTTGAGAGATGAGAACGACACGATATTCGAAGAATGAAAGAAGAGTCAAATTTTCGTCATTTGCGAAAAGTGTTGAATTTCTGCTTTTATTTGAAAAAACTGCGGCTGAGGCTTATTTAATGCTTTCAAGTACTTACAAGGAGAACACTTTTTGTAGAAGAACTTGTCGTGAGTAGCTTCAACGTTTTAAGAGCGGTGATTTTGATATCTAGGACCGGCATGGTGGCGAAAGAGAAAAAATTTTCAAAGATTCCAAACTGGAGGATTTTCTTGCTGAAGACTCTTGCTGAAGACTCGTGACAAACGCAAGCAAAATTAGAAGTATCGTTGGGAATCACTCGACAAGAAATTATGAAAAGCGTCAAATCCATAGTAATGATTTAGAAGCAAGGAAATTGGGTTCCATACAAATTGAAGGCGTAGGATGTTGAATTGTAATTTTTATCTTTTGAACAGCTGCTTTAAAAATAGAATCGTTAGGGATTTTTACATCGTATTATATATTATAATCCTAAGTACAGAAAATCATGGAGAATGTCTCCACCTCGATGCCGAAACCGAATATTGACTGTGCCAAGGTTATACTAAACATTTGGTGGTTTAGCTCGATGTTGTGTATTAAGATCGACCTGATAAATTTCATCTACAATATGATAATGCTCTTCTGCATGTTGCAAAAGTTGTCAGCGCATACTTGGAAACCTTAAAATGGAAGGTCTTACTCCACCAGCCGTACTGTCTAGACATTGCTCTTTTCGACTACTATTTATTCCGATCGATAGCATATGGGCTAGCTGAGAAGCATTTTCACTCTTATAAAGAAGTGGATCGATTCGTGGATCGCCTCAAAAGACGCATCGTTTTTTCGAGATGGTATTCAACAATTGCTCGAGGGATGGCAAAATTTAGTGGCCAATAACGAACAGTACTTTAAACCATAAACAAGTAATCACTTTTTAAGGATAAACATCAAATTTTGAGAAAAAATCGGCCTAAACAAAGTTGCGCACCTTATACATAAATTAGTATACTTAAATACTTAAATTAGTTTACATAAGAATAATAAACTTATAAATAGACTCAATAATTGAATAAAAATATAATTTTTTTCAGGCATGGGTTATTTCAAGAGAATAATAAGAATTTCTAAGGAGAAACTCCAAATATATGCTGATTTTAGTTTTTCGTATGTTATACAAACAGTCTAATTTTATTTGAGATGTAGTAAGAAGAATAAGTTTTGAAGAATGGTTATGGTAAAAGATGAAAAAATATTTTGGAAAATAGCAGTTTCTGCTGAATCCATAAATTAAACTCTTAACCTGAAAGATGTCATAAAATAACTAAAAGTATGTAATTGTAATATGGCAATTGTATATTATTCATACAATGAAAGATCAAAATACTACAAATGAAAACTTTCATCTGTTAAGATAAAATTGGGGCCATTTGAAATCCTAGATCATTGGGTACTAGGCTACTTGTTTTTTTTACAAGAATTAAATAATATCATTCATAAGCAATATCATGTAGATATGTATAGGGGTATAAGCATAATTTTTATCGAAGTATTATAAAGCTATTTGTAAATAAATGATTATTTAGTATTAAAAGAAAAAGATTTTATCTAAAAAATTGTAGAAAATCTATTTATTGTCAATTTAATCATTTTTGAATATTTCATTTATTTGCTCCCTTCATCCTCGCAATAATTTATATTTGTATAATTCATTTATAATTTATAACTCAATATTATCGTTGTATATGCTATTATATTCGAAAATATAAAGCTACTTTTAAACTTCAGGTACAATATAAGAAAATGTACTCTATTTTTTAGAAGTTTAGTGGTAAAGTTTATCATGTAGCCGGGAGGGCCAATATGTTTATACCTATCTTCCACTAAGTTTTACTAAAATGATTCTAAAATAATATGTAATTACTAACAGCTGTGACGGGGCGACTAACATCGGCACGCGCGAGATCGGCTCCGCGGCCGCGGCGAAATGATGAATGCATGCGGACCCATAGCGCCGAAAAGGGCGGAGCTATTGGCCTGCGGCGCGATCAACGGGTGATGATAATAAGCGGGCAGTCTCGCGCGGGCCACCACCGCGCTGAAAAACGCGCACGTAAGCCCCCTTTCCCGTGCCACGCGAGTGATAGGCAGAAGGAGAGAGAGAGAGGAGAGGGAGAGAGAGGAGAGAGAGGAGAGAGCCACTGCCGAGAGCCAGAAGGCCCCGGTACTCGGGGAGGCGTCGGTGCCAGCGTACCGGCCGGTCCGTGGCCGGGAGACCTGATGACAGCCCCGCGTCGGCCAAGGTAGGCGCCCGGAAGTCCTGCTGCCGGGACCCGGGGAGGGCGACGCAAAGGGCTCTTCGTGAGCCCGGGCGGATGCCCTTGGCGAGTGCGCGTTCTATGCGGCACGCCGCATAGGCGTTTGTTTTGTTTGTGGATGAAGGCGTGCGTCCGAGAGGTGTCGTCCTCCCCGACCGCGAATAAAGTTGTTGAAATAAAGAAGAAAGTGCGGGTTTTCTTTATTGTCCCGCACCCTGACATGCCCCCCTCCCTCCCCCAATTACGTACTGCTGCGACCGTCGTCGGCCAGCCGCCCGGGCTGGCCCGGCCGGGTCCCCTCCGGGGCGACCGCGAGAACCTGCGCGTAGGCAGTACGGCGCGACCGGGGATATGAATGGCGCGGTGCCCCGGGACCGAAGGCTTCCCGGTGGAAGCACCACGTCACACAGCAACCAAGCCAACAAACCATGAGCAAACTTAACCATATTACAACTGCTACCTGTGTTGACCACGCATGAACTATATAGATAGATATTTGTTTTCTTGTTTTTCAATTATAATTAAATAAAAACATGCGTCTGTAAGAAAAAAAAATATGATCATACAATTTATGATTTGTTTCTTATTTATCACGCGTACCTACTTAGTATTGTTGGAGATGAATTATATTATTTAATTAAATGATTTGTAAGGAAAAATGATTCGTAAACGGAAATACATTAATTAGTAATAAGAATTTAAAAATTTTGAAAGAAAAAATATAACTTTATTAAAAATGTGATGTTTAAACGTGATGGTCAAGACTTCAATGTTTAATTTAAGTCTGAAATAAGCACTAAAAATTTTGACCTTACTGTTGGACTTCTAATACCATGCAGACCGTGAAATAATCTGCGAAATATCGCTGGACATTTTCGAAAAACGGTTAATTAAAAACAAATTTAAAATAAAAGAAATAGCAAAAGAAATAAATAAGTTTAATGAATAAAAGTTTACTTAATAAATAAATTTATGGGTTTATTTTCCATTAACCGTTGTTCGAAAAAAGTCCAATGGTCATCCAAAGATTACTGAAGTTTTGACTCACTGTCTAAATTACAAGTTAATAAGTTTGCAAATAAAGGAGGAGGATTCGGAATAACTATCTACTCTTCTCTGATAAAATAGTCTAAAATTCATAAAAGTTTTGCGGAAAAATGTAAATAAGGACTGCTTTTAGTTTCTGATTGTACTGGTAAGCAAAGGAGATTGTAAATGTTTTTAATTTTTTTTTACATCTTAAATTAATTAAATATTTACTTATACAGAAAAATTTAACTTGTTTTAAAATGAAAATTAAAAAATCTATAGCAATATATAATTGGGGATGACGCTTCGTCAATCACGGCAACAGCGAGGTCTAACATAAAAATAAGAAAATACGAAAAGATTGTTGGAAGATAGCTACGATAAAAACGTTTTAATTTCATCTAGATTTTTTGGGTTAATGTTATACCCCTGGAGTTTCAAAATTGGTAATACTTCAAATTATACACTACCGAATTCCCTTTTCATGTAATAGCAGTAGAAGGCGCTTATTGCCAGACAACTGTAATGTCATGATAGGGATCTGTAATTGTCCGTCTGTTCGAGAGTACGTCGAGTTCTGATGAATGAGAATGAGAATCGTCGAAGATTCGGTTTCGCAGAGAGAGAGTAGCGAGATGACGTTGCAACATACGCCAAAGTAATGTGGTATTGGCGTCGCCTCTACTGTTATCGTTTATAGGATAGGTGGCTGCTCGAGAGAGCGAATGTTCACAGCAATATGCAGCCCATCAGACTTGACTACTGGAGGTGCGAGAGAATCATAAATGGGAAGGAGACAACTAATACAGGAGTGAGAATGGGAGAAAGAGTGCGAGGTGGAAAATGTTTTTTATTCTTTGGTCTTGTCCCCCTTCCTTATCCAGTGCACCAACTTACACCAGGATCTGGGAATCCTGGTAAGTAAGAATGTATCGTTCACGTTGGAAAACCAATTAATCTCGACAGGTGCAAGAAACATAAAAAAGGGTACGACTTGAGAAACCAGAAAAGACTCTGGCATTCTAAAATACATTAAATTAGAGAAAGTGCTTTGAAGACAGTCACGACTGACCAAAGTAATGAAAACCAGCCTAATTTGTGTTTTAAAAATACCCTTTTAAGATTTTATTTTATAAGTAATATATATATTATATATATATTATGTATGTATGTGTATATATATATATATATATATATATATATATAAATATATATTTTATAAGTAATAGTTTTATAAGCGATAATCTAGTCATCGGTGCAGAAAATAGTCGCTCACGCCTGATATAGTTAATTGGAATTATTGAGCATTAGTTGATTTAGAAATTAGTTTGGAGAATTCTTATTTATGACCAATGTCATGCACCAATGGAAAAGTCTTTTCTATTGGTTCGAGGGATGAGAACGACAAAATATTCTAAGGATGAAAGGAAAGTGGTAAAAAAAATATATTATCGTCATCCACTCGTAATCTAGGAAAATTTAAAATCTCATAAGTTTGAGTATATACAATCTGTGTTTTAATTTCTTGTCTCCAACTATACCACGGGATAGCCTTGTGCAGCATAAAAATGCAGCTCCGCGATCGAAAAGCGCAGCCTACTTGCCGCAGCGCAGCCAATGAGAGTAGAAAAAATAGTTAAAGGGAGAGAGTAGGGTGGAGGTATCGAGACCGCAAGGTAAGCAATGAGCCTGGTCCAGCCCTCCAGTCTTAGACGCGTGCCGATTCATCGACTGCCGCAATTGTCAACAAAAGAACACCGAGCCTCGGCGGACCGTCAGCAGTACTGCGGTACTACTTAGAATGGCCTCGGCTATTCTGTGGTATAGCTGGAGCCAAGTAAATAAAACACAGGTTGTATGGCAAAAAATAGAAAAGTGGGTGTATGACGTGGTCCTTCCTCTCTGAGGTTGACGAGTCTCCGATGAGATTCGGACGGCTAGCCTCGCAGTGGACTCGATAAAGGTTTGCGTTGGGAGGGGTAGTCGTATTCACAACATTGGCGGGCTCTAGATAGTGTCGTATTTATTTGCGCCGAGCAATCCCCGCCCAGGCGTACACTCCCTGAAACGCGCAGCGCCGACTTTTACAGCAATTGTTAACGCGGTTATTTAATTTAGCGGAGGACGAATCGTAGGGGCTGCAGACTACTGCCGGGAGCTCGGAAGCTGATGACAATTCGATATCAATAGAAAAAACCATTGTAATCAATTTAAAAACATTAAAACATACAGTAATAAATGTATCACCAATAATAATAAATACAATAAAAGAAACAGCAATGTTCATTTCAAGGATTGGACTCTCAAGGTTCCCAGACATGTTTTGAACAACGATCAGGACGATATAATCGAGGTCTCGGCAGTGGGTGATGGGATTGAACTCATCATCACGGGGGTGGTCGACTGTGCTAGCATATGAGGCTCGCCCTCTGATGTTGTACTTGACATCATCCTTAATGTATTTCCTCTCTTCGTACCTGAAAACCTGATCTCGGCGGTGTAACTCGGAGTGCGAACGGCTAGTTTACATGAAGGGGTTGGTGAAAACTCCAATCGGCAATCCCAACAATTAGAGTACAGCTTAGAACAATTGAAGCTGCTAATTAAGCAGGCCTTCACTGCCTTCTCTACTCAGAATGTTGTTTTTTCCCGTGCACATACAGTAACGTCTGATGCTAGACAATGCACTATCTTTATAAATTTGTGGTTAAGCCGAGATCAATATGATGCGTTCAAGCAAGATCGGACAAATACTCCGTCGCTAGTCGCCGGGAGTGGGTATGGGAATAATAAAGATAATGATGCAGAAAGCGTGGTAGATTTCTCAGGGCGGGGTTCATGAATGTAAATTCTTTCAGAGGCACTAGAGGAGCTCACATTGAGCTTTATATTGAGGAACAATTCCATATAAGCATACTCTCAACATCAAATACTGAGAGGCTTGGAAAGATTGCTCAGTACAGAATTGTGCCTCTCAGCCTACATTAGTTTGAGTTGTGTATAGACCTTTGGAAGTATAGCAGCAGGGAAATCTCTGAAATAGACCCCCTCATGTTTCATTTACGAGAAGCTCTAAATTTTTGGACGAATCGTGGTGATTAACTCCGTATTACGGTAACAAAATCGTTTTCGGTCATCTGAACGCTAATCTCTGAATTCCCGGTGATGCTGCTACGTTTCTCCACAGACTAGCCGCAAAGCTGTCATTGCAGATTATATAATTCGGTCCTACATTTCGTACCTTAATTGATGACATTCTTGTGGAGGACAATGATATGGTAAACTCTGCTGCCAATATACCTGCTACTTTTCATAGCAAGCACAGCATAATTAATGTTACAGTAGATATACTTGTCCCTGAACCTATCTGTTGTTCTTTGAGAAATAGGGTTTATGAGACCATCGATAGTGGTGGGCTTGTTCAGTTGTTGATGATGTGCGATTAAGGGTCGTTATCGGCGGAAAATTTTGAAGTTGAGTCCGCAGTCCTGAGCTTCAACTACAACTTAATGGCGTCAATAGATGAACTCACCCCCGTGAAAATTATGAAATTAAAGAAGGATCGCCTTCCTTGGATTGGACTTGAGCTTTGGGGCTAGCAGCGCTGAAGTGAGGCACTGTACAAATATTACAGACGAACAGTCCGTCCCCCGCCATTATCAACACCAGAGTGTACAGCACATCAACAAGAGAGAGGAGTCGGCCGCGACAGGTTCGAATCCTCCCATATCCAAAGGTGTGCACGGGAGGCGATACTCTGGGGCCGCAAGAGTAAATGTCTCTTCCTGGCTGTTTGGCTCAGCCAAGCGCGTCCCAGGCGAGGAGGGCCTTTATTGGCCCTGGCCACCCGGGCGTGATTAGGCGGCGATTGTTCGCCGATGAACAATCTTCGCAACTTAGCCGGTGACAACCGCGAAAGTCCGGTAAACCATCCGGGTTGAGACGAGATCTCTCGTGGTTCTGCATTGTCTCCCCACGCGACCTCGCCGCAGTTTGTATTTGGGGCACTGCGCGCCCCACGGGAGTATGCGTCCGAGCGGGGATTGTTCACCCAGACACAAATAATTGATATTTGTTAATTGATATTAAATATTTATTATCAAGTTTAATGTTTTTTAATAAAAAATGTATGGATTTAAATGTTTTATTTTTCCATTATTGATATAATATATTAGAAGGAACACTATTATAGTTAATCAGTCTACTTTCGAAGCTACACATAAAAGGAAAATGCCGAATAGAAAAGAGTCACGTGCACTTGTTTAACTTGCTTAACTAAATTTACCGGATCTCGAAAATCAACATTCAGTATAGATATAGACTCCAAGACTTGCAGTATCCTCAAAGAGAAAGAAAAGACAGCAAATTAACTTTTACAACGTATATACCGCCCCCTGAAAATATGCGATGCCATGCCACACGTCTGACGATTATACATGCACACACAATACATTGATTAACCAGTTCTTGGAGCATATCTCATGATTCGGCACATCAAACTGCATCAGTAATGCCACCACCTCTCCTCTCGAAATGATATCGTATCAAATGCTGTGTCCTCGGGCTCGTCAATAATATACTTCCTCGAGAGTGCGTCCGTCACTTTGTTCAAGAAGCGTTTGGTGTATTCTATTTGAAAGTCCCATTGTTGTAGCACTAGGGCCCATCTCGTCAGACGCTCAGTGGGGTCTTTTAGGTTTTTGAGCCACTTTAGGGCACTATGATCGGTCCTTGCCACGAATTCATAGGCCTCTAAGTAGGGCCGCAGCTTCTTTATGGCCCACAATAGGGCCAGGCACTCCCTCTCCGTAGTGGTGTAATTCCTCTCCGCCGAATTAAGTATTCGACTTACATACACTACGGGGTGCTCGTAACCGTTCTCGTCTTCCTGGGTCAAAACGGCGCCAATGGCAAAATTGCTGGCGTCGCTTTGCACCGTGAAGGGTTTCGAGAAATCGGGCCGCGCCAGCATGGATGCCTCTCTTAAAGCGGCCTTAAGACTCTCAAAGGCTCTGGATTGGCCCTCTCCCCAACCCTAGGACTGTTCTTTCCTCAGGAGCCTAACCAACGGAACCTTTAATTCCGCTTCCATGGAAATAAATCAAGAATACCATCCGACCATTCCCAAAAAGGTTCTGAGCTCCTTAATATTGCGGGGGCGGGGTATTGTAGAACGCGGGCGAGCCTCTTGGGGTCTGCCCGTAGACCTTCGCCATCCAGGCGAAATCCTAGAAAAACAAGGCTCGAGCAACAAAACTCGCATTTGGGTTTATTGATCTTCAGCTCTGCGCCAACTATCGTTTGGAGTACATACTCTAACCTTCTCAAAGGTTTCGGTTACTATGATCAAGTCGTCTAAATAACCGAAAACATACGGTTCGACCTCCGGGACAAATAGGGCCCATATTAACCGACAAAAGGTCGCGGGGGTGTTCGACAGGCCGAATGGCAGTCGCACGAACTGCCACTGACCTAAGCCCTGCACCGCGAAGGCTGTGTACTGACGACTACACTCTATGAGGAGCACCTGGAAATAAGCCTTTCTCAGATCGACCTTCGAGATGTATTTGGCTCTCCTAAGCTTATCTAATAGGGAGTCCATATTTGGTAGAGGATAATTATCCCTACGCGTCAATTTATTTACATCTCGAAAATCGATGCAGAAACGGTAGCTGCCCTCCTTGCGAATGACCACGGGCGGGTTACACCATTTACTGGCGGTTGATTCTATTATGCCTTTCTCGAACATCTTTTGGACCTCCTTCTGGGCAAATTACAAAATCTTTGACGACATTCGCAGGGTTCCGTGCTTTACCGGGTTCGCCCCTTGTACGTCAAAATTATGTTCAATCAAGGTTGTATACCTATGCAATTTACCGGGCTCTGAGATAATTAACTCGACCATAACTCTTACACGCTCGCGCTGCTCTCCGGGAACCTCAACAATGCCGGCACACTCGCTTATATTTGCTGGCTTTTGCCCAGGAAGGTCCTTTTCTACAAAACCTCGACAATCTCCGCCCGGAACACACCATTGTCCCTTGATTAGCTGTACGTCGAAGTCCCATCTCCGGAAGAAATCGATGCCGAGAATCATTGGGTGATCCATCTCGGAAACTACCCTCAACTCTATCATCCTCTCATTATCCTCAACGGAGAAGTTCATCCGAAGTACGCCCAGCTTCTGCTAAATGGTACCGGAGAAACTCCTTACAGCGAAAGGGACCGGCCGCATCGGCTCTAAAGGTTTTGCCCCCCTAATCGAACCATGAAAATCGGCGATTCTCTGATCCGTGCGGGCTCTTTGAGGGCACGGGTCTCCCTCCACTGGACCGCAACCCGGCTTTTCAACCAGGCTCTGGGTCTTAGGAGTCTCATTTCCCAGGTGCTCTTCGTGTGGCAATACGGTTACTGGTTCACCATGAAAAGGGTACAGAAGTATCTCTGGGTCCTCCCACGGGCCTCTTCCCTGCGCCTCCCTTCGGATTCACCGGAAGATCAGGCTCAATGATCGACAACCAATCGAAACCACGCTTTCCTCTGAGACCTTGGCTCGAAGAGGTGGTCTTCTTCGCCTCTGGTCCATCGACTGTCGTTCCTCTATTTAGCACGCAGTGAATAGGGAGCAGCTCTATCACTCTACCTTGGAGTTTTAAGGCACTGCCTTACCTGTGTGTTTCCTGGCCGTCTTATTATCCAGGAGCGCCTTTACGCGAGAGTGATACTAAGGATGTGCATCTAGGCACTACCCTCTCACATCAAGGTGCGATCCGCGGCCCTTGGCCGCTTATCAGCCTCAGCCTCACCTTCGGCTTCGCCCCTGGAGGATCTTCACCTTTGACTTGCTGGCCCTTGGACAAAACGTCCATTTTCCGGGCTGGCTTGTCAAAGTCTAGCCTCCTCCTCACAGACAGAGTCTGCCTTTCCCCCCTTTAATAAAAACACCCTTCCCTAACGCCAACGACATGATCGGTGCAGGTATTGCAGACGGAGTGCTAACGGGGAAAGACCCCCCCCCCGCCTTCGGGTTTAATAAATCAATCGCCTGGAAACATAAACGTATAAAATAATATAATATATTATTTATGATTCCTGCCATGGAGAGAGAGCCGAACCTCATCCCCACATCCCTCGAACACCCTACGTCCGATCGCTCGCTGGATCGCGGTAGGTATGAAAGTAGCAGGTTTTCGGGCGCAATCCCGCGCGATACGCGAGGCTGAATCCTGGGAAAAATATGAACTTACCGTGGCCTATCCCCTTATCCTACACTCCGCCCTCCCTGTAGAGCGTTACGTGACTGTAGGTGGATTCCCTCCTAACTACCCTACTATCCTCTTTTCCCCATTACTCCCCAGCCTTTCTTTCTCGTAAGATCCTTGTCTTAAGAAAGGCTGGTAGCCTGCTCTAAGACGAACCATTTTTATTAAAAATACTAAGACTCTGACTAAATAGTCTCAATATTCATTTGGCGAAATCAACCAATAAGCAATCTTACAAATTTTAAGGAAAGCACACGCAATCGCTCGACCTCTTCCCCATCACCGGCATTCCGGGGCGGACGACACGACTTTATGCCACGTAGCCCTTCCTAGGGAGATAGCGTAGTTTGTCGATACGTTCTAGACGAAGGCCAACTTTATGCTTCACCCACAGTCGGAGTGTCGGCAAAAATCAATGATATTTGAGCAAATCTGTTGTTGAGCTAATGGATAAACGTGTGTCGAATGTGCAAAGGAAAGTGAACATCGGAAGTAAGTGCTGCATCCACGGCTTCTAGCTTGCAGCCCGCTACGTTGGAGAAGAAGAAGAAAAAAAACAAGAAAAGAGTACATCAACGAGTCGTAACGGGAGCAGTGACGTCGGTGAAGTTGTTTTGCTAGAAGGCGTAGCCAGGCAAGAATATCAGCCGCAGCAGATTTAAATTTCGGGGCAGATGCTGCCAACATGCTCAAATCTTCCTCCCCAACAAGGAGGTATGAGACTAGATCTTGGTAGTAGACAGCGCGTTTAAGGGCAGGCACCCACCGCGTGGCCCAGGACGATGCACATCCATTTGCCTGCCCCGCTCCCAATTCCGACACGAATAACCAATGAACCGTTCTACGGGCAGTACTACAAAGGAAAGTCTAGAAACCCTAGGGCAGGGCAACAGATACGTTTTTTGGGCCCTGCAAGAACACGTTAGAGATAGAGAGAGAGAGAAAGGACGAGTGTAGGTTCATGTGTTGTCGAAAATCGGGACAAGGAAGTCGAGAAGGAACAATCGAGTCAAGAGCACGAAAATCGAGAGAGTTAAGAGAGTGAGTGTGAGAAAGAGAGAGAGGATCTCGAGAAGATGCTTCAAGCTTCGCAGGATTTGACTTGGACTTGTCGTTCCAGACGAGTATACAATTGGAGTGATTGAGCAGACACATCGCCACCCGTTGTCAGGTCATCTCGGTTTAGAGAAGATCTACGACAGGGTTAAGAGAGAATAGTATTGGCCTAGTTTTTATTATCAAGTACGTACGTACGTACAGCAGTGTAGCTAATGCCAGCGCTATGAAGTCTCTCAAGCGGGTCTCAAGGTCTGATGGATAAGCGTATTGTTGAGAGGCCATAGGAAAACGAAATGGAGTTGCCTCGTAGTAAGAGCCAGTACAAATATATTTTCGTACTTCAGGATCTTTTTATGAGGTGGATTGAGTTGAAACCGTTTGTGACGGGGCAAATGACATCGGCGCGCGCGCGGAGCCGATCTCGCGAGACGCCGCGGCCGCGGCCGAGCAATCGATGCGCGCGGGCCGATAGCGCCGAAAAAGGGCGGAGCTATCGGCCCGCGGCGTGATCGACAGGCGCGGATCGATGCGCGGGCAGTTTCGCGCGGGCCACGACCGTGACCTAATAACTCGGCGTGTGCCCCTTTCCCCGCGACACGCGCCAAAAGTGTGAGAGGGCGGCAGAGCGAGCAGCGCCAAGGGAGAGAGAGAGAGAGCGACCGGAGCGAGCGCCGCGACCCTCAGGACATCGGGGAGGCGCCGGGGTCAGCATTCCCGGCGCGGACGCGACGGGCGCGGGCACGGTGCGGGGTAGGCGGGACTGTGGGCGCCCGCTCCAGGTGTAGGGGCTCTCCGGAGCCCGCCGCCTGGGTGCAATGCGCCCGGTGTTCCAGCGGCGGCGACCCGGCTGTAGGCGTCCGTGGAGGGCTCTGCGAGAGCCCGGGCGGACGTCCTCGGCGAGCGCGCGTGACCCCGCGGCGCCCGATATTTGTATCGGGAACATGCTGTTTTGTAAAGGAGGCGTGCGGCGGGGAGGTGTCGTCCTCCCCGACCGCGAATAAAGCATATGTAGTTAAAGAGAAGTGCGGCCTCTCATTGTTGTCTATTTCACCAGCCATGCCCCCTCCCTCCCCCGATTACAGACCGCCGCGACCATCGTCGGCCAGCCGCCCGGGCTGGCCCGGCCGGGTCCCCTCCGGGGCGACCGCGAGAGCCTGCACGTAGGCAGGACGGCGCGACCGGGGAATAATGGCGCGGTGCTCCGGGTCCGCGGGAAGCCTACTGTTTCCCGACGGAAGCACCACGTCACAAATGGCGACCGTGACAGGACGCCGGCGCGATCGGTTAACGCGGTTTAATCGTTGGCGGGGGGCGGGGGAAGGTGCCCGGTTGAGGGCACACGCCAAGAGCCCTGGTCCGCGAGCCCGAGGCGCTGCCGCAAGGCGCGCAGGGAGCGCGCACCAGGAGGCAGTGTGACGAGGTGGTGCGCGCGAGAGCCCGAGGCGCTGCCGCAAGGCGCGCAGGGAGCGCGCACCAGGAGGCAGTGCGACGATGTGGTGCGCGCGAGAGCCCGAGGCGCGGCCGTAAGGCGCGCAGGGAGCTCGTGCGCGAGGTACGGGCGGCCCGGGGGGGCGCGCGAGGGGATAGCGCGTGAGCCTGGGGAGCGGCCACGCGGCCGCAAGGCTTGCGCGCGACCGCCGCGGGCTCCGCGGGAAGCCCGGGGGGGGGGGTCCGGCCGCGGGAAAATTCGTGCGCGGCCTGGTGTGCGGCCTTTGGCCGCGAAGGCCTGCGCGCGAAAATCCCCGCCGCCCGCGAGCATATTCCGCTCGCCGCGGAGTTACGAAGATCCGCACAAAGCGGAATCGGCGAGGAGCGCCGATGGGAGTCTCCGCGGGGAGCGGGCGGTGCGGCGCGCGGCCGGTGGGAGAGCGCGCCGAGTGGGATGGGCGCGGCCGCGCGGGCAGGAGAGAGAGTCACAGCTCGCGCGGGTTAAGCAGCATTCGGCGCGGTTAGTAGCCGGATGGGTGACCTGCTTGGGTGCCCCACACCCAATTATTGGCTTTTTTGGGATTTTCCCGCTGTTTTCTCCCGGGATCTTTTCCGCATAGGAAAGCAGGCCTGATGACGCATTATTGCTGTTGGTTGCAATAATTTATTATTAATAAATTATTGCAATTAATAGCGGTTTGCTGTTTTTTTTTTGGCTTGTTTTCCGTCTATAAGATTATAGGGAAGAAAAAAAATTAACAGCAAATAATCCCTATGATGGAATGGAATATTCCGCTTATCCCCGGTTTTTGTTGGCTCTGAGAGCTGCGCCCGGCGAGTGCGTTGCCTAGCATATGCGGCGCGCTTCGCCAGGGGACTAATGAGCCAAAGATGGCGCCCGGTTATAGGTGCCATGGGCAATTGGTCCCCGATAGGGGAATGCACTAGGAGCAGATAAAGAGAGGGGATAGGGAGTTTAAAGCCAGGTTTATGGCTAGAACTCCCGGCCTTTAGGTTAGTATGTAAATAGGTGGCCGTGCATAAAGGGTTCCGTACAGCCAGGTTATGGCTAAGGCGCCCGAGTTATGCGCGGTAAATTAGATTAGGTTTTAGGTTAGGTGAGGGTACAGGGCCCAGTGGAGGGGTGAATCGTACGAGGGAGAGGAGGGGAAAGTCCTATAGCCCCGGAAGCTGGCCGATCATTAGTCTCGCGGAATTAATTAAATCCTTTTGATAGTTTTTCTTTGATTCAAAGCGGCGTGGTGCGGCGAGTACGCGGCTATAGGATCTTTCCAATCCTACCCGAGCGCACGAATACCCCCGGGCCCGGGAACAGCCGTTGCGACTATGGGGGTGTGCATAACCCTTGGGGCCAACTGGCTAAATGTACCCAATTGTACCTATAGGTTAGGTTAGGTTAGTAGTTTTTAATTTTGGTTTCTTTTGTTTTCCGTTGTGTGTGTTGTTTGATAGGATGTGTCGAGTCCACCACTTCCCGACGGGGAAGCAGTCGGCGGAGACGGGTTGCTGGGGGCGACCTAGGCCACTGACGTGGTTGGGAGTGACGTAGCCTACACCTGTCTCCGATGGCTTTGCCGGGAGATACCTGCTGTGGAGGACTGCCCGTTGCAGTCAAAACAGCAGGCAGGGGTGTAGCTCGCTCGGTTCGTGCTTGTCTCCGATGGCGTCGCCGGGAGACACCGACTGTGGGGGACTGCCAGGGGTAGTCGAAGCAGTTGGTAGGCGGCACGAATGGGCCCGTCGATCTGTCCTCGTTTCCGATGGCTTGGCCGGGAAAACGCCTCTGTGTTCAATGCAACATGGAGGCACGAGAAAGATCGAAAAGTTAGGTTAGTTCGCGGTGTAGATAGTAGCGAAATGTCCCCAGCTAGCTTCCTGGACGATGACCTGTAACCTAGTCAGGGAGGGTTCGGGGCTGGGCGAGTGCGTCGTAGCGAAATTCGCCTCTCTCCGAAACTAAATTAAGTATTTATATATGAAATGATGATATGTACGTTTTGTTTCCTTACCAGTCTTTTCAGAGGGCCGAGGGGAGGCGAGAGTTTGCTCGCACATCGAAATTAAGTCCCGATATCCGACCGACAAAAAGGGGGGGTTATCATAAGGGACAAGGAAGCTAGGGAAGAGGGGGAAGGATCCTGGAAGGGTCCGCGAGGCGTAAGCTCGAATTCAACGAGCAGGCCCGAAAAATGGATGTTTCATCCAAGGGCCAGCGAGTTGAAGGAGGGCCGTCGGGGTCCGTGAGTTCGGACGTGAAGGGGAAGGTTCGAGGAACCAGCCCGCCTGTCGAACTCAAGGACCCGGCGATTAAGGAGCACCCGGGAGCGGAGAACTATGAACTCCGCGTGAGGGCGCTCCTGGGAGATCGCATGGCTAGGAAGCTCCGACGGGAGATGTGCGCACTCCCGCTCGTCGAGATAGCCAGGAAATTAGTGGCAAATAGCCTTAATTTTCGAGGAGACGAATCGGAGTTAAGGGAGCGTCAGTGGCGATTCGCCCTGCGGGTCGCAAGGCCCGAGCTTGACGTTCCCTGGTTATTCGGGTATGACGACGACCCTGCAGTCGTGCCATACTCGACGCCGCTGTGCTGCGAGGACCTGTGGGAGCGTCGCCGTAAGAAAGCGATGCGGCCCGGCAGACCGGCGGGCAACAGCGACGTCTCCGATCACGGGAGCTCGTATGGGGAGGAGGCTGGTAGCCAGAGCCCGGAGGAGGTGCCACGAGTGCAGGGGACGGTGCAGCAACCCCCCGAGGAGAAAGTAAGACTGCTGCCTAGCCTCGAAGCAGTCCAGGGCTTAGGCGAAAGCCTGGATATGCTGCTTCGGCTTTCGGGCATCTCAACGCCCGGAGCTATGGCAGGAGCAGCACCCCTGAAAATTTCGGGTGTCGAGGGCCTGGAATTCGCCCAGGAATATAACCGGGCGTTAAAGGACCTGGGACCCCGAATTACGGCGCTACAGGGAGCCATCGGAGGGGTAAGGATGGCCGCCGATCTGGGCCCCGGTGGAGACGGGGGTCCCTACGTCGCATTAAAAGCGGCGGAAGCCTGCAGGGAGGCGGAGGCTAGCAAGCAGCCTCCCGCCCCGGCAGAGTCCATGGCGGCATCCACCCCTGTGGATTCGCTCCCGGAAGAAGAAGAGTCGGAGAGTGAGTACGAGTCGACGGGGAGCGAGGAGAGCAACGGGGAGGAGTTATTCGGTTCGCTCCCGGCACTGTTGAAGGACTCGCCCAGGCGAAGGCGCGAGGGAGGAGAGAACCCGAGGGCACCAGGCCAGGGGAATGGCCAGGGCCCGAGCGGAAATCCTCCCGGCCACGACGCGCCTGCGGCCACGGGGTCGCGAAGGAAATCCGTAGCGCCGTCCGGAGGCGAAGGGCCAAAGAAAATGGATGACGAGATCCGATGCGCCCGGGCACTCCGTGACGCTTCTCTGACCTTCTCTAACGGAGACAGGGAAGACGCCTACGATTTCCTGCAGGGGGTCACGCTGATTTGGCAACGAGGCCGTTATACGGAACGATGCCTTATCACAGCCCTCCACTCGGTGCTCCTAAAAGATGCCCGGCGATAGTATCAGGATTTAGAGCGCACGTTTGTAGATTGGCCGGCGTTTTCAAGCGCATTTCAGGCCAGGTTTTGCAAGCGGATGCTGGATTCTGATTTGCGTCGGGACCTAGAAGACATGCGCCAGGGGGACAAGGAGACCATAGGCCAGTTCGTGAGCAATTTCCGAGCGAGAGCCGGACGTTTCCGTCGTCCCTTATCCGAGCGCAGACAGATCGTCATGATTCTAGAAAGAGTCAGGTCTGAGTTCCGCGATTATCTTATGGATAAAGATATTCGCACACTCAACGATCTGGTCATGCTAGGAGAGCGGAAGGAGCGAGTCAAAACACTCAATGAGCGTTTTGAAAGCGGCTTTTCCGGACGCCCAGCCCGATGAGCGAGGTGGAGGAGATGGCGGTTGACCCTCCATCCACGGCGCCACCATCCGCCCAGCAGAGCGAGGCCACGCCGCCACCATCCACCCGGCAGAGCGAGGCCACGCCACCACCACCCACCCAGCAGGGCGAGGCTACGCCGCCCATGCCACCAAGGGCAAGCGAGCTTGCGACGCCATCGTCGCTCCGACGGGAGGAGGTAGCGGCGCCGGAAGCGCCGCCCACCCCGGAGCCCATGGAGGTGGGCCCAGGCGAGCCGCAGCGGAACGACCAGGCGGTCATCCACCTGGCGCAATACGCCGAGGAGCTGCATCAAGAGCGACGGCAGCAGGACCTGGCGAGGGAGCGCCATCGGCCGAATCGTCGGCTGCCTCCGGTGTCCGACACGAGGTTGTTGGAGCGCTGGGACGAGGGCGCGGCGCCCACACCACCAGGCCCGCCACCAGCACCCATACCACCGCCACCAACGCCCGGCCCAACACCACCGACGCGAAGGCCAGCGCCCCAGGTGCAGCGAGGCCTACCGGCAGGCCGAACGCGAGCGGCGCGCGCGGAAGCGCAGGGCACTGTCGGCCCCATCCGGACGAGACGCGCCGGGGACGTCGCGAGGGGGCCCCACGGAAGGCCCGGCGACGGATGGGGGAGAGGGAGAGGCGAGCCAGGGATCGTGGCGTCCCTCAAAGAGGGGAAGGCACACCAACGAGCCTTCCCCTGCGAGGACTCCCATGGGGCCGCCCCCACCTCTCCAGCCGTTAGGGACACCCCAAAGGGCCCGGCCGCGCTCGACCCCACCCACGCCCGCAGCCGTGCGCATCCGCGGCGTCGTGGAGCGCGAGGACAGGAGGTTGGCGGAGGCCAGGGGAGCGCGCCCAGGAGCCACCATGGCCGAAGTCCGCGCGATTAATAACTTTTACGCGGACCAGGCCGTGGCGCGGGCCGAGGCGCGGCAGCGACAAAGGGAGGGGGCCCCGGTAGGTGGGCCCGGTTTGGGGGTTGACCCCCTCCTCCCGGGCTGCACGTCGATCGCCTCCCTGGTCTTGTGCCCCGGGAAGGCGAACCAGAAGGAGCCCGCCATCACTTTCCTGCAGGAGGACTGCACCATGGGGGGGGGCACTCGGCGGAACCGAGGGGGGGCCCTCGGGCCCCGGGCTCGGCGCCGCCGATGCTGCGAACCCCCAGACTCCTCCCGAAGGGCGGGCGACAGACGCGGTCGCGGCCATGGACGCCGCCAGGAATCTGCTCCGGGAAATCCGGGAGTCGGTCGCCGATCCCGAGACGCAGCGCGTGCTGCAGCTAGGCCTGGCGGCGTACCTGCGCGGCCGCGACCCTCGCCCGCACACCGGGGAGTGATGTCGGGGCTCCTGGCCGCCTTAGGGGCATCCGCGCGCGCGACACGTCGCTCCTCGTCCAAACTTGACATCCGCGGGGGATGTAAAGTTTGGGGGGGGGGGCTGTGACGGGGCAAATGACATCGGCGCGCGCGCGGAGCCGATCTCGCGAGACGCCGCGGCCGCGGCCGAGCAATCGATGCGCGCGGGCCGATAGCGCCGAAAAAGGGCGGAGCTATCGGCCCGCGGCGTGATCGACAGGCGCGGATCGATGCGTGGGCAGTTTCGCGCGGGCCACGACCGTGACCTAATAACTCGGCGTATGCCCCTTTCCCCGCGACACGCGCCAAAAGTGTGAGAGGGCGGCAGAGCGAGCAGCGCCACGGAGAGCGAGAGAGAGAGCGAGCAGCGTCAAGGGAGAGAGAGAGAGAGCGACCGGAGCGAGCGCCGCGACCCTCAGGACATCGGGGAGGCGCAGGGGTCAGCATTCCCGGCACGGACGCGACGGGCGCGGGCACGGTGCGGGGTAGGCGGGACTGTGGGCGCCCGCTCCAGGTGTAGGGGCTCTCCGGAGCCCGCCGCCTGGGTGCAATGCGCCCGGTGTTCCAGCGGCGGCGACCCGGCTGTAGGCGTCCGTGGAGGGCTCTGCGAGAGCCCGGGCGGACGTCCTCGGCGAGCGCGCGTGACCCCGCGGCGCCCGATATTTGTATCGGGAACATGCTGTTTTGTAAAGGAGGCGTGCGGCGGGGAGGTGTCGTCCTCCCCGACCGCGAATAAAGCATATGTAGTTAAAGAGAAGTGCGGCCTCTCATTGTTGTTTATTTCACCAGCCATGCCCCCTCCCTCCCCCGATTACAGACCGCCGCGACCATCGTCGGCCAGCCGCCCGGGCTGCCCCGGCCAGGTCCCCTCCGGGGCGACCGCGAGAGCCTGCACGTAGGCAGGACGGCGCGACCGGGGAATAATGGCGCGGTGCTCCGGGTCCGCGGGAAGCCTACTGTTTCCCGACGGAAGCACCACGTCACACGTTGCATGCGGCTAATGGAAAAACGATGGCGAAAGCTTTTGAAGAGCTTGTGTTGTTTCAGTGGGAAACTCCCGAGTTCCCCGCGCGGATGCCGTAGATGCTGCACCGAGGTTGGTTGATCAAGCGGAGGAGGGTTGGGAGATTTCAGGTAGTGGAAAGGGCAGAAATCGCCGGCGGCGGTTGCATAAATCGGAGTTGGTGAAGGCACCACTACCGCTGATAGTCCCTCGCGCTAGGCCCCTGAGGCCGTAGCCTCCGCCTAGGAAGGCCTCGGATCTATCGATAGTTAGGATCGATGCTGGAGGATCAGGTGTTTTCCCGGTGATGCCTCCAAATAGATCGATGGGAGTTGAGGGAAGAAGCCCTGTGAGGCCGATGGAAGTGTTCGGTGCGGCACTTGACGATTCGGTGGGAAACGAAGACTTCATTTCCCTGGGGCTTGCCTCGATGTCCACGCCGATAGCTGTACCGGCAGAGATGGCAGCAGCTTTCGCACAGTTGGCTAGTGCTTTCCAAGAAGCCCGTCTGCTTCTCAGTGAGCTACGGAACGCGGAACCAGAGGATCGAGTGTGGATGCGGATGGTCTTGGCTCAAAATTTCCGGGGGCCCCGAATCCGTAGTAGATCGCAGACGAGTGGTGGGAGATAGACTTTCAGAAGTCGGTTTCGATAACACCAGAAGCTGCCACCCCTTCTGAATCTTGTTCGTGGCCCGTCTTTGCACGATTAAATGATTTGGGGGATATTGCGACGAGTATCTCGCCGTGGTCGCTGCTGTATGAGGCGCCTGCTCGGAGCCTTGACCCCAAGCCGGGTGGGGTCAACGAGAGGCGCGAATTCCGGCGCGGCGCGGCAATTAGTGCGTTTAATCAAGGAGAGAGGGCAATTAGGGTTATGATCGGTCCTCGATCCTTGCTCGATCGCACGAATTCAACAGTGTGTCTCGAGATACGGAAGGGCCCTAAACGCATGACATGCGAAAGCGCATTTTTTAATAATAAAGGTAGAGTAAAGTTTCTTACACTTCATATCGATTGAAATATATAGAGATTGAGTGTGTTGGTGGCGTGGCCTAACTCCTCCCGTTTACGGTTGAAGAGGTCATAGTTGGGATTGAGTACAGATTGAGTCACCTCTGCTACAGTCAGTAGTGTTTTATTATATTAATCGACTCGCAAATGCCCAATTAAAAGCTCGATATGTTCTTAAGAGGTCTCTCTCACAGTGCAGATCATGGACCAACACCTGTTGGTGTGACGGGAACCAACTCTCCTCCCACACCGACACCGCCTCTTCTCATTCATCCTCACTACTTGAGTACCGCCGTACCCTCCGGTTCCGCAAACTCATCAGCGGCTCTGCCCTCGCCTCGGCTCTTATTCGTTCGCGCGACCTACGCGCTTCACTCTTCGGCTGTCTCCGCGTCAGTATTATCAGAGAATCCTCCGGGGAGCGGTTCCATTCGGAAAACCAAGCCGGTCCCATTCGGGAAATCAAGGAATGTAGAACACTCCTATGGGCTGCCCTCTAGAGGCGCCACAATCTTTCCCTCAAGACCGCGGAGTCTCCCCGCCCGCTTAGCCATAATGTCACTTATTATTTGTGAAGCTGTGCCGACGTCAAAGCGTTGAAATAGCTCAACGCGTTCCGATCACTCCGTACGCGTAACAGCTGCATTGCCGTGTCCGGATAGCTATCCGAAAAGGCTTTCTCCTTCCGTCCCGCCGGCATTTTTACTCAAGGTTTATTTTATATCGGAGAGTTAGTTTATATTGAGAGAATTATGGTGACCGCTCTGGGATAGCGATGCCGCGAACGTTACCACTTCTCGAGTGGTGCACACGTTGCTTGCAAAATTTCTATAACGATGGGCAAAGGTAGGCTGGGGGGAATAGAGTATACTAATTTATCATTTTAAAAAAACAGTAAAAATATGTATTATATTATTAAATGACATATAATATTTTTATCAGTTAAAATTAGTAGCGTATTATTTGCACTTGGGAGGCAAAGGTATTTACACGTCGGTAGTGCTCTTTAACACTTGGCCGGTCTCCCGAGTAACATTACAAATATGTTCGTATGCCGTTTAGTTTAAAAAATGCCCCGAATACATTTCAACGAATAATGGATAAAATTTTGAGGAAATATTTACATAGGTTTTGTTTTATATGGACGACATTGTAATATTTTCAAAATCGCTACAGCTGTAGTTATAACATTTAACATTTATTTTCAATGAATTGAGGACTTACAATTTAAGGATACAACCAGATAAAGGTAAATTTTTAAGGAAAGAAGTTTCGTTTTTAGACCACATTATAATACCGGTAGGAATGAAGTTAAACCCTGATAAAATCAAAGCCATTATAAAATATCCAATTCCGAGAGCGCAAAAGGAAATAAAAACATTTTTAGGATTAAGCGGTTACTATAGAAAATTTGTAAAAGAATATGCAAAAATAACAAAACCATTTACGAAAGCACTTAGAATAGGAGAGACTATAGATTATCAAGAAACAGAATATGTTGAAGCATTTAACAAATTAAAAGAAATAGTCGCAAATACACCTGTATTAGCGTATCCTGATTTTACTAAAACATTTGTTATTATCTCAGATGCCTGGAATATTGGCATTGGAGCTAAATTGTCCCAAGAAAAACATCTTATATCATGCTATTCAAGAACATGAAATTCTGCACTGCAGAATTATTCAACAATCGAAAAAGAATTTTGGCTATTGTAGAAGCCTGTAAGCATTTTCGACTATATATTTATGAAAAAACGCACCATAAATCGCTTACTTCGATCTGCTCTCTAAAAATATCTAATGTTCGATTAATTAGATGGAAAATAAAATTTGATGAATATGATTACGAAATAAGATACAACGAAGGTAAAGACAACCACGTAGCTGACGCTTTAAGCAGAATAGAGATTAACATTCAGGAAGAGAACGACGACTCGGAAGAGAACGAATCGTCGTTCTCTATCATATCAAAAGCATCTGACGTCGCACTCCGTACATCAGACGAGCTCAACAAAATATTAGACCCTGAAAATATGACCATTCACACTGCTGATGCTGATCCAATTTTTTTGCAACCCATAATGGAAAGACATATTTACACTTTTAATTACAGCATAGTAATGAAATCAGGAAGAGATTATTATGTAAAAATAAATAAAGATAAACTGAAAATTCAATATATAGTTAAAATTAATGAGAAAGATGCCAAAACACAGCTACTTAAATTTTTTAATGAAAATATTAAACCCGACAAACAATATGGAATATATTTCGCCAACGAACAATTAGAAATAATTACTTACATGATACTTTAGAAACACTTCAATGAAAAATTAAAATTAATCAAGGGCAAGAGCGCGATTAGCGTAACTACTGCAGCGCTGGGTTTACTTCTGGATGTCAAACCATTTAAGGTGACCCTGATGGTAGCGGCTGCAGAAGCCATACATAGGATCACAAACTCATTAAATGAAGGAAGAATGGAGAGGCTAGATAAGTTCCCCAGGGGATAGGACGAAAAGGGAACTCTCCAGATACACCCAGACGCCATGAACACGAACTTCCTTTTTGACGAAAAATATATAATCAGCATCTCACCCCATTAGGAATGGGACGAAAATAATAGGTACGTTCCCAAGGATAAACACATGTAGTACACGGATGGATCTAAAAAGAATGGCATAGGCGTTGCGGTGTGCTGTAGTCTAAATGGCAAGGATACGATACTGTCTTTAGGAACTTACACGACAGTGAAACAGTCCGAATTGATGGCTATTAACTGGGCTGTAGAGTTAGCGATTAAAACGCCTCCTGGTCCACGAGTATACATTTGCTCAGACAGCAAGAGTATCCTACAGACACTAGACGATTCTACGACCAGATCTAAGTTGGTTTGGGAATGTTATCCATAAGCTAGTCCTTAAATAAACTAGCCGAAAAAAGTAAGGTCACCCTACTATGGATCACTGGACACTGTGACATCAAGATAACTTTTGGTAACCAGGCAAAAATGGGAGCCAGAAGTGGGTTCATTGGACCAGAATCGGTCGTGGACCTCGACCAGAGTCTAATCAAAGAGGAGATTCGTGGCGTAGAAATTCACACGTGGTTAAACAAAGATCTTCATGACGGAAATTAGTGCATAAAATCCGAACTCATAATTCGACTCAACAAAACTAAAGTCAGGCTACTGGTTGAGATCGTGACGGGACATAGTAGCCTTAAAACACACAAATGTAGAATGGACTTAGAAACAGACTCATACCGTGGGCTCTGCTATGAGGAAATTGAAACTGCTAGACATATTCTTTGTAGCTGCCCTACCTTGGTATACGCTTCCTGGAGGCTGCAGAGATAGGTATAAGGCACGTTCCAAACATATTGTCTATTTGGGAGGCGACTGGGATAATACATTAGAGTTGATAAATGTACAAGAAGGACGCCAAAGAAGTACCCATGCGTCCGGAGGTCTGCTTAAGCCCCAACTCTGATGATGATAATAATAATAATAATAATAATAATAATAACAATAATGGATAGGATCATTCAAAATTATATATACCAACGTGAATTATGTCTAGAACATAAATAGGAGAGAAGGCCTTACGAGAGACAAACCTTTGGTCCTATCATTGCTAATCATCCACTTCAACATATACACACGGACATTTTCTATACCAATACAGAATTTTTTTTTACTATAATCGATATATTTTCTAAGTATGCTACTACTTTATCAAATAAATTATGACATTTTGCTTCTCACCATAACTTTCCAAATACAATTACCACCGATAATAGGAGTGAGTTTAACTCAGCAGTATTTAAAGAATTCTGCCGTATACATAAAATTGAGTATTATCAAACCACTATTAACAGACATACGTCAGATAGAACAATGAAAGATTAAATTATACTTCTACGTATTCATTCTTCTACGAATTTTACACCATTTACTCTTTTATACGAACCATACAAAGAGCTACATAAACACGTTATTGAACCAGAAGCCGATTAAAAAGAAAAATACAATGAAATTCGGTAAAATAAAATCCCACCTTCGTATGATAAACTACATAAAAAACAGATAGAATAACAAAACTTACCTGAAGAATCAGATAACATTTAGAAAATAAAGAAGTCTATGTTAAAACTCACCAACAAGAACGCGATAAAAACATGATAAAACTGAACCTCGTTACCAAAAATTACTCGTAGAAAAACAAAAGCTCCTCACTATAGTGCTGTATACATGGTCAACCGTGTTAGTTATAATTTACGAAATGCTAAATGACTAAGAAAAATCCCCTTATCGCAGGATGCTGAAGACGAAGTTGATTCTGCCAGAGTCATTAGATAATCTAGGTAGTGATAATATTAATCAATCAATAAAATTAAATAAACTAGGACGCATTTGTTAAGAAATGACCCCTGCAAAAAACTTATGTTAAACAATCGTAATTTATTAGAATTTCGTTTTGCTCAAGAATCAATCGTATTATCCCTAACTACATTATTTATATACTCTTTAAATTTCGATCCCAAATTCTATAGAGTTCTCCTTCAGTCATAGACTTGCTGTAATCAATAATAGTAATGAAACAGAGATCACTGACATACGTTGGGCATTCAAATAAGGACCATCAAATAAATTTTGAGCCATTAAACATACTGACTTATATCTACACTACCTATGGCAATAGATCAATCACCTAAACTCGAATTCTTTAACTCTATAAGTGCTGTTACGCTAGTATTACTTTTTCTACTAATTACGTCGACCTGTTTAATAAATAAATGGAAGAACAAGAAACAGTCATCTACCAAATTGTTAAGAACGAGGACGTCCTTAAATTTAGGCAAGGATGAGTTATATAACTGTCCTAAGAATGCATCGACTGCAGCTGCCCTACCATTGCTGTACATGCTCTCCGAGAATTTCAGCAATATGACACCTAGTTTGTCACTCACATTGTACACAACCGAGTTGGGGTAAATACGCCCCGGATCTCCTCGTTACAATACTACACAGCAAGAAATAAAATTTCTATATTTTTGCGTATTTAAACTTTTATGTAAGTATTAAGTTGTTGACATCAGAACCCTTTAACGATTAAAATACAGAACCTAAATTAAAATGACAAAAAATAAAAATTTAATCTTTTGGGATTGATTTTTCTTCAAAACGTCTAACATTCAATTTACTTCGGTATAAACATCATAATTATAATGTAAGTTTTGAATTGATATTTTAATTTATTAAGAATAGATTTCTCATTGCATCAAATTTATTCTACAGCAGTATTCTATTCTAATTGACAGATAAAAATTATGTGAAATCTGCCGACCACGGTTTCCGCGCGTACCTACACTGCGTGGAAAAAGCGGCTACGCGTCGCGCGCGCTCTCTCCCTTTCTCAAGCGCGCAACGCCCCCCCCCCCCCATCCACCTGGGGGTCAGGCCGGCTGGTCTTTACTTCAAGCTCGGCCCCGTTCGGGCTAGGACCGCAGCGGGACCGCAGGTGTTGGGTTGCCGCTAGACGCTTCCCAGGTGGTATTAGGGCAGCCTGCTGCAAGACGCCTTACACCCCTATGAAGACGGGGATCGAGGCAGCACAGAAGATTGGCTGCCGCTGGTGCTGCTCGACCGTCCGGATGTGCTGGGGGTCGTACGCGTCCCGATGGTCCGGAAATTGCGGCAAACTCGCGCATGCTTTTTAAAAAACATGGGCCTTAATTATGAAATAATAAATAACATAGACGCGATTAAATAAAAATCTGTCGCCACTAAACGAAAAATATTTTCCTCTACGACTTGTACAATACTAATAGTTGCCTCACATAAAAAAAACTGTTAGAGACTAAAATATTAATAATCATATTACTAAATTTAACTAAAATTAACTAATATCACCTTTTTGCATTTATTACATTACTACACCTCTATATATATATATACACTGAGTTAGTATTAGACATACTTGTGTAGAGGGGGAAGTGAAGCTGACGACACACTGGCATTTCGTAGTAGCATTTATGTAATGGTTGTGTGAATTATTTGTCTATATATTTATCAAATATTGTACGGTTTATTATATAGCGACGATAAGACTATTTTTATTTGCGTTGTTTTGCGATATCAAAGTTATGTTTTATTATAAGAAATTATTATTTAATGCGAATGTAAGGCGCTGATCACTATCCGCGATCCTCGAGGGGCGAGGGGGGCCGGAGCGGCTTGAGTAAAGAAGGCGTTGCGCGTTTTGGAGCGGCGATTGCCCGCGCGCGAATCCGCAGGGGATTCGTAGCGTCAGCCATCCGCTCAGGAAGGCACATGGGCCTGCCTGAGGCGTCACAGGTTTAACGGAGCTCAGCTCCTTGTTGATGAAGACCACCAGCGTGCACGGAGAGTGTACTTCCCGTGGCCGTCAGGCACTCGGCAATCCCGCGACACTCGCGGCCTTTTCGGGAAGCGTCGGGAAACTCCGGAGCGCCAGACCTTTGTCCGGCGCTGCGACTCGCGCGGCCGCGGAAACTCGGAGGAGTGGGGGTAGCGATCAGTGGCGATCGAACTCGCCGCGGGCCAAGGGCCCGCCACTTTTGTTTTGCTCATCGAGCCGAATAGGTAAGCGCTACGGCACACCTGTATTTTCCTTTTGTGTGTTTTACAACCTAACCCCATTGTCGCAAATAAATTCAATATTTTGTTATAATTAAACCTTTGTTTTTTACGGCTATTGTCATATACATAAATCCTTTCCTTGTCCTTGTCCATTACAATTTAGTACAATTTTTACGTAGAGAGTAGACTGTTAAGTCACCTCCATGCGTGCAAAAATATTCGTCTACTGTTTACTGTATTGCCGCGCAGGCAAAGCTGCTTTATACTGTATACAGTAGTCGTGTTCAATCGGACCGTTGATGCTTCGCATATGCTCATATGAGAACGAATGTAAAGCGTAAAGCTACATGTGACTAATAAAAATGATTCAATTGAAGAGAGTAATATAGAAATTGATAATAATGTAAAGATTGTATAACCTTGGTACAGTTCATACTGAGTTATCTAAATCATAAAATTTCCTGTTAAATTTATGACGAATAATCGTTGATTGAAAGAATAATATTTTATTAAATTAACAGGGGGTCTTATTGCTTGTATGTAAAAGTGAAAGTTATTGAACCAATTATTTATTTTTCTCTCAATATTGTCTGTACTTTATTATAGTTTGTCGTAAATTTTACATTAGAGAATTTTTTGACTTACAAAGGTACTGTACCACTTCCGGATCAGATGCAACTGATTCCTTGGAAACGGACCTAGCTGTTACTGCTGTTACCTAGCTGCTAGCTAGCCGCCGCTTTCCGGTGCTTATGTAATGAAATCTGATATAATTGAAGAATAGCAGAATACTAAATAAAAATGTAACCTTTATTCGAGGGCAACAAATGTTTTTCAGGTTTTAGGAAATAGGCTCTCTATGCTTAAGTTATATGCAAAAGGAAATATCTACAAAAATATTTATATAAAACATATATTTGTAAATCTAACATATTAAATCATATTACATTGTACTTTAAAGTATGTGACGTGGTGCTTTTAGGCCCGGAGCCCCACGCCATTTTTCCTCCGGTCGCGCCATCCTGCCCTGATGCAGGTCCTGCGGTCGCCCCGGAGGGGACCCGGCCGGGCCAGCCCGGGCGGCTGGCCTACGTCGGTCGCGGCGGTTATGAAGTCGGGAGGAGGGAGGGTCTGCCAAAATTATCACACGGGAGGGCATATCTTTGCAATCATTATTTATTTAATATATAAAGGACGACGGGGGGACAAACCCGCCCCGCCGCATTCGCCTGTACAAAAGTTGCCGCTGGCCCGCTCGCCCCGCACGCCTCTCTCTGGCACCGCGCATCTCGCCTTTCGAACCGGCCGACGAGCCCCCACGGGCTCGTGGCGGTGCTGACCTTGGGACCTAGGCACCTCGCCTCGCTCGAACCCTCACCGGGTTGTACATTAATTCATTCTATTTGGGGGGGGGGGGGGCGCGCCCGCGCCTCTCTCTCTCACACACGCGAGACATAATATTATACGGCCCTACCTGGCCGTTGCCTCCTCGTTGATAGTCCCGGCCACAATCCGGCCGGGAGGTCGCCGCGGCTTCCTCACGCGTCTCGCTCTTTCTCTCTCCCTCCTTCGCTCTCTTCGTAACTCTCTCGTTCGCTCGCGTGTCGCCTCCCTACGATCGGCGATCGGGGCCGATGATTCGGCGCCCGGCGCGAAACTAAATAGCGCGGCGCGGTTGCGCATTTTCCCAATTAACGCGCGCCCTTCCCGCCCTGCGGCCGCGGTGCCCAGCTGACTCCCTGCTCGCGCGCGCAAATCCGCCCGTCACAGCCCCCCCTCAGACTTGACATCCCCCGTGGATGTCCAGTCTGACCCAAAAGGGCGGCTGCCGCGCGCGCCTAGCCCCTTCCGGGCTCCCAAAATTCCGCCATTCGGCCTCCGCGGTTGGCTCCGCCATAGGGGCGTCGGTGTTACCCCATGGGGGCCGCTGCCCCCATTACCGCCCTCCGGGTGTCTTTCCTCCTGCTGCTGATGTCCTGGCCGGGGCGTTGCTGGTGGTGGTGGGTCTGGTGCCCTCAAGGGCAACGGGCTTCCAACCATCGGCAATGGACGGTACCCAGTCTCCATCGGGGTGCTGGACGTCTCGTCTGATAATGGATCATCTCCTCCAGGGCGATGGTGACGGCTCTCCCTTAGACGTACGGGCCTCCTGGCTCTCGTAACGTTCGTTTAGGAGGTTGATCCTCTCCCTCCGTCCCCCAAGTTGGACCAGTCTATCCAGGGTCTCGATGTCCTTATCCATCAGGTATTCCCTGAACTTGGATCGGACTCTCTCCAAAATCATGCGGATCTGACGACGCTCGGATAGAGGGCGCCGAAGACGACTGGCCTGAGCTCTAAACGCGCTCATGAACCGGCCAATCGTCCTGTTTCCCTGGCGCATATCCTCCAAATCCCGTCGTAGATCCGTGTCCGACACTCGCTGGCAGAATCTGGCCTGAAAAGCGTTGGAGAACGCAGGCCAATCCACAAACGTACGCTGCAGGTCCTTATACCACCGACGGGCATCCTTCGCGAGCACGGAGTGGAGTGCCGCTATTAGGCATCTCTCCGTAAACCGATCCCTATTCCGGATCAGTGTAACCCCTTGCAGGAATTCCATCGCGTCCTCCTTTTCATGATTGGAGAAGGTTAGGGCGGCATCCCGCAAAACTCGGGCGCAAAGAAGATCATCATCGGATCTCATTGGCCCCTCCGCTCTCGGATAGCTCGGACGTCCTCCCGATCCATCCCTTCTTCTACTAGTCCTATCCGCGGACTGTGAAGGCCTCACTGGGCCTCTTCCACCTTCCCTGACTGGGACTGGTGCTCCAGTCACCTCCCCTCTCCTGCTCAGCCCTCCGCGATCCCTCTGCACACTACTCCTGAACAGATCATCCAATGATCCATCCGAATCCTCCGAAGTATCGGACCCTTCCGAGGATCTCTCGATCTCCCTTCCCCTTGCTCCCCTCTCGAGAGGTATCGATCGCCTGTGATCGGGGCTAGATGCAGCAGGAGGGCACTGAGGAGGAAGTGACGACGCTGCTCCTCTATCCCATTCTGGAGCCTCCCCTACGGTGTGTGTCATGCCTGCCGCGATTTGGACTCTGCCAACCGCCCCTCGCAAATTCTCGATCTGAGGCTCCAGCCCCGACAGTACTCTATGGTACTGATTGATATAGTGGAGGACGCCTACCCCTGAAATCCCAAACGGGATTGGATTTGCGGTCAACCGGGGCGCGTCAGTTCCCGACAACTGTAGTGCGGGTCCAAAAGGTCCTTCCCGACCCTGTGCTGGCTGCAGGCTAGGAAGTAAGGCTGACCGGACGGTTCGCCCCAAATCCCGTCCTTCCAGCACTTCCGGGCTAGGTTTTTGTGACATGACGTCCCGGGAGCTCTCTGCCGAGCTCTCCAACCCCGACGGGTCCGGTTGTTCTGCCTGTTTACCGGATCGGGCTGCCTTCTGGCGGCCCACCCACAAGGCTTCACAGCATAGTGGAACCGGGCGTCGATCGACCCCCGGGTCATCATCGTAGCCGGCAATCCAAGGCACGTCCGCCTCCGGCCTTGCCGACCTGACCAGGGAGCGCCAAAGCCGTTCCCGCAGTTCCGGCTCAGTCCCTCTAAAATTGAGGTTACTGGTCACTAGCTTGACGGCCACCTCCATAAGCGAGAGTGCTGATACATCTCGTCGGAGTTTCCTGGCCGTCCTATCCTCCAGCAACGTCCGGACTCGCAGCTCGTAAGCCTGCATGTCCTGTTGCTCATCGTCAATTCTGCCCACATTCCGGGCAAAAGGGTTGGCCAAACGGGCCTGCCCCTCCTCGCCCTGGGCTCCCAACCTTCCCTGTTGCTCTCCCTTAACGGGCGGAGCCCGGGGTGGTGGCTCCATCCCCCGAGCCGGCTCGTCAAACCTGAGCCTCCTCCTTCCTGACCCCGCAGGGTCCACCTTTCTTTTGCTGCCGCCCTGGTATTGCCAAGACTATCCCAACGACCTCGTTGTGATTCGGTGGGACACCTGAATACAGACGCGGAGGAATTCACCCCTACAATCTCCTGGCCTCCAAATTAAAAAAAAATAGAACATCACAAGTAAATATTTATATTGATATATAATATTTGTACGGTCGAGAGAGAGGAGTATTGCCCCACGCCCGCAAGCATTTCCCCGAAATCGTAAATGTGGGATAGGGGCGTTCCCCCGGGTAGCAATCTTAATATTCCTTTGATCTGGCCCTTTAGCGACAATCATCCTTCCCTATCCTAAGTCTAATTCCCTGTTTTACATACTAAATGCAGTCTAGCGCTGCCCCCTACATTTGCCCTTGGCCATTTTAGTAGGCGGCACTCTCCCGGCGAAGCCCTCGGAGAACACTAGACTGCTAAAACTACGTCCTTTACCCCAGGATCCTAGGTTGCTCCTATGTGGGGTGTTTCCCGGCTAAGCCATCGGAAACAGACGCATCGGGGGTCGCCCACCCCTTGCCATGCCTCGACTGAACGGCAGTCCTCGGCGATAGCGCTTTCCCGGCGAAGCCATCGGAAAAGGAATGGGTCCACCCTTAACACTCCTGTCGTCGTACCGATTTTCCTGATTAATCGGCTACGCGACGCCCCTCCCGGCTGAGCCTCCAGAGGGGTTGAGAGTGACCTCCTAACCTAGAAAAATTCCCTGACGACATACGATCCTGCTTATAACTAAACATTTATAAAATCAGCAGCGGGGCGCGAATCCGGATTTCGCTAACCCCGAGCCCAGGGGACCGGAAGAAACAATCCCACCTCCCACTGCGCCTGCTTTGATACAGCCCCACTAGGCGTGGCTGATTGTCTCCATCCCTCCCCTGTCTCCAAAACTCTCCACACACACACTAACTCTAAACTAAAACAAGCCTGAACCATACAGGTCGCTGGCCACTGAATTTTCCGCTAGACTAGGCTGTTCTGCTAGTAGGGTGGGGTTCGGGACGATTCTAATTGCGGTACTAATCACCGACTTATCTAAATTGGGAAATGATAAGAAATTCTCGAGCAGGTTTCAAGTCACATCCCAATATCGGGCTGCTTCATACCGCTATCGGAAAGGTAATCCTCCCCCCTCCCCCAGCAGTCAACCCACCCTCGGGATCATCCCTTCTTGGTCACTCTGACCTGGTCCAGGGTCATTTGTTTGGTCCTCCAAAAATTCCACTAACCTAAAAGACCAACCTACTTATTGTTAAATTTAAATTATTTATCCCTACAGAACCTGTCGCTAAAGGGCCATCCCGGGCGAAATACTTGGATGTTTCCTAGTGACCCGCCAGACGCGCCCATAGATGCCTCGGGCGCTCGAAAATACCTCGAAAGTACATCCACTGGGTTCCCCTCCCCCCACTCGCTTTCCATATAACACTCCCTGGGGGCTTGATCATGCCCATCACACCTGAAACTAGGTGCGTCCACGGGCTATTGAAACTCTGGAGTGCTGAATCCATTAGCTTGATCATGGGAATGCAAAAAGCAATGGCGTTGTCAAATTCATTCATTTAATTATTAATAACAATTAAATAAACGACTTCTAGCCATTGTTTCTGCAGCCTAGCTGGGGCGCTGATCTCACTTTATTAATTGAAAAAGAAACCAACGAGATCAGACATCCGTAACGTGCGCAATTGAATTAATTATGTTAGTTTGTTTAAACAAACCAACATAAAAAATTCGCTGTCGCACATCACGGGCTCATTGGCTCGCGAGGGATTTCTCGAAATTTTTCAGACTGAAAAAGAACGAACGAAATCCCCCGAAATTATCATTGGAACAGCAAAAAAAAATTTCATTCGAGAGGGTCACCCATCCAGTTACCGTACGCGGCGAATGCTGCTTAACTTTCGTACAAGAGGGTCACCCATCCAAGTACCGTACGCGGCGAATGCTGCTTAACCTCCCGCACGAGTGGGTCACCCATCCAAGTACGGGACGCGGCGATTGCCGCTTAACCTCCCGTACGAGTGGGTCACCCATCCAAGTACGGGACGCGGCGATTGCCGCTTAACCTCCGTAAGCTAGCATTCCCCTCCGACCGCGCCCGCGGGGATCCCCAACCGGGCTCTCCCTCCGCGCCTCGTCCCGCGAAGATCACCAACCGGGCTCTCCCCGTTCGGCGCTACTCCCTCCGCGCCGCGTCCCGCGAAGATCCCCAGCCGGGCTCTCCCCGTTCGGCGCTACTCCCTCCGCGCCGCGTCCCGCGAAGATCCCCAGCCGGGCTCTCCCCATTCGGCGCTACTCCCTCCGCGCCGCGTCCCGCGAAGATCCCCAGCCGGGCTCTCCCCGTTCGGCGCTACTCCCTCCGCGCCGCGTCCCGCGAAGATCCCCAGCCGGGCTCTCCCCGTTTGGCGCCGCTCCCTCCGCGCCGCGTCCCGCGAAGATCACCAACCGGGCTCTCCCCCTGCGCCGCGCGGAGGTTCCCTCGTACGCGCTTTCGGCCGCACGAGCCTCTCCTACGTCTCGACGAGGAGGTCACCGCGCGCGGCAAAGTTTACATTGCCCCCGCGCGGTCTTGCGACCTCCGCACAACAACATCGATCACGCGCGAATTTAAGGACGCCTCGAAGGCGCGCCCCAGGTTCGCGCGCGACCTCCATTCACGGGCACCTCTACGGGTACCCTTTCAAACCGATTGAAAGTATCATGGAGGATGACTATCGACTTCAATTGATACGTCTGAGTCGAAACCTAATCGACAAATAGCCGTTATACGAATGGAGATGCGACTTATTATTTTGTTACGCGAAAACTTTTCGCCTCTTGTTACAAAATTAATGAAAATATATTTGGAAATACTTCAATGGAAAGTTCTACTTTACCTATCATATTCACCTGACATAGCCGCTTCCAATTTTCACCTATTTCGTTCGATGACACACAACCTAGTGACCAGCACTATCATTCTTTCGATGAAGCTAAAAAATGGATCAATTTTTGGGAGGCCTTAAAAGATATGTAATTTTTATACATTCTGTCATAAAAATGGTAGAAAATTATCTCTAGAGATGGGCAATACTTTAAATGCAACTTTTTTATTCCTTATATTTTAAATAAAACTTTTAAAGAAAACAGCTGTTTTGTTTTAAGAAAACGGTTGATACGAATTCTAAGTAACGTTCTGTTTAATAAGTGATTTAGCGGCACTGCAGTGTCTTTTTAACATCTCGGATCCTTGACTTAGCGCATGTTTTAACATACGTACAAATGCACTTCCTGCCACTTTTAAATTAAAAGGTGCTATAATGAATTGGTATTATATATGATCGAATAAAAATGACGATACAAATTTTGAATCATTATATAGATGTGCTTACCAATATCCGTGCGTAAAATCGAATTTGAAAAGAACTTTGTCAAAGTTTTTCAAAGTCTTGCATGATTTCGCTAATTAGAGGACGCGTCTCGTGATCGTCTTCTATAAATTTATTTAGCAGACGTGCATCTAAATACACTCGTATATCATCGTTTGATTTTTCGACAATTCTTAGGATGGATTCGATTATTCATAGTTCGTATATTGTCATTTTTGATATTCATTCGATCATTTTATTTTAATTTTTAATTAATTAAACCACGATCTTATTCTATCTTCAAGCAAATATTCTAATATTAATAATTTATTATAACTTTGAATATTTTTTATACGAAATTTTTTTTCTAAATCCTTTGATGAATTCTAAAGCATTTTTATTAGTTTCATCTCAGACTTTATCACTTTTAATATTAATTTAATTTAGATTTACCCATAATGTTGTAAATCTTTGCTGTACTTATGTTTAATTGTTTACAAATATTTCGTTATACTACTGGTTAATTGTTATTTATATTACTAAATATACGTTTATGCATCTCGATCTACTTATGAATTTCTTCTAGCCGCCATGCATCACAATACCCTCAACTACTAACATAAGTTATATTCAAAATTAAAATTAAATTTAACCGTATATTCGCAAGGTTCTACAGTTAATAAAATCAACTTTTATCCATTTGTCGAGTGTCAATGTAAAATTTTAAATGCATAGCATAAATTATAGTAGTACACCTATTATGACCGCTACAATGTATTTCAATTAGCAGTATATAGATAATAATCAAAAGCAAAAATAACTTATTAGAGACGCTTTTAGCCGTCGACATTGTTATTAAATGAAAAGAAAACGAACTTAGTAAATAGAGAATCGTTGACAACAACACTTGAGTTGGCGTTGTTTAAAGGGTTATGCATTAATAGTCATCGACTGTTTTTATATCATTTTTGAAGGACAAACGGATAACTAGAAAAACCTTACAATTTGAAGGTTTTGTCAAAACTGTGACAGTGAGTTCATAAAAAATGTGTTGTTCCCGAATACCATGTTTGCCTTAATAAAAAACAATAAGCTAAAGTCAGTGAAACTCTCAAATGTTCTTAGAAAAGTATGTTTTCCAGCATTATTTTAACCAATAGAAATAACAAATAGAGCGGTGAAAACTTTCGTTTATACTGCATTTTGTAAGCTAATTTTTTATGTAATTTTATTCACGTGCTATTGATGTTAATAAATTCAGTGTATATTTTTAAATTGTTAAGTCTGAGAAGATGTACCACAAAATATGACACATTTACATTAAAAATATTATACAATTTTAATCTTAAAATAGTATTGAGATTTAGATTTTAAAGTAACAATTTATTTGCTCGTGTATTTCAATTATAATATTTTCAAACTTATATTATTTCCATTATATTTTTTATCTGAATAAAAAATAATATAATTAAAAAATTGAATTGATTATAATAGTGCTGTAATTATTATTTATGCTTAGTTTATAATTAAAGTTGCATGGAATATATTTCATTGCATTTAATATTGTAACGGCCTGATTTTCATATATTTATTGACGCGCTTGTTTTCCTAAATGCGATGAGAAAGATCCGTAGCAAATACATAAATACTGTCGCGCCGCGCTCCTCGCTCTCTTTTTCTTCCCAACGACTGCCGTGCGTGCTTCACCTGCCCACCGACTGTGCGAACTCTGGCTCACACCGTCCCGCTTTGTATACCGGGAAGTTGCTCGTTCGCCCGACAGGGCCTGCTCTTGCGTCGCTACGTATGCCCTCGCAAGAACGTCAACTGCTCGGAAATATACAGCATTACGAGGAGCTTTCGACTCGATAAGTATTTTATAATCGTTACGAATCTGACAGTAGGCTCGACCGAAGAGCGGCGGTTAACGGGGAAAGTTTCTGTGCGTATATAATCTTTTCATGTTAGCTTTACAGTGGTATAAATAAATTATCTTCTGTAAAGTAAATGTCTAAATCGTAACATCATTTTAATTTATCCCTCGTTTTGAATCTGCCGCGTAACGTAATTTTATAGTAGTATTGCAATATTCGGTACAGTTTTGAGCTTAGAATATTTGTGAGCCCGCATTTTGGCCTAGGCAATGATGGGTAAATTTCACAATATGTAATATCTATAATATTTATTCCAGTGTCAATTAATTAATTATAAGTTAAGAATCAAAAAAGTTTTTAAATTAGATAACAATTTTTAATAATTATTAACGCTATTTAAGGAATAATAACATATAATAACCATTCTATTATACAGTAATATTCATATATATACTTTATTTGTTTATTTATCATAATATGTACAGAACATTCTTCGGTATTGTTCATGATGCCATGATTTACAGATTAACTACATGCTATAATAATTTATAAACACTGTTCTTTTTATCTGTATGTGCATGATGAATATTATTTAGAAATTAAAAAATTTAAATTACTATAATATTCTTAAGGCTGTGTTAATATTATATTTTTATACTATGATTTTATAAGTTATCAGATAACTATCGAAGCCATTTTTATTCCTTTTCAGTAAACTCTCACTTTTTTATTATTTACACAGATACACAGAATCTTAAAAATATACCATTTACAAGTCAAATACACAAAAAGAAAAAAGGATCATTAATCTCAGAAGTTTATAAAAAATTAAGATCAGTAATCTTCAAATTATTTATAATTCAAGTCAAAACCATTATACCATAATGATTACGTAGTCATAGGAATTATTATTTCTTGTGCATATTAAAGTTAACAAACATTAGAAGATTACTATTAACTTAATTGTCATTCTTTTTTACAGCTTACATGCAGAAACAGTATTTATGGATCGCAAAATAATATGCCTTTGATTGCAAGGTAAAAGTAATATTGACATTATGTGATAAAAAATTGAAAATAATCCTATTGACTGTACAAGTATTTTTATTTTTTCATTGTCAATTATTATCGTTTTAAATACGTTAATTTACATAATTTTACACAAAGAGAATCGTTTTTCTGTAAAAACAAAAATCCAATGCTGTACAACATGATCTGATAGAATTCATCATCCTACCACTATGGAGGACTTCTTCTAAATAGTTCATTAAGTATTATTATACTAATGTCTATTAAAAAATCTGAACTAAATCTAGTTAACGTATTTATAAAATATATACGCATATTCACTTTCATAGACCGTGGATATTTTTTTCTTTCTTTTAACATTATGCAACACTGTACTTTAAACGATGTCATAAACAGACTACGGTATCATAAACCCTCTTAATATCCATTCACAATGGTAAGTATCGAAAATTCATTAGATATTTTATTTGTTATTGATGTACTAAACAGAATTTCCCGTTACTCATAATTATTTAGTGTTAAAAACTACACTTTTTTAAAATTCTGAAATTTTAAAACTAATGACAAATCGAGAACTTCTTTTTGAAGACAAATAAAGAAGAATCATGCTGCACGTAAAAAAGACATTCATTATATTAATTCTAACGCTTGAATTTTTTTAACCTTTCAAATTTTCGTCTACAAAATATTTATAAAAAATTTATTTACGAGTATCACAGAAATCTCGTAGTATTTATTTTGCATTGCGCACACGTAAAATCTTGATTAATCAAAGATTGATGGAAACAAGATTTCTCAAAACTTTTTAAATTTATCAAATATACCAGGAATTACATTTAATTAAATTTTCTATGTTTGCTTTTAAATTAAATTAATAATAGGATAGTCGCTAATCAAAGACTTTTCTCTTTATGAATCGTAAATATATATAAAAACAGTAAAATTATTTTATATTTTAATCAGATTAAGAGTTGGTATTTGGATGCGGGCGAGATCGATCGTAGTCTCTACGATAGTCTTTGTTCGACCGCCATTCGCCTTGATAAGCATCGCTTCCATAACTACGACTGCTATTAACGCCACGAAAATGTCCTGGAGGCATGTCCAATGGATAAGCGTTAGTACAACTGCTACTACCACCGCCGCTACTGCTGCTGCCACCAACACTGTAGTTACTCTGACTACCGTAAGAATAACTCGATGAACCAGTTGGATATCGGTAGTAGTCACTGAAATATCAAATAAAATAATTTAGGATATAAAATTGCTTTTTTTATTTTAATTAAAATCCAATAAATTGTAATATAAAAGCAATGGAAGTTAATCACTTTCTTTATTCAAACAGTATAATTATTACTTTTTGAAAAGAGTACAATTTCAACTTCACAGGTATAATTTTTAAATTTATTCTCTTTCTGTATAATAATTGATAGCGGTCTTTTTGACATTCGACGATCATAAATATATGTATTTTTTAAATATTCGATGTATTATAAATACATCGAGTTGATTGTCAAATGCTATATTTGGAGTTATAAATTGCTATGAGTATCTCGCCATGGTCACCGCTGATCTCAGTTTCTACTCGCAGCCTTGACCCTCAGCCGGGTGAGTGGTAACAAGATGTGCGAAATTCGTCAGGCCCGAGGATTAGAAAAGAGCAAGATCGCATCGCATAATTTTACAATCCTTGTAGTTAGTTAAAGAGGGACAGAGAACAGAAAAAAGTGAGAGGCAGGGAGCTGGCACTTAAATGGGCCGAGTGGTAACAGATCATTTAGTACTGGGTATTTGGTTGCATTCAAATTTTTCTGATAGTTCGGACTGCTTCTGGTCACTTTGGTTATCTTCAAACTCAAGAATGTTCATTACGCTTAATGTGTCCCTTGTGAGCGTGTATTGTCGTAATAAGCAAAGATATTACATGGTGTAGTTTGGTTCGTATATAGATTTATATTTATTTATTTTTTTGTTGATAGTCGTAAGTTAGAATAGTTGTATAGACATTTTTAAAAACTTTTTATTCCATTTTTCAGTGGGACTATAAGAGCGCGTTTAGTTCGGTTAAATGTAAATAGTGCTCGGTGTACATAATCTACAATATATATAATTTATAGACGAATAGACACTGTAATACTTTTAAAAATAGTTCACGTTTTGTTATTTTTATTCTTTATTTTTTATACGTATATTTATATTATTTGTTCTTGGCAGTTTACGTTAGGAACGTGTAGGCTGTTCTAACTTGGAGTAAATGCGCGATATCTTAATGCGATTCGAATAGAAGAAGCTGATTTTTTTTTCTTTTCCAACCAATGAATCGCGCTGTTTATCGTGGTTGCACGCAATGAATAATATCCACGTACAAAATATGACTCCCAAAGGAATTAACGTTTTAAAATTACGTATTTATGAAGAACATTAGAAGACATTATAATGATACCGAGTGGTAAACATAAGGTAACACTTCTAGCAATTCCAACTCAAAATTTAAGGAACATGACAATAACGGATATCACTAACAAGCTAATACTTCCATCTACACCTTCATCTAAAATGGTAGGGGAAGCAACACTTCAAAGCACTAAAAAAGATCAAATTCTAAAGAATGATTGAGAACAATATTACAACAATAACTTCTAGAAGTAAGAAAGAAACTGTATAATCAAAACCGTAAGTTGAAAAGGTATGCACATTATGTTTTTATTTAACTTTAATTTAAATCATAAAATTGCTACATTAATCAAACTAAGCTTTAGTATTAGTCTTCAATAACTGATTATAATATTATTATATATGAATAGATTATTCATACTATAAACTCATCAATAAGACTACACTTAATACTTATTATATTTTAATAATCATATAATTAATATAATATAATAAAATTAGGTTGATGTAAGATAGTGTGTTCAAAGTTATCCCTAGTATAGATATTAATTATATCATAAGCATAAATTGTTGATCAACAGTTAATAAAATTTAATAATTTTTAATAGAATATATCACAGTATTATGTATTAAATTTATCATATCAGCCAATAATAGTTTACATTGTAGTAATTAATCCTGGTAAAAATATCCTTAGTTAATTGCATGGCATGCTTAATAATATTAATTATTTCAATAGACAAGAAGCGGCCCGCAAGAGAAAGAGAGTGGCTTAACACAGAAGCTTGAGTCCTTTAAGAACTTAAATCCCTCCAAAAAATGATCAATTAACATGTTAGAAAAAAGTAACGAGAAGAATGGAGCAAGATGTATTCCTGAGGAAATGGACTTTTACTATCGTTGTATAAAACATCTCCCGCCAGATACTGGAGGCTTCAAAAATTTATTAATTTGCCATCAAGAGAACATTATTGCGGTTTCAAAAAAAGTTTCACCTCACTGCAAGAATGTATATCAATATTAAAACAAAAATCGAGGAAGCGGTATCCCTTCACAGACGAAGAAAAAGTAGCGATTTTCATGAGGGGTGAATGCATTTGGGCTCCGATATCCAGTATGATGGGGCATTGGACAAAATGATGAGTTTTTTTGAGCGAAGATCCGTTGCACCAGGAGAAATTTCTACCTGGAACTAATTGGAAAATTCTTCTAGAGTATGGCTTTTGCAAGGAAGCAATGCTTGCATCACATTTAAAAAAGCATGTTGGAGTAAACATGATAGCAATGGTATGCAACCAAGGGACTTGCAACTATTAGGTCCTGCATAACGTTCAACTATTTTGAAATATATTATAATTAAGAACTGCAGACAAACCGAGCGCCGATACCACTCGCTGCGTTTATGACCAGGCCGGTACACGTGCCAGCCGAGCCCGGTTTCACACTTCCAAAGCATGCTCAAATAAAGGAATATCATTAGTATATTAATTTTCAAAGAAACCTTTTTCTTTGCAATAAATGTAATATTATATAAAAACTAAACACGTAGCTTAATAATTTCAGGAAAATAATTTTCTCTTTACAAAAAGATTTCACACGCAATAAAAAAATACAAATTAAATAAATGTAAAAATTAAGAAATATTAATAAATGGTCCGATTTGCGCCGTTCAAAAACGAAGCAGCTCAATTAAAAGAAAGGTAGACCAATCTACAATCAAAATCTATGTAACCGCCAATATATCCAATCATAATAATTTTGTAAACAGTGAGAGAAAGAGTCCGATAGAATTTTCTCCCAAAACGGCCGCTCTGCACGTGCAGTAAACGACGTCCACGCTTCCCTCACCACAACTCTCTCCGCCGTAAATGCAGCGTTATACACCGCCTATCCTCCCTCATCACTGTCTCTCTTATCTTACTCATACCCGCGCCTAAGAGAATACCCTTAAAGTCCCGGCGCCTATCTCCTATGTACTTTTTTTCTCACCACCGGTTTCAAATGTAAAATGCGTCTTGTACAGCCTCCGCTACACCGGGAAATCGGCGGCTAGGGTCTAGTGGAGTGGAAACTCGCGCCTCGATTCGTTGCCCTTCACGCCCGCTTGCAACTTTTCCAAGAAACCTACGACGCTGCGAGTTTTCAGCGGCGACAAGCCCTATAAAAGCCGTTGTGTAATCCAGGAAAAATCAGAATGCTCCGTTCTCTTGACTAGAAGGGCTTCTGAATACGAAGTTCACTGTTCAAAGAAAATAATTTTCTCATCTACTCATTACGTTTTGCTGCTACAATACTTTAGAACTGACCTAATTGACTGAGTAATTGGTTGCTCCTACCATAGAATGATTACAGTCCGAACTGGAAGTATTTTTACGGCAAGGACTAACTGATTCCTTTGGTCTCGTCTGTACACCGCTTAGGGCTGATTCGGTTCTGCCAGCTCTGCATAAGCCAGTGTATATAAAAGGCAACTAATTGCCCTTTACTATATGAGGACTACGGTCTCCGGATTGTAAGTACTTCTACGGTGAGGGATCATTCAGAATCTTCCTTCCCGTAGCTTGATTTAGTAAGGGACAGTAGACCTCTGGTTTTAAATCTTATTAAATTAGTCGTACATTCAAATAAAGGCTTGATCTCAGTTTTTCCTAAACTGACAAGTCATTATTCGCGTATCCACCATACGGATAAGGATTCAGGTATGGGATAGATTAATTTATATGAATACTCTACCTTGTTCTATCTTTGAAAACGAATTGTAACGAACCAAAACGTAATTAAATTGTAACGTAGCGTAAACCGTTATATGAAAATTTGTTGACGGCGCAAATTCAATAAACTCAAAACTAAAATTCAAATTAATACCACTTTACGTTATTTAGAAAATATACTACGCAAGCTAAAAGCTTTTTTCAGTTAAATAAAGAGAGGGTAATATCTTGGGGAAATCCATAGGTTCTCATCATAAAAATTGGTTACCCCCTTTCGGCTACTGTTCCCAGGCTATTAGGTGCAAGCCTAGGCTTAAAAATCGGCAATAAAAGCCCTCAATCTTCTATTGAAGTGCTAACAACTATATTGTGTTCTCGATAGAAGCATTTGGATTTGGCAAGAATTAACAAAGCTCGTGCGCCAAGTTGTTACCTTTGAAAGATGTTTGTTGCTCCCATTGTAACATTTTCTTTTGAATATAGGGGTAATTATATTTACATTAAAATTATAAAATAGAACAGACAATAATTATTCAATTTCTTTATTTTTAATTACGTTTATTTCGAGGACACATTTAGCATTTATGAGTACATTTAAATTTATTTTGATTCATTTATTTTTCAAATAAAATTTACCATAGAGATACTGATATGGATACATATGTACACGCATTGTATTATTGCGATATTAGGTATGGACGAACTCTATACTTTAGGAAGTCAATTTTTAACAAAACTAATAATGATTTAAATATTTTAGATGTAATGGACTATTGGTTGCAATTGAATTTCTAGTCATTACTTACGTTACTTGGATGACTAATTTACACTCATTAAATTATTCAACATTGCAGTATTACCTAATTTCACAATTTCTTCTTTAATATAACTAAACTATTTGTTCGATAGTTGGTGTTAAACTAAACTGAGTATTTTTAATTCAATAAAAACTTTTTACTTTGCAAACATATTTAATTCTGTTTAATTAATTTTACATTGAAAGTTCATCTTAATCTTATAGCTTACTTATTGCTAAGAAAAAATAAGGTAATGCGTTTTTTGTTTTAGAAATCCTATTAACAAACTAAAATATTTGCTTTAGATCAATCTACGTTCATTTGTGGAACAGAAATCATGCCGCTATTCAATGTACGCCATCTATTCAAGTGCATTCGTAATAATTTGCTGATCAAGGATATTCGCTTAAAGGGAGGAAGCGCTGTATCAAAGTGGGAGCATATCGGCTTTACGTAAAAAGTGGACATTGCAGGCAGCGGAGAAAGAAGATTGCCAAAGTTCACTAAAGAGCACGTTTACTTGCAAAAAATAAAAAAGATGTGGGTTAACATGCTGTGCAAGTTCCCGCCAAAAATCTAGAAGGCCGAGGACAAGAACTGCGTCGACGTTGAGCCTCCAGGGAGAAGTCGGCACCGAACTGGACGAAGTCATGACACGGGTACTCTAAGCCCTTAGAGCGACAAGGGACAGCCCGGGAGCGAGACCAAGGACGGTACCCCCGAGAACCCGCCGTGCAAGTAACGCCCGTACTAAAGCCGAGGTAGGGCACTTTATTATAACTGAATTAAAATTGTATTTGTGTAACCGGTCGCTGCGAAGCCGGTTGCACTTCTGCTACTCGGAGAGAAGTTTGAACCCTAAAACTCGGTTCTACTAGTAGAACGCAAAATTTAAAAGCCAAGCATTGAAAATTAAGATAGCGCCATCTATAAACTCGGAGATAGCACTAAAATTTTTGGTACTATCGGTAGCATTCTATATTTCTGTTCCTAGCATATAGATTCTTGCTACTTAGAACGGTTTTTTCCCGTTCTACTTCTAATCGAAAAATCCGTCTGCATGTATATGTTGAAAAAACATAAGGTTATACGCAGAAGCCCTCGCAAAAGCCGGAAAACACTACTCAATACTATAAACAGATTCTGCTATAGCTATGTAAACACTGCTCACTGCTGCAAGCAGCGCCTTCACTTTAGATTCTAGAACGGTAAAAAACCGTTCTAAGTAGAGTCAGTAGCTGAAATTTCAATGCTATAGCACTGACATACGAACTTCTAGTATAGTAAACTTACGGGTGCAGTACCAACATAAAGTATGGTATCATTAGCACCTTAAATTTACGTACTAGACATAAAATAAAGCATTCTAACATCAGAAAATAGTATTCTGGCACTAGAAAAAATGATTCTATTTCAAAGTAGTGCTGGTTTTTAACGTGCAAACTTCTCTCTGTGTAGTCAGTTCTGCTCACTATCGATAAAAGCGGGCACTCGAAGTGCCACACAGGCGAAGCGCGGACCTTGCGCCGGTGTAGGATCCTTAGCGCGTAGTTGTGCAGTTTGCTCCCCACGAGCACTGCGGTCGCCGCGAGAGGGCGCGCTAGACGCGGCGCGTAATTTGAACGTGATTCCGCGTAATTAAAGTTGCAGCGGGGATAGATATTGAGCGCGCATATATCCCACTTGAATTATATGGAAATCATATAAATCTATAATTGATTAAAGTACGAATGTGACAAAGTCTCTTTGTGTATTTTTGTTATTTGCCGCGTCGGTGTCAGGAGTGACTGCCCCGTTCCCCCCTGTCCCTTTTCTCCCCGGATCTCCCCGTTACAATATATATATATATGTATATACATATATAGGGGAATTTGAGGACAACGAAATAAAATCTGCATTGTTTATTGCAGAATTGTTTGAATTTTTCGATACAGTATTCGATTCTTTAAATGGGTGCAACGAAGGCAGAAAATTATTAAGTCACGTAGCCACTTAATAATTAAAAGACAGCCACGTAGGCAAATGAGCAATTGAAAAAAATTGAATCTATTAAAACATATACTGGCCAAATAGTATCAGTACCAAGTTTAAAAAATTTAGGAATGACAATGAATGGAGTACCACTACTGTACAAAAGGTACAGAGTGTAGCGCTGCAACGCTAAAATGCGAAGCATTTAAACCAAGACCAGCTTGAAATTTTTTTTGGAGTTGTTCGAAGCAATGGGATTAACAATACTACGCCAATGCATTTCGCGGGATCTTTAAGTTCCTCTAAGTAAATAATTTAATTTCAACACACTCCAGCCATAGCAATTGTGAAGCTAACGGATGGAGTGCATTAATCAATTTTAAATATTTGAACAATAATGATTGTGAGATGGAAAAGTAGCACTTGAAGATTTCCGAATTTAATAGTTCAAATTTTTGAAAAGGGGTCTTTGGTAAAAACTACATAAAATCAGCCCGCATATGAACTGGCAGGACTCCAGGAAATTTTTATTGGATGTCGTGATGCAAAATGCATTATATAATAAAATAAAAATTTTTAAAAAATATTGTAAGTTTGTTCCGTAGAGTGTAGTTCCGGAAAATCAAACCGTCAGCGGAATAAAGCCACCATTTTCAAGTGAATGAAATCTAATATAATGGAAGAATAGTAGAATATTCAATAAAAATATAATCTTTATTCGAGAGTTACAAATGTGTTGTTCAGATTTTCGGTAATAATATATATATATATATTATAGTATATAATATAGTATATAATATATATGTATATTAAATATAGAAGAAATAAGCAGTGTAAGAAACTAATTACTACCGAAATGAATGAAATTCTTATCCAAAGATAAAAATCTCTATTTAAAACGATTTATTTTAATATGAACTAATAGATTAATTTATATGCAAAAGAAATATCTATGAAAATATATATATAAAACATACTAAAACTGACTAAACATATAAACTGACTAAAAACACCCAAAAAACAAATAACAAAAAACAAAATAATTCCAAAAATAAAATGAAAATATCTGCTAAAGATTTTAACTGACTTGTAAGATATATTTCATCGCAAGTATATCTTACGATTCTTAATATATCTATATATTAATGAATTAGAGTGTCAGAGAGTGGCGCTATTATTCCCGGAAAATTTCGGGAAACTGAACCGTGATGACTAATTAAGGAGAGAGGGCAATTAAACACGATCAAGCTTGATCGAAAAAGATAGACAGAGAGAAAAAAAATAGGGAAAGAAAGAGAACGAGAGAGAGAGAGAGAGAGAGAGAGTTTTCTTGAGTACGAGTGCGATTATGTACATCTCTATCATTTATCATAACGGACATCACAACAGTACTTAATAACTGCATTAACAAATGTTATTTCCTAGGCAGCTGGAAAACTGCCAACATGATATCCATACTAAAAAACAAATCACTCTATCCCATAACTAGCAATCGCCTAATTAGTCGTATATCCGCACTAATTAAATGTATGCAATCGCTATTAATATTACAATATGCGAACACTTTTAGAGAAATAACACAACCATATACCTTCAAATTTCGCTTTAGAAATAGATATTCCACCCCGCTCAATTGATAGTAATGGTTTTGGCTCCATACAGCATGTTTAGTCGATATTCAAAGGACCTTTCCTTCAGTTCATATTAAAGATCTCTTATACAAGATACATACTCTCACCGTAAACCGAACCCTATCAATACCTTTTCAAAAATAATAGAAGACTTGATATAAGAAGTGATTAATTTCCCCGATTATTTCAACAGGCATATGTATACAGTCACTACGCTTCTTAATTTCAACACTATAAACTCCACAAAAACGAAAATTATTTTGTTTCACAAATTTTTTGGTTTATTATGCAACACATCCATGCGAACATAGAAAAATTAACAGTAATATATATAGAAAGAAATATCCATATATCTTTATCCAATGGAAAAACAGTTGCCTACCTATGAGTCAAACTTAATTATTTGTTTCTACTAACATTCACATCAAAATGTAGTTGAATAGGCAAAACCTCCTGTTGCGCTCGAGGTGACGGCGAGGCAGGTCCCCGGCAGCGTCGGCGTGATGTCGGCGGAGCGGTGGCGATATATGTGGTCGGTGTGATGTTGGCGGGAGGCAACGGGCGCAAGTAGGCGCCTGAAGTCGACTCGGTCCTTTGCGGGTCGTCGTCGTCGGTGAGAAGACGGTCTGGAGCAGGTGCCAGGCGCAGCAGAGCGGAGGAGAAGTCCGGCCGGGCGGCGATCGGGTGGTCAGAGAAGACGGTCCGTGGCGGCTTGGTGTGGCCGGTTGGCGAGAGCGCTCAGTCCACAGTGACTCCTTTGTGCGGCGAGGCCGTTCAGTCTAGCGCCGCGGTCGCAAGCTGAGCCCGGTAGGGGCGCTCCCGTCACGGACGGCCCGGTCGGCATGAACGGAACGAACATCCCGCCCGCCTCGTTCCCTGAACGACCTGGAAGTCCAGGAGAGAAGCAAGCCTCGAGCAGGTGGGCTCGACGGCTAAGGGGCGCTCAAGTCTCGGGCGCGTCAGCAGGCTAAGCCGAGGACTCCTGTTCAGCGGCGAGAGGGAGGAGCGCCAGCCTGGTGATGGGCCGAGTGTAGGTGTGGTCCCGGCTCCGGATGGTGGCCCCGCGGACCAGTTTGTCGAGGCCCGGGTGTATCTGGAGGACGCGGCCGAGGGGCCAGCGACCGTCGGGCTTGAGTAGAGATGGATCCAGGATGAGGACGAGATCTCCGACCTTGAGGTTCGGACGAGGGCGAGTCCACTTCGAGCAGTGCTGGAGGAGGTTGAGGTAATCCCTGCTCCAACGGGACCAGAATTGGTCTCGCAGACCCTGGACCAGCTGCCAGCGAGACAGATGGTCGAGCAGTGCGTCGGCAAGATTGGGCCGCGGGATGACTGCGAGAGAAGTTCCGACGAGGAAGTGCGCTGGAGTGAGCCCGTCGAGGTCCTCTGGGTCGCCGGTCTGTTGAGATAATGGGCGGCAGTTGAGGAACATCTCAATCTCGGTCAGCAGGGTGGAAAATTCCTCGAAGGTCAGCTTTCGGGGGCCGAGGACCCGGCGCAGATGAACTTTGGCAGACTTGACTCCTGCCTCCCAGAGTCCGCCGAAGTGAGGCGCAGACGGAGGGATGAAGCGCCAATCGATTCCCTCCTGCGCCAAAGAGCCTGTGACGAAACCCCAGTTGAACTCGGCGGCGACGAGCTGGCGCCGGAGTTCCAGGTTGGCGCCGCGGGAATTGGTGCCGTTGTCGCTCCAGATCTCCGCCGGTCGACTGCGACAACTGCAGAATCGGGTTAATGCACCCAGAAAGCTGGCGGTGGTCAGATCGCCAACCGGCTCAAGGTGGACCGCCTTGGTGCTCGGGTAGAGGGGCGGATGGCGTGACGATGCCGATGCTCTTAAGTCCATACACCGTCACGGGCCAGGGTGGACGACTGGAGGGCAGATGGATGAAGAGCGTAGTGCGGAGTCGAACCAGGTCCGCAGGGGGGCTGACCACGCCGGCGACTCCAAGGGTGACATGCTCCAGCCGGCGTCCGAGCCGACGGGTTAGGCTGAGGTGCGCAAGGGTGGCCTCGGAGCAGGGATCCAGGAGCGCCCGCACTCTCTCGCAGTGTGCGCCGCCGTCGCTGAGGAGCATTGCCGTGGGCAGGACGGCCAGTCAGGAGTCCAGCGTCTCGGGTTCAGGGAGATCCTCGGAGGCGGTAGTCGCCGCATCCTGTAAACGAGGAACCTTGGGAGGAATGCCGGATGAAACCGCAGGGCCTGTCCGTCTCGAGGAGGCGGGAGCTCCTTTGTGGAGCAGGGTGTGGTGGCTGGCTCGGCATGTCCGGCAGAGGGATGGAGACGGGCACGTCGACGCTGAATGGTTCGGCCGCAGACAGTTGTAGCAGAGCCTCTGCTCGACTGCGAGGCGTCGGCGAGCGGTTGGAGCCATGGAGCGGTACTGATCGCAGTGGCCCAGGTAGTGCGCCTGACCGCACGCGGGGCAAGGGCCCGACTCCTCCAGGGCTAAAGCATGCGCCCGCAGGCCGCGCGGGGGGCCAGTTGTGGTCCTCGGTTGACTGCGACAGGGACCTGGGAGCATAGCAGCGACCACCCTGCCTATAGATTAGAAAGTGCTGCATTGCCTCCGAAGAAAGTCGGTGAGACGAGCGAAGGTCGGATACTCGTCGCGGAGTTCGTTGCCTATCTCGCGCTCCTAGGCACGGCGGGTGGAGGGGTCCATGGCGCGGCAAGCAAAGTGGACAAACCAGTCGTGCCACTGGTCGACGGGGTGGCCCAGCGTGCGCAGTTGGCGGTGGTGTCGCTCCAAGGAGTCCAGCAGGGACTGGAGACCGGCGGCCGACTCTTCGGACAGCTGAGGAAGACTGCTGAGGGCCATGAGATGATTCTGCACCAGGAGTCGCTTCTGGTCGTACCGCGACTCCAGCGCCGTCCAGGCAGTGGCGTAGTTGGACCCAGTGACTGGCAGATGCTCGAGGGCTGCCTTGGTCTCCCCGAGGACATGAGTCTTGAGGTAATATAACCTCTCGACGTCCGAGAGGTGCGGATCCGAGTGATTGAGGGACCGGAAGAGGTCCCTAAAGGACTCCCAGTCTGGCTGCAGGCCGCTGAAGGGCGGCACGGCAATGGGCGGCAGCCTCGACCCGCCGTGACTGCGAGCGGGTTCGGATGATGGTACTGGAGCGGGCTGAAGTCGGTCCTCCTCGTCGTAGAGACGTGCGCGGGCCTGCGTATAGACCGTCTCAGCGCGGGAGTATCCGTCGTCGACAAGGTAGCGGCTGCTGCGGGCGTCGTCAAGACTGAGAAGTCCAACGTGGTTGGCCACAAAGTCGGTCCAATAACGCTCCAGCAGGTCGCCGCGGCTGGCGATGAGGCCGCGAGTCCAACTCTCAGCGGGGGTCGTGAGAATGGTGTTGGTGAGCTGCTCGGTGATGCGGAGGAGGGCCACCGGCGGCCGGACGCACTCTGGATTGGGAAGCGATAGACCCGGGACAGAAGAGGCGATCCTAGAGAGCGCGGAGAGCCAGAAGCTTCGACCGTAGAGTCGGCTTGTCGGATAGACCGGCGGCACGGCGCGGAGAGTAACTCGATCGTCAGCTCTGAGCGCAAGGCGCAGACAGACGACGAAAGAATAGGGCGCGGGCCCCTCGACCGAGATACTGAGACGTGGCGGCCGCTGCCGGCCCAGCGTGCAGACAGATCTCGCGAGGAAGGGCGCTCCAAAGATAGCCAAGGGCAGTACATCAGCTCTGAGCGCAAGGCGCAGACAGACGACGAAAGAATAGTGCGCGGGCCCCTCGACCGAGATACTGAGACGTGGCGGCCGCAGCCGGCCCAGCGTGCAGACAGATCTCGCGAGGAAGGGCGCTCCAAAGACAGCCAAGGGCAGCACATCAGCTCTGAGCGCAAGGAGCAGGCAGACGATGTGCGAGGCGACCGCGCTCCCCCGCGCAGAGGCTCCGAGGCGAGGCGGACGAGCCAGTCCGACGCACAGGCGGACCCCCCGGGAGAGCGCGGGCCGCCTCCCGAAACAAGCCAATTGTGTTGCATCGGATCTGAGCGCAAGACGGACGAGAGTCGTCCCGATGCGCAGACAGACGAAGCATGAGGCGCGCGAACCCTCGAGGCTCCGAGGCGAGGCGGACGTGTGAAGCTCCGACGCACAGACGGACCCCGCGAGAGGACTCGCCCCGTCGAACAGTGATCCGGCGGCCGCGTCGGCTCTGAGCGCAAGGCACAGACAGAGTGCGCCGCGGGTTGGATCTAGATATTGGCCCGACCCGGGAGAAGCGATCGGCCTCACGAGATGCGGCGCCACGGGGAGAAGAGGCGCGGGGAGTCAGCACTGCAGCCAGCATGCACGCGCGGCCGCCCGCCGTGGCGGCGTGTCGAACGCCGTGCGTCAGCAGCGCGAGCAGCCCGACGGCGTCGGAGCGAGAATCAAGCTCCGCCGCACGTCCAGGCCGCTCCGCAGCAGTGAGTGTGGCCGTGACGATAGGGGGGGGGGGGGCTCCGGAGCGGGAGCCAGCTCTGCCGCCCGTCACGGTCTTGGTCGCGCACTATGCGGACTACAGATCGCCGCTCGCCATCTTAGATGGTCAGGCGGCGCTAGAGATCGGATGTGCGAGCAGGTGAGGTGAAGGGCGGCCGGAGCGACTCTCGAGCTCCGTCGCCTCTCCTCTGGTCTCCGATCGCGCGGAGCGGGTCAAGGGGAGGGGGTCGTCAGAGCGGAGGCGAGCTCTGCCGCCCGCCTTGCCAAGGTGAATTGCGGCGGCCGCGCTCCGCCGCCCGCCATCTTGGCTGCTCGGCCGAATACAAAGCGCGGCGCCGAGGTATGCGGCCTCGACCGGAACGGAGCACGACCTCCATGAGGCCCGCACGGCACAGACCGGGAGCGGTCAGGCGACCGAGCGAAAGCGAGCTCGGCGCGCGAGGCATGGCATGATCACGGCGGACCCACGGAGCGAGATGCGAGCTCCGCGGCCCGCCGTGCCAGGTGCCTAAAGTAGAAAAACTCAGGAGAACTGCCGGCGTCGACCTCGCGCTTACCCGGATCCATCACGATGGCGGCGAGCCAGATCCGGCTCGAAGGACCAAAATGTTGCGCTCGAGGTGAAGGCGAGGCAGGTCCCCGGCAGCGTCGGCGTGATGTCGGCGGAGCGGTGGCGATATATGTGGTCGGTGTGATGTTGGCGGGAGGCGACGGGCGCAAGTAGGCGCCTGAAGTCGACCCGGTCCTTTGCGGGTCGTCGTCGTCGGTGAGAAGACGGTCTGGAGCAGGTGCCAGGCGCAGCAGAGCGGAGGAGAAGTGCGGCCGGGCGGCGATCGGGTGGTCAGAGAAGACGGTCCGTGGCGGCTTGGTGTGGCCGGTCGGCGAGAGCGCTCAGTCCACAGTGACTCCTTTGTGCGGCGAGGCCGTTCAGTCTAGCGCCGCGGTCGCAAGCTGAGCCCGGTAGGGGCGCTCCCGTCACGGACGGCCCGGTCGGCACGAACAGAACGAACACCTTTAAAAAATGTTTATGAACAATCAAACGATACATAACACACTCAACATTCAAAGTATTAGTCCAGTCAAATTACCTAAGTATGTTACATAAGTACGTCCAGATAAATTACATAAGCGCGAAGGTGCGTGTCTCCTCCGTCTGATTTCTGAATCGCGCGCCTTAGTAAATTAATGTTGATGTGCATGAATTCATATCATTTACTTTGTTATTTTTGTCTTATATTTTTTTCATCGCGTTTTTCAAAGCATAAATGAATTTATACTGATAGCTAAGATTTTTATATTGCATGATACTGCACTCTATTTCTTATTTTGATTTTGTTTTGAAGTACTATAATTCTTGCGATATTAATTTTCAATGTTTGACTAGAGATGTTTTTCAATATTGTTTTATATTCTTGATGTGCAATATTTTTGTAAATTATATTAAACAAATATCTATTTATCTATCTATCCTTCCGAGTAATGTTGCCGCTATCACCGATGGTACTAACTAGTTGGCTGGTGCCGGAGTGCTTGCTTTGATATTAATAATGTGAAGGGGAATGAGGCGGAGATCGGTTGATAGCCGACGCGGCCTGTCGCAACACGAGGCTCCCCGCGTTTGCACGTGCACTTGCGTTTCGACATGCGAGAGATACGTGGAGAATACTTCCGACTACGTAACCGACGATGCACGGTACCTGGTTATGACTCAGGTATGAGCTGCTACCTGTGACAGTTCCCGTTGAGATGGCGATATCCGTCGGCTGCTGTACAATCCTCGCATCTCATGAGGTTAGAATATAAGAAAGTAGGGGATATTGTCGGGACAGTTGAATAATTAAAGCACACTCTGAATTTACTCCCTCGCATCCTCTGTGGTCTTCACCCGCTCTGGCAGTGCGGAAGTTTAAGTTGGTTTGCGGTCGCGTCGCGTCCACTGACGCCGTTGTGCTCTCACCCCGCTCGGCGATACTTCTCGTTGATCGAACATGCTCTGCACGTTCCGACCTGTTCTCGAGAGAGGGAAAGAGAGAGAGAGAGAGAGTGAGAGACATGCGGGGGTAGTGCATTTTCTACGTTGCGGTCTTCGTAACCTATGTTTCGTGGCGCTTCGAATATTTACTGACAATCATCGACAGTCAAATTATCCGTCACTCGAACGGCACCGCACCAGGTCTGGCGTGAGCCCGCGCCGCTCGCGGAGCTTTCTCGTCATTCAAATAGGCGGGTCCCCGCTCTCTCTCTCTCCCCCTCGTAGTCTCTCGCGACTCGCTCACACGCACCGATCATCCCCCCGCAATCGTATACATAATAAAGAAAAGGCGCGTTAGACATAGAGCGCATCACGCAAAAACAATTAAACGATCTAACGTATCGTGCTATGTACATGCGCATACGCATCGTTTACACTGCGAGTGCGGTGCCTCTGGTTTCTCCGCGACAGCAGACTTCGAAGCCACTGCCTTCGTAGGTGTGTACATGACACCACCATTTAGTTAATTAAGTATCAAATTTTACGGTTCAAATGTAGGTTTTGATACCGTTCGTTAACAAATTAGAATATATTAGATTCTTAAATACACGGAACATCTTAAATAACATCTTTAATATTTACACAAGTAAATAATACAGAATATCTTGTTTGATGTTTTTCTTGAACAGGAGGATAAAATATTTAATTTATTACACTATCTGTACCGATTTATTTTAACTAAATTTTAATTCGAAAACACTCAGATGTGTTCGCATGCGCTACAGTAAATGCTCATGGCAGATTTTGTCAGATCGTAAAAGTTATAGGTTAATCTTGCCGACTTAAGATATTCAACATTATATAATTTGATAATCTGGATATGATAGTTGGATTATATATGCAATAGTAGATAAAAGTTTCTCGATAATAATGCACTTAATTACTAAAAATATAGAAAATATATTAATCTCATTTTCAAAAATAATGTGAGTTGTTACAATAATTATAAAATATACAAATCTATTACCTTATAAAGCTTTTTTTTCTAATTGTATGCAATAGTAGATTAATATTGAAAACTTACCTGCTTCCCCTCTTATCATTCATGTGCATTCGATCGCGATCTCTATCTCTATCACGATTATAAGCTCCAGATGTTCTATATGAATCAAACCTATCGCGTTTGTGGTCTGTAAACCTGTAATAATCATAGATTTTATTAGTTTATAAATTATTTTAATATTTTATATTAATAGACACAGCATTATTTATAAAGAACATTATTTTTTTGTTATGCCAACTATGTTCAAAGATTTTCATGAGATAGTTACATTATAGAGCTACGTATGAACGATATATCTAAGCGTTCAGCGTCATGATACAAACTAAAAAATTGCTAGCTATGCTTTTTAATATCTATAATTTAAAAAGAAGCTTATAGCTGTAATATTTTAGTAAGTGTTTTGATGATAAGTATGATGATAGGGAATCATCATTTTGCTACCTTTCGATTGTAGTAAAGATCTTTACAAATATTCAAAAATCTATGGGATATGTGAGAAAATATAGATTTTATATAAAAGACCGCCGCGCACGTGAGCACTCACGATACTATAAGAAAGACTGAACTTCCGACATGTCTGGTCCACTCATCGCTACTCTGGGAGACTTCTGGGAAAGCTCTCGATGGCGTGGGCAAGACAGCGATTTTAGAATCTTCATTAGAGACTCAGATCTATTCAAAGAGACGCGCAAGCAGTTGCCCATTAGCTACGCTAGGTTATACTGCCATCATATGCAGTAATCTAAATTACTTGGCAACAAACTCGTTCGCTTAAACACTGAGATTAGGATCCGTCTATGAAATCGCAATCTGCCTACTACGTTGGTTTATACTGTACCATTCACGGAAACCTTACAGCAATCTTTTCGTGTTCGATTGTTAGGCTGATAAACTCCACTCGCGAAACCACATTCCTCATCGTAAACATAATGCAAGGTGCACAACGAGTTATTTGGAGGGATGTGGGAGTCTGGTAAATCAGGGTGCGAGCCGAATCATAAGCCGATTTTTACTTTTAATTTTTACTTATTTACTTGCTTTCTACGTTGTGTTATTTTTTCTTTTAATTCATTCTTTTTTTCTTTCTATTGTGTTTAACTCTTATCATGCGCCTTTTATTTCATAACACCTGATAAAATTGCAATAATATGTAAAATTATTTTAACATCAATTGTATTTTTAGCATATAAGTTTATTTCACTGTATTTTTATTCATGCATCAGATGGAGTACAATACCAAGTGGAAATAAACAGAAAATCAAATCAAATTACTCTGTTTTGCGAAAGAACACTTCTTCTGAAGATATTACTTCGCTGGGTGGCAAAGGCAAAATCGACAGAGGAGCAGGTTCACGTTTCACGTAAAAGGTGCCGGCGAGAGCCTTCCTCTTCAATCTGTTTCACTCGCTTTCATGTTGCCTGTACTGATGCATCCTCGATATCTAGAAGTTTCACACTTGAGCATGGGAGAGCTCGTACTCAATCCCCGCGAAATACAAACGATTGATCGCTCTCGCCACGTACCCACCACGCGCCCTGTGCCCTAAAATTCACTGCTGCGCGAATTTGTTTAAACAGGACCACACGGTGGTGGTTCTGCTACTAGTCTTCTTCGCCGAAGCATCAGAGCTGCGATGGCAGCCGACTCTTGGTGACGCATGGCTGCGAATGCATGAGCGTGTGTTAAGTGCTCTGGTGGCCGCGAGATTGCTGCAGGGCTCGGTTTTCTTGCATACATCGCAAAGGCCATCATCTAGACCTGCGACTCTCAATGGACAGTGGCGCCGGACAACCGGAAAAATAAATTGATTGAAAATCGAAAGGAAGAAGAGACAAAAGACAGGATAATTCAAATATATGGATTTTATATGTATTAGGGAAAAAACCTATTAGAAGCATCTAAAGGTGAGAAAATAAATAGTGGCCAAAAAAACGTGGAGACTTAAAGAATGTTGTGAATATCAGCCCTAGAATTAATTCCTAGAAGTGCTTTTTGCCTTTATGTACGTCAATTGTGCAGACTAATTCGAGAAGTGAGAAAAAACAAATAATTCTAAAAATCCTTGAAAATACTTTAGTATTTATTCACGCAGGGAAAAGTAATTTCCTCTCATCGCACAACTTCTTATGAATTTGCAATGCCTCACCCAGTCTACCTTAACCGACTTTGTTAGTTTAAAATCTTGACGTAGTAACGCATACTTTTAAAAGGGTACACTTTTTACACAAATTTGCAAAAGAACCAGTTTTTCGTATTTGATTTTAAGATTGTACAGCTTGTCCACTAATTCCTGATATCCAATTATATGATGAGGAAGTTGAATAGATAAAAATTGAAGCGGCGAAAATTCAAGCAAGGGGACTAGCTCCACCTACGAGCCGTGGTCGATTTATTATTCGGCAAAACTTCGAATTAAATAATAACAATAAGTAGCTAGGCGGAATCGGTGTAAGAATCAGCGTGAGGGAAGTTAGGTGGCCGGAGGACGTGGGAGTCCGATGGCCGGCCTTTCGGCCGTCTTCCTTCCAAGGCCTCGAAGCTCAGATAAGGAGTGTCGACAAGCCCTAGGCGAAACCGGCGAGTGGGGCGAGTGCCATGCGAGACAAGCTTGTCAGGCTGTACAGCATGGTAAGTAAAAACGCGATGACGGCGGTGATCAGTATTAACGATAACATGCAAGTTTCTAGCCACGAGCGTTCAGCACCAAATCATTCAATGCAGCTGTTTCAATAAAATTGCAGCACATTTGATAAATACGAGCTTTCACTCAGTATTTGGAAATGTGATTGATTACATCGGCCATATCTCGGAAACCCTTAGTCTCCGCATCTCGGGATTGACCAATCAAAAGAGCGTGAAATTCCCCTTTAGGAAAACTTATGCTTCGATTTTTACTTATTTACTAAATGACCCACAGAACTGATTAAAACATACGAGCGACGAGCACGGGCCCACTACTGCGCATCTGCAGTGATCGCATTGCATCTAACTCAGGAACCATTCGTCTCAGTATCTCAGGAAGCTGTTTACTCTAAAGAGCGAGAATTTTCCCTATAGAAAAACTCTTATTTCGAATTTGAATTTGGAATTAATCAGTCCCTATAACTAATTCAAGCATGTGAGCACCATGTGATTCCACGCTCTATTTATTGAGCAGTTTCCCGAAATGCTGGGACAAACGGTTCCCGAGATAAAGGCGATGAGACCAGCGCAAATTGGGCGCGGCGATCCATTGGCGCATCGGTTGGCAAAGTCGACTAGTGTGTTCTATACCGATCCTCTGTGATAGTTTTGCTCGGTTTTAACAGATTATAATACACTACACCAAGCTGATCCCATCAAATGCAGACCATAACCTTGACACCGTCAATATTCGGTGTGGGCGTTGATGTAGAGGCATGCCTGGGTATTCCTCAAGACCTTCTGCGCTTGGGATTATTATTTTTAAGCTATTTTTCGTTGACGGTTTCAATGCGATGTAAAAATTCCTTACAATTTTTTCTTTAAAGCAGCTGTTCACAACAAAAAAATCGGAATATGGAATCCAATTTCCTTGCTTCTGAATTGTTTCGAAATTGCTTTTCGAATAACTTTAAATTTTAATGCTAATTCTTTTTGCATTTGGCACGAGTCTTTAGCAAATAATGCTTACAGTTCGAAATTTTCGAAGATTTTTTCTCTTCCGTCATTATGCCGGTCTTCGGCATCAAAACCATCATTCTCAAAGCATTAAAACTACTCACGATGCGTTTATTCACTAAGAATAGTCCCACCGTAAGCACTTAAGAACATTCAATAAACCTAAATCGCAATTTTCTTCAATTGAAAGCTGAAAATCAACACTTCCCATAAAAGACGATAATTTGACTCGAAAACTGACATCTTCCATCGAAAATACACTTCTGATCTAAACACAAATTTACTCATGTGTTGCTATCGTTATGTTGACATCTGTCTAACCTTACCGTATGAAATTTTTTACCTATTTCAACTGGCGCTTACAGCTGCAGCCATCTACAGAAAAACGACAGAAGCAATGTTGTACACTTAATATTATAACAAATATATGTATTAAATTTAAAACAAATTCGAAAAATCATAAATTTCACAATTATAAAAAATATGTTTACTGTAATTAATCCAGTAGCTATAGACATATAGAGGACATCTCTGCAGCAGATATTATCAAACACTTCAATAGAATCTATTGAAGTATCCATTTTCTGTGACGGATATAAAATAACGTAATTATAGTCTACTTCAATTTCGCATATTCAGTATAGTACACTTCAGTAAGAAATTTTAAGTTGGAATTTGAACTAATATCTCCACTAACAAATATATTTTTACTAATGATAAAACATGAAAATAAATATTCTCAATATCATATTTCGCTGTATAAAATTTTAAAAGAAGAATAATTTATATATTGTTGCTGGTTGTATTTTGTAAAATAAGTAAACAGTAGTTAATATTTTTTACTTCACTCTTATTAAATTACTTATGTAATAAATATTGTTTGACATTGTGAAATACTTATTTATGATATACAGCTAAACACTATGTAGCATAAACTTAATAAAAATCTGTCACACACTGATACAAGAAATGCTCTGCCCATTATACTTAAGTAAATTTTACTGAAGCCTTAGTTCAGTCAAATTACGCAATTGATTCCAGCTAGATTTACTTGATATACTTTCACTCGTCAACTTAGGTTACTCTTACTAAAGTTTTGATTAACCACCACACTTTTTTCCCTCAGAGCAGAATCTTCTCGCCAACTTGTTTAGGATAGTGAAGTATGAGGAGTTTAAGTTTCACCAGCGTAGTAGGGCATCATTTACGCAGTGATATGGGGAGCTTATCGTGCCATCCCTATCCGAAGCTTGTCAATACAACGGAAAACCTCAGACAACATAAGTATTAATTTATAGCCAATTTTCTTTAATCTAAATATATGTTATCAATATTAAAAACACGCCTGTCTGCTTCTCCGATTACCTCTCATGCAACAACTTTTTACTGTCAGCACGTAAGTTCTTCCAATGTCCACGGGTAATCCAAACCCTCGAATCATCACCTAGAACCAAGAGGAAAGTCATTTGCTGTTGAGTGAAAATTTTGCTAGAGTTAAAACAATTGATAACTTCATTTATTGATCAATTTGATTCAGGCATTCACAATTTTATGAAATATATTTTCTCAAAAAAGTTAGAATCAATTTACACTTCACTTACACAACACTAAATTTATCAATCATTAAAAATACAAAAATAAAAACATTTTAAGATAATAATTAATAAACTAAATACAATATTTTATAATAAATGAATTTAAAATAAAAATTCATATTACACTTATATAAAATATAAAAATAAATAAATACTCATTGATTTAATTATTTAGTGTCTAATTTTCAGATTCAAGACATCACCGCTCGGATAACGAAATGTGATGAAAAATAAAAGCCGCCAAGCAACGCATCTGGCCAACACGTTTTGTTGATGAAACGATATTTAGGACAAAGCTTACTTTAGCTCTTTTAGTCTATTGAGTGGCAACCTCAAATTGAGTTATTTATAATATACACATATTCTCTGTTATTTTCTTATTGATAGTGATATAATTAATGATAGAAAACGCTTGCAGAATTTTCAATTATTATTGTAAGAATTACAGTTGATTCCTTTACGATCCATATTGTAATCTGGATAAAGTTTGAGGTTTTGTTTTATATACCCGATTATTAAGGTAAACCAAATAGGAATAATGTTGAAGGAGTACACAAGATTATTAGGTTCTGATTTTCACTTAACATTTAGTTAATTTAATCAAGCCTTATAAATAATCCAAACTATAGTTACATTATTTACAATTGTGTATATAATATACATGTTAGATATAGATATCAAATTAAAGCAAATGCGAAATCTAAATATAATTGTTTTTTACCTTACCTCTGGAATGTTTACAATGAGCAAGGTTTTTAAACAATAATAGAACTCTTAAATTTATTGATATTTATTCAGAACTTTGCGTAGGTTTTCTAGAATGGATCTAACTTTAGATTAGAACATAGTCTTTTTAATACAATTTTGTTATGCAGGACGGATCTGTCATTTGTTTAAACTAATTGTTTTAACTAGACTATACCGGACAGTACTAGAAATATTTTTACGTTTATATAATAATACGTTCGCAATAAACGGATATTAGCTAAAGTCTGAACATCTTTTATATATAAATCTTGAGTTGTAAATTATCTTATACAAGATAATTATTTTAAAACAACATTGCAATACTTCAAACATTATTGCATGATGATGATCCTGCAATCATACATGTTAAAAGATACAGATTAGATATTTTACATACATAAATTGATAATCATTAATGCAATAATTTGTACATCGAACGTGTAATTTTCATTCTCATGAAATACAGTTATATCATTTCATTAAAAGGATTCTAAATTTGCATGTGCTCAACTTTACCGTATTTATAAATTTTAATTGTTCATAAATTGTAATAAGTCAGAGCGATTGGATTATTATTACAGTAACCTTTTTTCTTCACGATATGAGTGATTGGTGATAAAACCCATGATACATTATTTGGCGTCACTGGTAATTCGTTGAAAAACTTTTCAGGATGTAGAATTAACATCTCTTGGAACGTTCTGTATTAAACCTGCTAGTTCTCTTGCAACTTTAGTTATATATTCTGGTTTATTGTTATATTATATTATAAGCAAATATGTCAGCCGAGACTTTAATAAGGGACGAGCCATTTTTAATTATTTGCGTTCTAATTGACATTATTCAATTAGTTAATTTATACATAAACTGTCTAATTTATTTTTTAAATAGTTTTGAAAAATTACAAATTGATAGTTTTTGTAAGTTAATAAATCGATATTTATAACATTTTTCCTAATTAATTTGATAGAAAATTAATAATTATTAATTTCATTAAAGCGATAGATAAATATTTTTCAGTATTCAATTCTTAAAAATTATCGATTATATTGTATAATTTTACCTTTAATTTACCATTAATATCAGTGAGCTTACACTGTATACTTCATTATTATTACGAATCTCACTTTTTCTGTTCGATCAGAATATAAAATATTATTATTATTATTCTTTTTTTTTAAACAAATTGATTTATTAAGAATTTCACTATCAAATTTTATCACTGTTAATGTTAACTTAAACTGGTATTCATTAAATTGATTTTAATTATGCCTTAAACAAAATCTTTATTCCGTGATCCAAAATTGAATTCACGAGATGATCCTGAACATGAAATTACTCTTTGCACTTCCAGCAAAGTTAATTCCGTTTGTAGTTGGTAAATTTATTTTCAAATTAATAATTATGTGTTGATTATCATATGTACAAATTCCAGAAGCATGTATAGCAAATTTCTTATTTAATTTCATTGATGTAGTGTTGTTCCGCGTTTTTTGGTAGGTAAAACATTTCCACAAACAAATAATCCAAAATGATAAATTGTTTACATAGTTTGTTTATATTGTTTATATAAACTCTCTCTCTCTCTCTCTCTCTCTCTCTCTCTCAAGCAAAATTGATATAAGTATTTTAATAAAACTTTTAATTAATTCTTTTATTTTACTAATTTATTATTAATTTTAATTAAGAAAATTTAAGAGTCCATGACGAAGTATTTGATTTTATTTCAAACAAATTTATTCCACTACCATAAAATTGTAGAGCTGACAGAATTTTTTTAAGTAGAAATATTTATGTAGTCTATATATTTTAAGTATAAATATTAAGCCTTTTTTATCTTCGCAGTTTAATGAATTGAAACGAAAAGCGAGCTAAATCGAACACTATTCAGACCAATAGTTATACTGGGTCGGTTACCAGTATGACGGCAATACTCGTATGTTGCATAATTTTTTTCAATAAAGATATATTGTAAAGAAAACAATCATAATTACGATATATTTTACATTATTACGTATTTCATTTCCAGATATTATTTTATTTGGTATAATTTTTTTATATAAATTTATTATTAAAATATTTAATTTGATTGATAATAATTTGTTTAAATCTCATGATTATTTATAATTTCTTAAGAAAATTGTTGACAAAATAGTTCATTAACAAAAAGAAAATTATACATTACATAATTTGTTCATATTAAAAGTCTTAATTTTGTTATGCATTTCTATTTTCAAATTATTTGACAGTAACTTTGTGATTTTATAAGGCCCTAAATATTGACCTTAATCTCATTTATTACTTTTAGGTTCTTTTAATAACTAAACTCTCTCTTACATTAAAAGTTACAGGATTAATTTTATTATCATATTTCTTTAATTTTTATTTAAATATTATTAAAATTATTCTTAAAATATTTGAAATTTGTTTAATGTTGTTTACTAAATCTTCTGAATATTTATTGAACGTTAGAATTGTGTAATAATTTTTAAACTTTTCACTTTAAGGTAATCATTTGAGAAAAGCAGAAACTAATTCACTAGGAGTCAAATTATGAATGCAACGTATACTTGTATTATAATTAAATTGTGGTACCATTGGTTTCATCTGAAAGAGTAATTTAAAGGTCACGTGCAATTTGCTATTATAAATTTCTTAAACTTTTCAAAACACTATCAAAAAGTTTTTTTAAAGTAATTAGTCTAGTATAAATACAGAGCGTTCACTATCAATTCAACCACTTTACAAAACTCTGTATAGCTTCATTTATAAGTATGTAAAAATTTGCATGTAAACTTACTAACGCGGACATCACGAATTGACGAATTTTGAATATTTTTAGATGTTAAACATGTATTATAAATTCTCAATACATCTAAAATAAGAAGCTGAATATACTACTACATCAGTTTGTCTTTTTTATCAAACTAACAGAATGCTCAATTATTATCGTACTTAACATTCATATATTTAATCTTGGTTCTTAATTAGCTCACTGTTTCACATAATATCTAGTGAATATTTTTCGTTCAGATCTTAATAAAAAATTATTCAATAATATCACTTTCCAAATATCACATTTAGGCCGTAAAGTATCCAATAGCTGTTTATTCGAATTGAATTCGAGGATTAAAAAATAATTAAGTATTTTACACCAAAGCAAAAGAAATTTATAAGTAAAATAACCATACTATTAAATGGGAAAGCGAAAGCTGCTTTGCAGTGAATTCAAGCCGTACCCGGTTTATTCATGACAATTCAGATGAAATAAATAATCAAATAGGCGATAAAGTTAAACTACATCTAAGTGCCAGTCACTTTAGTGTAGTACCGGTAGATTCCAAAGAAATTATTAGTTCAAAAGTAAAATTAAATTTTGAAGTTTTATTGTCTCAAGATAAAAATAGATATAATATTCCAATACAAAAGATTTCTTTAGAAATATAATAATTATAAAATAAAAATAATTGATTGTTCCTGTGCCACTTTTCGTATTGATAATTAATGCTTAATGCATTATAATTATCTTTGACTTCTATGAAGAGTCTGTTTATACAGGTGAAATGTCGAGCAAAATTTATTATTTTAACTCTTAAATAAAAACTCGTTACGATCAATCAAATATCATCTATTTTAATTTTACAAAGAATTCAGAAGACTATGTTTCCCCCTCTAAAACAGGATATTTTATCACAAGTTTTGCCTTGTTAAATAAATCCGAAATTATTCAAATGAGGTTCCCATTATTTTGCTGATATTTAGAGAATATATATAATGGTTCTTCCATTAATCGATGAGATAAAAGTAGGTCTATACGCTAGTGAACGACGGTGTTGATCCAGCGAAAGTGCGTCAAGTATGATTCAAGAACCACTTGTTGCATGGTGGCTGCACAAGACTGTAGAGACTTTACGGGCACGGTATCTGCAATCAATTAAATAAGAATTTTTAATTAGATAAGGCCGATCCAATCAAATTATTTTTAAAATTAAATAATATATTTTATTCTACTTTAGAAAAAGTAATAGTATCGCCTCAAGTTCAAAAAATAAAGAGTTATAAACTACTTATTTTAAATTTCAAAAATATCTCATGCCTACTAATTGCATTAATTTTGGTTACAATTTCAGTAATCTAGAGCTTTATAGTTAAAATAAATTTTTGATCAAAATAGCAATCAAATTCCAAAAAGAAACCAGATAATATGTATATTTTAGAAACAATTTTAATCTTTTTCATACATTGTAGAATATTTAAAAAATGTATGTGTAGATATTGTCCAAACCATTCGGCAATGAAATTTGCTGTACAGAATAGAGATAAATAGTGAAAGACATGTCTTTGTATAGAAATTAATAGTAAAAAAATTGTAATAATAAACAATAATTAGCTATAAATTAATATCATTCGTCCTACTTACATCGAGTGCTGCAGTTGAGTACACGTTTAAAATTGTTTTCATGATAAAGCATAAGATACGTAATAAATGCTAAAAGTCACAGTAATACTGTACGAATGATGTATATTATATGTAGACTATACCGATTTCACCAAAAGTTGAAATGCTAAAACCGTTCAATACCAAACATCCTTTTAATAAATACAATGAAAGCGATTTTGGAGTGAAATAGATTTTGAAATAAATAAGTTCTAAATTAAATTTATATTATTGTTGTTTGTGTGTTATTATTTAAATGTAAGGATGTTTGATATTAAATGGTTTTAGCATTTCGCCTGTTTATGTGATCTGTATAGTCTACTTATAATGTACACTGTGTGTACGTGCGTTTGTTCAAGCGCAATATATACAGGGTGTCCCTACACCCTCAATATCGAGGAAACTAATGGCGTTAGAAAATTAAAAATTCAAAAGCTTCCACATATGAAGCTCCTATTATGTTAAAGATTTCTTTCCTTAAAGGTTTAAATAGCATTATTATTTAAAGATCAGTAAATTGAGGTACTGTAAGTCCAACATCCTTAGTTTATTAACATTCACAGGAAACTTCCATTGAAGATTGTAATATTTTCTATCATCGCTTTAGGCGTATTCGTCTTCCTCCGGTATTGATTTTTTTATAGGTATATGATAAGACATATTATCAAAGAAACTTAGCTTAACTTTTGATAAATATAACTATCAATCAGCCAGAGCTTTCGTCCGATTATAATCTTTAATTCTTTCTGATAAACCATAATAGTCACAAATACTGATGTTATTTCTGCACATGAAATTCATAATGAAGGACCTTTTGTGGATCGTTTCATATTTTTTCTGCATTCATCTGGATTTCGTTACTACTTCCAACACTTAAAATATCTAGTTCTATCCTGTTTTCAAATAAAGGATCTATTTTCTACGTACTAGTTTCATACGACACCGTCAACTTTATAACAATTCGTGTATCTTTTTTATGAAATTTTGTTTCAGTAATAGTTATTAATGCAATGGACAAAATACTCAGTTATGAGTGTAAAGGTACTTGTTTCGATTAATTTTAATTTTTCATTAAAGATTCTCTAAAATATGTTATGAATGTTGTCTGGTTACATTTTTAAATTGTAAATATTTAGGTCGTAGAAATTATGTGGTAAATTATTTTATTGTTTAGTAGTTTTTTCACTTGCTGTATATCACCATTACGTGACATGAGTAATTGAAGTTTATTATATAAATAGGATGGTCATCTTTTACTTTTGCACTATGTTGCAGTGGTCATTGATAATTTTTCATTTTTATAATAAAAATAATTTGTTTATTTGTGCTGCAACAATATTTAAATGAGAATAATCTAGTTAAAAATTTTAAGTTATAATCAAGAAAATGAATATTTTTGCGATTGCCGAGGAAGGGATCATACTTTTTAAAGACCGTTTATAAGCAGGGTAAGCAATTTGACAGTCTTACAAAAATTTCACGATTAATAAAACAGATTGGAAAATTATTTTAGACAATATAGTTATTGCAATTTTTCTTGGATTAATTGCGCAAGCTCGATGAATTCCACTCACATCCTGCATGACCTAATTTTATCATAGCTCTTGGTGCACATCTTACTCGCCGACAGCAAATGTCACGAAACAACGAAAATGAAACTTGTGCTGTGAATTTACTGTTAATTATTTATCTTGAGACTCATATAAAAAATTAACAAACTGAAATACAAATTCATATTCCAGGATTTATTTCTCCAGATCTCACATTTCCATACTTTTATGAAACTACCTAAAAAATATTTCGCTTGAATAATGAAGGCGAACAACTGGAGTAACATAAAAGAACATATTCGTAGAGCTGACGCAGCTATTCTATGAGTAATTTTACTAAGAATAATACAGCATCTCCAGTGGTAATTAAATTTATACCTTGAAGCGTTGGCTTTCAAATTAGTATCCAAAGTAAAACTATTTTTATTTTTATTTGAGATACACGTCCTGTTGTAAATAGCTAAAAGTGAATTGTTTGTTTTTTATAATGCGTAAAACTATTCAACAATGCAATTCTATTAAATTTTGTTCGCAAAATGGAACTTCTGCTGCCAAAACATTTAAAATATTCCAGAAGACCCTCAGTGAACAAGCTTATTGGAAAAGAAGAGGTTATGAGTGGTAAAATGTTCAGAGTCGAGAAAGCGTTGAAGGCGATGTATGGCCAGGATGAACATCTACATCAATTGATGAGCTACACATTAATAAAATCAAAGAATTGATGCTCTAAAATCGCAATGAAAACCATTTTGAGTGACTATTTGGGCCTCAAGAATGTGTAATCTCAGTAAGTATCAAAAATCACTCAATTTCATGAAAAAATAGTGTATATTCGGTTTCCTTGGTAGATTTCCAACCTAAAACCCAATAAAAATTCATTCGACCTATTCATAAAATTTTATTGTCCCAATACCCTAAAAAAAAAGAACGGCTCTCTCACCCCTTTTTTCACAAGGAAGAGTCTTGCCCGCGCTCGTCCCGAGCTATTCAGCGAAAGCCGAGGCTCAAAAAGAACAGAAGTACCTGGGAGAGTCCGTCTCTGTCAGGCAGGGTGAAAGATTGAGGTCAGAACACGCACCCTGCTCTTGGCTTCAACCTAATTTCATCACACATGTTTAATAAATTAACTTTTCGATTCAAATCATGGTAATTTTAATCAAGAAATTTATCTTTTATTGTTGAAGAGTAAGTTTTTCGATTTATGGCACTTTGCTCGCTGCTTTAGGGCCTTCGACCGGTCGAAGCGGACTGCGGCTACGCTTTCTTGCGTCGCGACAGCCTAATGTATCTAAACTGAAAAAATAAATGCACACTAATGTTACTTGGAATGAATGTATTAAAAATTAGAAATACAATCAAATCCAATATTTTTCATAAAGAAAATTTTGAAGATTGCAAAGCAATGATTGCAATTTATGTTATATGTGCACATACACAACCTTAAAATAACTTCATATAAATCATATATTTCGTTCAAATGATGATAAAATTAATCATTTGTATAGAAAAAAATATAAATAAAAATATAGATAAAACAGTGCATCAAAATGATAATATAGGAAGTATTGCGCACAATGTTGCTTACACAAGGTTAATATACGTAATTATTATATGTTCATAAATGATACTTTGTCGTGAAAGTAAGAATCTAACTATTAAAAATCCAATTTAATAATAGAAATTTGGAATATATCATATTATTCCTGAATGAAAATCCAATTTCTTCTAATGCTTTTCATTTTAGTAAAAAAAGCGGTTGCCCATTTCCAAAACTCGACACGACCTTCAAATGACAGTGAAATTCGAAGCCGAGATCAAATCTAAGATCATCATTGGATGTACCACTTGATTTACGGAAATTTTTGTATTTAAAGTGGTTTTGTAGCGCCGCTTGTTTATAAGATTTTCAGGTGTGTTTTATTTTTGGGACATCCTGTATATTGTAAATAATTAAAAATATTAAATATATGAACATACGATTGATAATAATTAACCAAACAATATTGTACAATATTTTTTTATTAAATCCAATTCTTCATATTACAAATCTTTCATGATTTGTTAAATCTCCCACGAGGACTATAGTTGGTTGCTAGGTAATCCTTTGTTTTTGAAGGCACTGTCTTATAAAAGATATTGCATCATTAAACCACGTTGGTACTAAAAATGTTTAAATTTTTTAACTAAATTTTTAGATGTGATTTAAAGCATTACTTTAATATGAATCTAAAAAGTTTTTCGTTTTTCTGATAGTACTTTCCAATAATATTCCCTTACTGAATCAGTAGTTTTCCTCTTTAGCTTTAGTTGATTTTTCCGACTAATATAAAAGATGCGATAAAAGATGTAATACAACAATATCTTGTTCTTCTAGAAATTTTTTACTTTGTTATTACATGCATAAATTATAAAGATAGAAACATTTGAATGCCAATTAAATTATATTTATAAACAACATCTTTTAGATATATTACTGTTTGAGGCAGGCCTGCTTTTCGACGACTGCCAATTAAGATGTTCATGATTATCGATATCAGATCATGCGTTGATCATCGGTCCAATGTAAAAGCGAGTCGACGACGGCCGTAAACAACGGGCGTCTGGACGGTCGTTTGTGGATTTACGTCTGGTTCATGGGGCGGTCTTGCTCTCTCCGCCGATTCGAGATTCGGTTTTCCCGATCACATACGCAACTAAAGTATACGAGTGTGTCTCTAGGCATCTTTAGGGAGATTCTATCGCTGTGACTCGTCTAAGACGAGCCAGTGAGCGGCAAAGATTGAGTTGCCCGAGGTGGGTGCGCTGGTTCTCCCAAGATGTCGGGGCGTGCACTAGGCAAGATGCAGGACCACCCACCATCTGGCTCTCCGTGCTTGGCCTGACCACGAGGAGGTGACGTGACATCGCATTTAACAGCTATCTTGGCGTCTTGCAATGTATAAACTGTGATAAGTGTTTACGTTTTTCGTTAAACCTGTACATTAACTATTGAAACGCTTCACTCACCTATTCCGTTTCTTTCATCTAATTTAGCTTAATTACATATCTGATAGAAATTTGAACAAATAGTCCTCATGGCGGTATCGGCTATATATGAAAGTGTTAAAAAAACGAAAAAATATCTATATCTACATCATCAATATTTTTATATCGTGAATTTTGAATACGGACTGCTTTCAATTTAAACATGAAATAATTAATATTGATAAATATTTGAAACTATCGAACAAACTTCTTTTTGTAGTTTAAAATATGTAAAATTAAATACTTTGAAACAGTTTTATTAGGATCGGACAAGAGTTTTTGTCATTTAATTCATTCATCATTCATCATTGGATTCTCTAATATTTCGTGTATTCTGCAAACTTTTTTATAATAATTATAGTGTTTTCTTAATCTTTTAATTACTGGTACACGGTACCTATTCTATTTTTTATAGGATATAAGAAATTTCTTTGTTTTTACATAGAAAAATCTCACAGATTTGTTTGACTAATTTAAGGAAATGTTGTGAGCTGATTTTAAAATCACTCAAACTGAATTATAAGTTGATATATTACATATACATGTACAGACAAACATTTCTTTTATAACGAAAATAAAAATTTTTTGTTTTAATTAGATCAAATCTTTTTTAAAGTTTTTGGATCATTCTCTATAAAAATTAGTATAATGTCTATACAAAAAATTAACAGTTTTAGAATAAAAACTGCCAGTTTCGAAAATCGTGATTTTCACCATTTTCAGAATTCAGTCACCATGTGAAATTGTAAAGCAATATAAACCTAATATGCCTAAATTATCCTGGGCATTCCCCTTATTAGCATGATTTTTTCTTTAATTGTTTTTGCTATTGACCTCAAGCTGTAATAATTTTAGAAAAAATCTTTCACTGTGCTATAGTAAGGTGGCCTAAATATCAGGATGGATTAATAAGCACTTAGCCTCCAAAAGAAAAATGAAAATTTTTCCCAAATTCCGAAAAAACCGAACAATAGTCTATCTTCTTTCACTCGGCTGAAAAATGCATTTTCTCGAGGTGCACAAAGTAGACCTCCATGGTGGCAATGTGCTCCTCATTCGACTGCAACTTCTGTCAGATGAGTGACTTTTTCATGTTTGAAAACAAAAAAAGCACACAGGACCAAATTTTGAAAATCTGGATACAGCAGTTTGTAACCCTATTCGATCAATTTTTCCGTGGCGATGGCTGAGATATTAAACGGTGCGTTGTCATAGTGAAAGGGCACTTTATTCTTTACTAAATAAATTTATTTATTCTGCAATTCAGCTTCAAATTGATCTAATAATTAGGCATAATACAGCTCTGTGATCATTTTGTCCTTATCCAAGTAGTCGATGTAGATTTATGTTTTATCGACGGTTACGACGGTTTAAACTGCGCTTCAATAGGATAAAATAGTGCTCTGAAGTAGTCTCGTGGTTGCGTTTTTTGTCTAGAGTTTGTACCCATTGAATCGAAACCAATATTATGTATTTAAACTTTCTTTATTTTTTACTGTATCAAGTGAACTTTTCGACGATCAAATGGAGAATATCGTGAAGGAACTTTACGATATTATAATTTTTTATGTTACCACAATTACATAAATAGTAAGATTTTGTTCCCACCGCTCATGAGCGACTAACGTGACCTTGTTACACCTGCATCATTTACTAATGGTTTCAATGGAAGACGCAAAACTAATGAGTCAGCTTCATTGCCCGATACGACAAATCTTATGTACTATAAATTAATTGAAATAACAATTCAATGTAGGAAAATTTAATAAAATCAAACTTATCATTAATAAGAACATTTGATATTTATTATATTTTGATATATTATCAATATCGACTCAAGAATATTTATTCAATGAATGTAACGTTTTTGTGTATATCTGAAATACACGATTTTTTTCTAATTTATAATGTATGAAATATCAATTAAGTAGTTCATGAAGTTTAAAACAAGTATCTATCGATACTAATCGCTGCAACAAATATGTTTAGTGTTAGAATAATTTTAAATGTAACAATAAAAAAGTTAAAGAATTTGACGAATATTTACAAAATAAAAAAAAATATCGACGTCTTTAAATTATAAAAAGTCTGATATATTTGGATAATAGTCATGTTAAAAGTGATAACTTTTGCACTGGAATAATTTAATAAAGAAACTGTCAAAGAACAATTTAAGCCATATTAACTTTAAATTACTTTAAACTTTCAAATAATAACAGAAAAATTGTTTACATATTTATGTATGTATATCGACACTTTAAAGAAATAATCGTTTTATTCGAATCAAACGAGGAAAATACATAAAAATATCTAGAACCTTATCAATATATCTCCCTCGTCAGAAACTCTAAACCGAAATTAATTTAGTTTTCAATCTTATTTTCAATTTTACTTCTCAATTTAGCCAAATTTGATGAATATTATATCTAGGTAAATTATTATTAATCACTATTATGGAAACATTCCATTATAACTGTAAGCGACCAAGGGAAACCACCGCTGGAGCGCCGCGGCGGCCACGCGAGCGTTGCGCATATATGCATGTGAGGAGAAGGACGTCGACTTGGTGTGACACGGACGACCGAACGCGCCTTTTTGGGATAGGAGACCTTCGTGGGCGGGGCGATCGTGCACCTTAGCCTGGCGGTCTCCGGTGGGCAGGAGTGTGAAATCGTCCCTGGGCCGTAGGGTCTGATAGGGGGGCTTGCCTTTGGTGTTATACGGAGGGCAAGTCCTTCGCTTAAATACACCCCGCCAGCAGGGGATGGACCTTTTTGGCACCTCTACACCGAGGCAAGGGGAGGCATGTGTCGTGGCCTGCCCGACATGCGAAGAGCGCGAGTGGGAGTACGTGGGTCGGCGAACTTTTCCGACACTGCCGTGTTTTGCTGTGGTTCTCGTCGAAATGAGCTTATCCGAGCAGAGCAAATCATTCTCGCTTGTACTACTTATATAGCAAATATTATAAATACAACTAGTCATATATATATATATATATATATATATATATATATATATACATATATATACACGAGGTGTGTTAAAAAGTAACGAGAATTTTTAAATTTCGCGGGTTTGGAGAGTCCGCCTGTATAAAATTTTTTTTTTATTATATTGGTACACATGCCCCTAAAGTACGATCAAATTTTCAGCAATATTCATTGCTTACTTTTTAAGTGGCAGCCGCTAACGTTAGACGTGTTTTTTCGAGCTCGGCGATTTTCGTTTGTGAAAAAAATTCGATCAAAGAATATGTATTCAATTTTGCGTAAAAAATGAAATAAAGTGTAGTGAAGTTTGTAAAATGTTAGCAAAGGCATATGGTGAGTCTACTATGAGTAAAGCAAGGATTTACAAGTGGTATAAGCGTTTCCAAGATAGCCGCGAAAATGTTGAAGATGACGAACGACCCGGACGCCCAAGCACATCAACAACCGATGAAAACGTGAAAAAAGTGAAAGAAATGGTTATGAAAGATCACCGAATCACAATCAGAGAAGTCGCTGATGATGTTGGCATATCAGTTGGCTCATGCTATGAAATTTTTTCGGATGTTTTGGGTATGAAACATGTGGCAGCAAAATTCGTTCCAAAATTGTTGAATTTCGAATAAAAACAGCGGCGAATAGAAGTTGCTCAGGAGTCGTTAAATGAAGTTAATAACGATGCAGAACTACTAAAACGTGTTATAACAGGTGACGAAACATGGGTATACGGTTATGACGTCGAAACTAAGGCTCAATCGTCTCAGTAGAGGCATTCTGGATCGCCAAGACCGAAAAAGGCTCGACAAGTGCGGTTGAATGTGAAGGTTATGCTCACTGTGTTCTTCAATTTTAATGGTATAGTGCGTCATGAATTCTTGCCACAAGGTGAAACAATCAATAAGGAGTACTACCTACAAGTTCAACGCCGTTTGCGTGAAGCAATCCGAAAAAACGACCGGATTTGTGGCAAAACAATTCATGGCTTTTGCACCACGATAATGCACCTGTTCACACTTCATTACTTGTTCGTGAATTTTTGGTTAAAAACAAAACTGTAACGATGCCTCAGCCTCCATATTCGCCAGATATGGCTCCATGTGACTTTTTTCTATTTCCAAAAATAAAGAGAACATTAAAAGGCCGTCGTTTTGCAAGCACAAATGACATTAAAAGCGAATCGCAAAAGAGCTAAACGCTATTATAAAGATCGAGTTTCAAAAGTGTTGGCAGAAGTGTATTATATCCGAGGGGGATTACTTTGAAGGGGACAAAATAGATATTCATGAATAAATAAATATTTTTTTCATAAAACAAAAATTCTCGTTATTTTTTGAACACACCTCGTATATATATACACATATACATCAGGAGTTTAACTCATTTCTTTGAGTTTGACTCTTTCCTTTCCTCATCTACAAGTTTTGGTGCCGAAACCCAGGAGACATCATCGGGTAACTGAGGACTGCAAGAAAGGAGTAGTTGTTTTACGGAGAAAATAGTTTTGCATCGATCATCGAGAAGCGCGGCGCCGAGGAAAACAAAAAGCGTTGTAGCTAGTACTGCTAAGGAGCAGCCTGTCGCTAAGAAATCCCGTATCAAGAGTATTCAGGTGTTCAAGTTTCCGATGACGACGAAGAGGCGCTCCAGGGTCTACAAGGAGGTGTAGGCAAGGATAAAGGCAGGGCAGCCAAGCCAGTCGGACGAAGCGCAGCCGTCAACGGTGCCTAAACGGCGCACGCCAGGAGCAGCCGGACACCACGAGGCCACCCACAGACGACGAGCGGCCGGTGATGGAGGGCTACAACGAAGCTGAGGACGACTACAACGAGGCAGAGGACGAGGACAATTACTACAATCAGGGCGCCTACGAGATCTTCGAAGCGGCACTCGAGAGTCAACCGATGGCGTTCACCTGTCGGATAAATACTGTTATCCGAGTGCGAGTGTAAGCACGGTCACGGGTGCGAGTCGACCGGCGAGCACGAGTGGAGCGGGTGCCAGTAGCGACCCAATCGTACGGTTGGCGACGGTGTTAGAGTCGACTTGGCAAGCCGTGCGCGATACTCCGCGTGTCGATCCGAACGCGCATTTAATAAGCCGAATAACGACGGGGAAGGATTTGCCGTCGTTCCCGGGAGATCCTTCAAATCTATGGATCCGTTTCAAAAGGTCCTACGAGCTTTCGACAACCGAGGGAAAATTCGGCGATTCCGAGAATTTTAATAGACTATTCAAAGCCCTCATAGGTGAAGCGCGGGAAAGCGTCAACGCATTATTGGTTTCGGGTCAAGGCTCGGCGGCGATCATGAGAATGCTCGAACGTCATTTTGGGAGTAAAGAGACTTTCGTGCGTAAACTCTTCGTGGATATTACAAGTCTACCGGACTTAGCTTCCGGGAAAACGAGCATTTCAAGGTTCGCCGCGAAGCTTACCAACGCCGTGGCTACTCTGCGATCTCTCGACCTTGTCGAACACTTATACAACCCCGAATTTGCACGATGCGTCGGCAAGAAAATACCTGCTGCGTTACAATACGCATTTAATTAATATGCATTCGAGGTAGTTGAATGGAAAACTAATTTAGAAAAATTGGCGGATTTTCTGGACCGCGAAGCCGAGCTGGCGGTCGCGGAAGAAATTTTTGAATTCTTCGACGAGCCGATACAATCTAGAGCGGTGAAATCCACTAAGCCCGTAATGTATAAACGTCCCGCAGTTGTTTACGCTGTAACGTCGGCTCCCGTTAATGAGCCACCGCAGGTAGAGTCCCCCCGTCGTAGCGACGCATGCCTAGTTTACAATGGGGCGCCGCATAAAATCAGCGCGTGTAGATCTTTCGTCCAGGAGTCAGTAATGCGGCGATGGCTCGCATTAAATTGGACAGTGCGATTGTGTTTTAAATGCTTGGAACAGGGGCATACACATACCACCTGTTCTCAGAAAGATTGCGAGCGCTGCTCCAAGCCGCATCACGGTTTATTACACGCGCATTTTGACAAAAAATCGACCGGAACAAGACACGTGCCGTCACAACCGGCGACAAGCAGTGGCTCGAATTTAGTCAACAAAGCGAAGCAGCATCGATGTTAAAGTCTGTTTTATGACTTTCCTCGATGACGAGTTTGAAAGGACATTACCGGGCAACGTATGCTTTCTAGTTGTGTGGCTCCGCGGACTGGAATATTTGGGAGATCTCCTCGTTCCGTGATGTCTCGCTCCGTTCTGAAGGTCAGACAGCAACGCACAGCTACATATGTTTTGCTACGCGAGTTTAAAGGCGTACGCGGCGGCTGTGTATATACGCATTCCACGCTCCGACACGTCGGCGCACGTTGCGCTTGTCATGGCCAAATCGAGGGTAGCCCCTTTAAAACCCTTGTCGGTTTCGCGTCTGGAGCTACAGGCCGCGGTATTGGGCACGCGCTTAATGTCTACCATACATCGATGACAAATACTTCTGGTCAGACTCACAGACCGTGATCCTATGGATAAAAACAGAGCCACGGACGCGACAGCCTTTCGTAGCGCATCGTCTCGGCGAAATCGGAGATCTGTCCTCGAGAGCAAACTGGTGGTGGCCTCGATTTTTACGTGCCTCGGAAGAGCACTGGCCCTACCAAAGGCTGTTCGACGAAGAAGAGAAGCGGAGCATTGAATTCCTAGAAACGCGCAAAACGCATAACACCTTCACGGTTGCGATGTCGGACGTGAACCTGCCTGCAACCGCTAAACAGACAGGATGGCCAGGCTTATTAGCAGTCACCCGCCGCGTACGTAACTTAGTCGCGCGCTGGCGCCGACCAGCCGTATATTGACAACAGGGACGCGACTAATTTCTGGAGTAATGAGTCACAGTCTAACTGCTTCGAAAAAGAAATGAAAGCCCTGCGGCGCGAGGGCGTTATATTCAAGAATAGTCGTATCGCAAAGTTAAGGCCGTTCCTAGATGAAAGCGGCATTGTGCGGGCGGAGGTGCGCGTCACATCGGTCCTGGGCGTGCAGTTCAATAGTAGTCCTGCTATTCTCAATGATCGGCATCTAATAGTAAGGTACCTCGTAAAGGAGTACCATCGACGTCGATTAACGGCGAGGCGCGGTTCACCTGAAGTTATATATAGCGACAACGGGACTAATTTCCGCGGGGCATGTACCGAATTATCAAACGCGATACGCAGCGTGAGCAGAGACAAACTGTGAGAGTATTCTTTGCGAAACGGGATGATGTGGAGATTTAACCCTCCCGATGCGCCACATATGGGCGGAATATGGGAGCGCATGATCAGAGCGGTAAAGACAGCCGTTACTATGGTCCTGCGTGATCAAGCTCCAACTGAAGAAGTACTGAGTACTCTGCTTGCCGAGATCGAACACTCGGTTAATTCTAGGCCGCTTACCCACGTTTCGGCCGATCCTTGTGACGCGGAAGCGCTAACACCGAACCATTTTCTGATCGGCGCGTCCTCTGGAACGATCAAACTAGGGCGCTACGAGGCCCACGAGGTGTGCCCGCGAAAACAGTGGCGCATGGCGCAGGTGTTCACCGACTGCTTTTGGAAGCGGTGGTTACGAGAGTACCTGAACCACTTGTACTACATATATAGCAAATATTATAAATACAACTACTCATATATATACATCAAGAGTTTAATTCATTTACGCCCGCACACAACGACACTTTCCTTTCCTCATCTACAATAACCGAGATTGAGAGGAACATTTTCAAATTTCAATTATTGCAAGCCGAGAAAAACTCGAAGGAAGCTATAATAGTATTAGTATTTTTTTCAAACAGAACAATTATAAAGTAATTCGCTGAGATACGATGCAAAGTAGGTGACAGAAAATGATTCGTAGTTATTCTTACTCGTTAATTAAATGTTAACCGCAGCCAGAAATGCGAGCATATAAACAAAATAATATATATATTAAATTAATTATATTAATATATATATTAAAAATATTAATATGCACAACAGCATGATAAAATGCAATACAAGTCGGATAACAAAAGCACAGATAATCGATCTGATTTCTATAGAGATTCCCTTGGTTTTTTTTATAATTAAGTTTTTACTTTCACAATAAAATTTCGTATATAATAATTACGCAAATTAATATTCTTTAAATAGAGATATTTAGTTTACAAAATAAGTTACATATAAATTATAAGTACCTCGTATTTTTTTCATAGTTTATCATAGACAAAACTATGCATTCCCAATCGCAAACATTTAATAAAACTCAAGCTGTACTTTTTTTATACAGTATAGTCTTATTACACTAATTCATATCTCATCGTCGTTTGTATATACTTTTGCACTGAACCACGTAATATATAATCAGAAATCTGAGTAAGAATACATTTTCTGGAGAATTTCCTAATAGATATTCCAGTTTTTTAAAATTTTACATTTGATATGTTTTTATAGAAATAATGTTGAAACCGTATTAAGCATATGGTCGCGGTGCAAACGCATAAATTTTTTTTCTGAATTCGTGTTATTCAGGATGAGCAGGTATATCACCCTCTCAAAATGTTAGCGTAGAAACTAATTTTTAAAGATGAGTTTTGCAAAAAATCTTCCTAGAACATCACGATCTGTTACAAACTGAACACTTAGGACGAAACATATCACGTGCTAGCCCACAATAAATCTTCAGACCAAGAAAGAGACTAAGCGTACAAGTAAAGCATCTAATTGTAGCCTAATGTGGTCTATCTATATACAATAGATTCCCACTTTACAATCTCTTATAAATTACATTATTTATTAAGTTAAATCAATGGAACTAAAAAAAAAGAATTGTAGGCAATTTATACATAGATTTAATTAACTTATTATTTTTAATGAACAATTGCAAGACACGACAAAAATAAAAAATCATTAATATATTACTAATATGACAATATTATTTTTACATAATATATATAATATAGGAAATATATTATGCAGTGGGGAAACTAAATGCTTGAAATTTTTGTTATAATATATCTTGATTATTTTATTAAATTGATTATATTTCCATTTATTATGAAAAGAATTATTTCATTTTTATAGTCACGGTGCATATTACATAGATACCATTACATTCATTTATTGGAGAATTTCTTTATCTGAATTTATGTATTGAAGATACCGTAGTTTGTCAGGTATTCTTCGATGTATGATAAAAAATTTCAGGCAACATGAGTCATGATTGAATAACTCGCGTGCCTTTGGAAAATTTCGTATGCTGATGTTTCTGAAAAATGAAACCAAGAAGTATTTGTGTGGTATGTATTTAATATTAACTCCAATTAATTGTTCATTAACTGAGTAATTAATTTAAAATGATAATGCTTTATTCTGTCACATAAATGTATTTACATATTGCATAAATGAGTATCAAGAAATGATGACAAGTATAAAGTGTATATATAAATATATACTTATACCTGAAAGAAAAAAGCCTCAGATAATATGCTATGAATTGGCGGTTTCTAACTTGATGATTGAAGATTAAATTAATATTTATATATTATGTATCATTGTACATAAGTTCTCAAACATTATCTATCATATACTAGTAATATAAAAATCATTTATTTAAAATATATTGTTATTGTACACTAAATAAATTTTTGATACATTTTTTCTTAAAAAATCTTTCTTCCAATGAAATACATATAGCTTGTTTACAAATTCTTTGTCTCTAGACAAACGGTCTATCTTAGTTTCATGAGATAATATTGAATCAAAAAAGTATATACGCACAAGTCAAATTCAAAAGATAATAAAACACTATAACAGCTGTGTCGCCGATACGAGCCAAACGTTCATTAGTGGACTCTGCCTTTGTTCCATGTTGTTATTTAGCTTGAAAAATTGGCGAATAGTAAACCATTTAGAACACATAGTAACTCCACCCTTCGCCATGATAAAAACCTAGACCTAAATTTTCAGGCATAACCACCATTTTTTAATATTTTGAATCGCTCTTAGCATCTTGGGCAAGCATCCCACAGTTATGCATGATGGGTTAACAATTGATTAGCATGATCGTTCGGTTAAATAATAATTCATCTTCAGGAATCTGTCTCGGATCAAGAAGAAATAATTTCTTTAAAAACACAGGTTCTTTATTTTATTTTCTTTTATTTTAGAAGAACTTCATAATCAAGAAGATTTTCAATGCGAGGCAAACTCAAATAAATGTAGGATTGATGTATATAAAAACGAGTATTACATGTGTTAGGTGAATTTTCAGGAAGAGATTAATTTACGACCGAAACGTGATATACCTAAAAAACATCGTGACCTATCCTTTATTGCCGCACCTTGTCGCTACTAATCCAAAGTTAAAAATACTTATTGATTCGAGAGATCATCGTCTATTATCATTCCGAAAATAGGTTCGACGTTAAACGGTATACAATGTAACAGAAAATATGATCGCCCTCACTTCTCAGATTTTCCATGAATTCGTAGAAAGTGTGCCAATTAAATATCTCATATTACCTGGAATTCAAAATTTGATTGTTTAATTGGAGACAAAGAAATACACAATTTAGGAGCAAATATTAATTATATAACTCTAATATTTGGTACGCCGATTTTTGAAATTAAAAAAGCACCAAAAAGGCATAAAATAATAAATACGAATCATTATCAAGAAATATAAGTAAAAATAAGGACGGATCGTATGAGCGAAGAAAAAAAGGGAAAATTATATCTCTAAAATTGACAGCGACTGCTGCAATTCCGCATAACATAATAGCCCGTATCACCTAATGTATATAATACAAAATAATATAATACAAGTCAAAAAATTATTAAAGTATGAAATAATTGTAGCAAGTAATTTATCTTATTTTTAATTTATCTTATTGTTACCTGAAAGAATTGAACTAAAAAAGAAAGACGCTATTGTTAAACAGAAATGGAGAATGTTAATAGAGTGTAGAAAACTCAATCAGAGAACAATTGAAGAAAAATACAGGTTGATATACAAATATATCTATTTTATAAATTAGGATTAGAACATCAATACAAGTATTTCACCAAATATCATTAGATTCTATCAAATCATCGGGATACATTCTAGCCACATTTCAATGGACCTATATCGTGACTTGAGCTGACAATTCAAAGTAGAAGTAAGCTCGTGGCGAAAATATTACTGCAATGTCTGTAATACGCGTTTTTGAAAAAGTAACTAGAAGATCTCGATGCCCGCTACTTAAATTCATACCTCACTGATCTCACCACCTATACATGGACCTCTTTTTATATCTAGATTCGAATCATCAAAATGTAAATGGAGCTTTCGATTCTTTGTGACATGTTTCTTGAGGACTTATAATTGTAGAAATCTCGAGACTAGTTGATTTTAAAAATGACCTCCGAAAACTTACTTGCTTAATCTCTCACAAATATATAGTATGGTTCTCTTGTATCGCAAAGTGATGGCAATAACTCGCCATCCATTATGTTCCTTGGAAATGATCCTTTGAATACACAGATTATCCTCCGGCAATAGTTTCTCATTTGGACAAGTCTCCACATTCCATGCTGTGAGATGTTATGTTCTTTTTTCTCCGCTTTAAAACACATGACCAGATCTACTGATCTCTGGTCGCGATTTGGTATTTATAGTTTAGACTTTGATTTTTCAAAAGACAACAGCATTTCCTCCATAGCAGATATAAGATATACATGTTCTCTTGAGTCGTGCCGTTTATTTACGCTCCAAGAGTTACTCAAAATATCAATAATACTTTACGGTTCTTTAAATTGATCATAGACTTTATATTGTTTTACTTCTTTAAATAATGAAATGCTATTTTCAGGTTAAAATACTTGTTGATTAATTTTTTTATCATAATATTTTCTTCTTATTTATATTTTTAATTAGTTCATCCACCCCATCCCGTAAATATTATGTAATCTTATACTGACATATCAATTTAGTACATGTAGTATAATGGACGTCAGGCGCTGGGCCCGTCAAGACCAGTGCGAGCCGAGCCAGCGGGCTCAAAATGTGATCAAAGGTAAGGCAAAGACTCCGAATCTTTCAGGCGCAAATTAATGTCAGTAGTCAGAATTCTTTCGACGCCCGAGCGAGAGAGAGAGAGAGAGAGAGAGAGAGAGAGAGAGATACTTACGGAGCTCGCGCTAATCGCGAAAAGTCGCGTCCAACTCCTCCGTTCGAGGAGAGTGCAGTTCACCTTCTAAATATAAGCCTTCGGTCCCAGAGTGCGCGACCCATGGAAGTATCCTCTTGGGCTGACCTCATGCAATAACGTACAAAAAGGCGGCGTCAGAAGGTAGCGTTAAACCCTTAATAGATTAATTAGTAAATAAATAACTCTCATTAGGTGCGAGAACCCTGATTGAGTGCTAGCGACGTGTAATGAGAGGGACCGTCGCACGCGAAAGAGAGAAATAAATATACTCTCTTTCTCGCAGTCGCAACTTTTCTATCTACACGGAGAGAAAAGTTTCATGAATAAAAGCAAAAAATTTCATTAAAAATTACTACATTGCTAACTTTCGCGGCTTTATATTTTATTTATATCTAAATTTACTATACTATATACCAAAAATCGATTTTATTGCATTTTAATATGTAGTATCCTAAAAGTTGGTATACGACATAGTATATATACATACAGTAACTAATTGTGGCTTTGAGATTTACTATTTTTGTACATTGAAACAAAATTTTAAGTTACGATTTTGAAATGTATTTCAAACGATCTTATTTAGTTAATTCCATCAATACAACGAATTGTTGCTGTATTAATGCACCTATCATAGTATTATGAATTTTTAAGTTTAAACAATTCGATTCGCAATTTAGTGCAATACTTATGGTAACGCTCGCTCGATATTTTACAATTAACCTATAATAACGCATATGCTACTCACAATCGCAGTTATTATTCATACCGTTAACGAACTCTTATATATGAACTACAACCCACCCTAGCCACTTGCGAGAATCAAACATGAGTAGTACGTTATCTATGGTGGAAAATAATTCACTTACTGTCTTTCGAAACATTTGATATTATTCGTTGTGAATCACCAAAAAATACGAGAACGTTACTGTAGTACTGCACCTTTACCTTCAAGTTTTCAGTGCTGTTTACTATAACACTATACTTGTAACATGCAGAAATCGCTCTCATTGGTGGACAAGTTACCAAAATACTATGTAGTATTATCTGGACAAATTTTTGCAGTCAAGTATCGTATATTTTACTGCGGCTTTAGAGATAAATTTTGGTATACCAATTACTTAATATAATAAGACGAATTACTATTTTATGTTAAACTTTTTTATCCTATGAAGGTGTATTTATTTTGCTATATAATTTACTAAAGTATTATTATACTTTTAATGAAAATTTCAATTACTACTATTGAATAATTGAGCTATATTGCATTATTATTTAATACGCATAATTTTTGCTAAATTGTGTCCTTTTTATTACATCACATATCTTATTTTATTAAATTAAAAATAATTTTCCATATAAGTATATCAATATTCCTTTATAATGCAATTATAAAGCTCATCTTCTAAAATCTATAGTGACTTTTAAGCAACCTTTTCTCTCTGCGTAACGATAGATAGAAAAACGTCGCCCTTCAATTCGAATAAGTATACGGTCCGGCGGTCGCCTCTTTATTTCCTCAGACGCGTCGAAGGCTGACGGCATTTCGCAAGTAAACGAGGTGATTTTCAGCGCGCAATGAAATACCCAGGAACGCATGCGTATTATTACTATATATTTGCGCGCCGCGTATTTTAGGCGCACATTGTGTGATTATTTATTATACATAAATACAAGTCGTGACTCATTGCACGAAAAAGCGAGTGACGCAATCTATGTTACTCGTATTGTACACGGACAGGTCGGAACAGTAGCGCCCTGAATTTACCCCGTTACAGTAGATAGTTAACTTTCTAGTTCCGACTGCTTGTTGGACGTGATCTAGGTAAAAGTATTTCGAAATTAATAATAATAATATTTCGAAAACTAATTTATAAACTAATAAGATCTTTCTAAGTTTCATGATCATTATGAGTTACTATATTTAACTACTCTGCTAATACTGTCAATGTAATCTAAGAGTGCAATTGAATATCTAATTCTAATTTTTTTTGTGATCGCTGCTCAACACTTCTGATATAATTGATTCCTTCATATATTAATATTACCATAAGTGCATAATAACTGTACAACAAATACAAAAGGACTTCGTTGATATAATTTTTTAATGGGATCCATAAGAAAAATTTTAAAAATCACATTGTATTATAAATATCTAGTTACGATTCTTCGGTGAAGTAGAAAATAGTCCAGCTTTATCTCAATTACAGGTCTCAGTAACTTAATTGTAATTATTATTAACTTTAATTACTTACATTAATTGTTACATTATAATGAAATACAGACAAATAATGCTTTTACGCTTTTCATTTCATTAATAAGAATTCTATTATTATTGAAAAAATTATTAAATAATAGCGCATGGTTATTGTAATTGCGGTAGCTTGGTATACGAAGCATTATTATTCAAGTTTGTAAAACAAAAGTATCATGAATCATGAATCAGCTAATAACTGTGTTTTGGTAAATATGAAAATGAAAATTATCTTAGAAGATAGAAATAAATTTAAAAAAATAATATATAATAATAATGAATAGTATATTGTCTGTTAAAAAAGCAAAGACAAATATTTTTAAATGACTTGAAATTTTATTTTTTTGGTGTAATAAGTCAAATTAAAACTATGAAAATAAAAATACATGATGCAGATTTCAAAACACATCTTTCGGATAGTTTAGTAAATTAAAAGAAAAAAATAATATTTTAATTTTAATTATGTAGAGAACTCATAAGTGCAAAACTATATTATATTAGAGTAATTAATTATTCAGTCAAATCTACTTTTATAATCAAGTGCGTTAGATACGAAGTAGCTTTGAAGTTTATTTAAAGGCTAATATTTCAACAAAAAAGTTTCAACTAATACAATATAAATACTATTCATTCATTTATAATATACGTTAAAAAAATTAAAATATTTGCTGTAGATCGTATAGCAATAATGTTCAGTTTATCATTGGTATTCACAAAACATTCATCTGCATTCTTTTATTATATTAAGGAATCCATTTATTGTGATATAAAAAGACTTTTTACCTTCCATCTCGAGGATCCCTGTCCCTAGATAACCAGTGTTCTTCATCCCTACCACCACTGTAATGCCCACCAACATAATTTCCACTGTCCCTTCTTATTCTTTCATCCTTAATTCCACTCAATCTTTCAATATTTCGGTCATGATTGCGATCTCGGTCTCTATCTTTATCCCGATCCCGATCTCTGTCTCTATCCCTCTCTTTCTTTGAATCTTTATGTTTACCACTCAGATCTTTGTGATCATTAATTTTTAAAAGTGAATCATTATTTGTTATATTTGTAGTAGAGTTTTGATCAACTGTAACGGCGGTTATCGTGATTGCTCCAATAGTCAGTGAAGATGAAGTGCCGATGCTGCCTAAGGTTGACGCTGAAATCATATGCTTTTTCGATGGATTACCACTGTTCGTATTACCTTCTATATATTCTATTCGACGTTTTTGTGTTCTATTGTCTTTATTCTGGTTATCACTGGAAAATTTGGAACTATGCTTTTCTTCGTGTTTCTGTAAAATATATGAACAATTAGAAGTAAGTTATTAAAATATAAAGTGTATATGTAATTAGTCTAATTATATAATTGTATAATATTTCAATAAATTTAACAAGGCATTTCGCGCGCGCGCGTGTGTGTGTGTGTTTATGTGTAGTGTTGTCGTGTATACCAGGTGTACCGGTATGAAGTGAGCATTTTTAAGAAAATAAAACATTAATTTTAATGGTAAAGTCAAAAGCATGTTCTTCAACGTAATGGCCGTTTTTTTCTCCACATTTGACCACCTTTCTGATAATTTTTAGATATCACGCCAACAGAACGTCAGAAATTGTTTGTTAACATGTCAAATTGTCGAATTTATACCAGAAAGTGATAACGTGCGGAAAGCATTAATGTTCTGAAGACGCTGATTTGCAAACGATTTTGGAGGAAGATGACACTTATTATGCCAGTAATTCAGGTGATCCCAAATGATATGATAAAGGCGATTTCAGTATTTTATATGGGGTATTAACGCAGGACATTTTAAACATGAACGTTAATTTGTACAAGTGACGATATTTAAAAGATGCCAGTTAGACTCCACTAACTGGACACCAAGCTGAGATTGATGCATCTCGGAGTGGCAGGGGCTACAGCCACTGTTCCAAGAATGCCTGCTCCTGCAGGTTCTGATGGTCGCCGAATAGGCACGAGAGGTATAGGGAGAAACAATTAAAACACAGGGTCCTTTTAATTATTACATTCATTAATTGTATATTAACAGGTACTGCAAGTAGAATAAATATTATATAATAAAATTTATTAGTTATTAGGACTTTTTTAGTTATTTATTTTTATATCTTATAAATAAGTAATAAAATATAAAAATACATGTTTAGAAATACTGTATACTGTTAAGTACTCGTATATCTATGTTCCATCATTTTAGAATAAAAATAGCAATGAAGAATTGAGTTCTGAGTATTATGCAAGTCTCGATGTATAATGAAATGATTGTTAAAATAACAATAAAAATCTTTTATCCATTATTAATTAGTATTTTAATATTTATTTAAAGTTTACTATTTATTCAACTATTGCTATTAATTAGACTATGAATTTAAAAATAAATTATTAATCGAAGTCAAAAATAAATATTTTTACAAAAATTAATAATTTTTTGAAATATGAATATGATTTCCGATAAAATTTATATAACTATTTTAGATTTTCTCATATTCGGAGGCTAAAATACTTTACTTGATAATTTATTATCATTTTCCTTTAATATTTCAGTTCACTGTACAACATCAAAGCATACAACCGCTACACCTCCAAGCTTACTGCCAAATCTCGAATGTGAAGCCTTATTTTGAGAAAGACAAGTTCTTTTAAAGCGGCCTCTGCGTGAGAACTATCTATTGTACCGTGATGAGGATGCTTCTAGACACAGTTACCCACATATCGGATAGGTACATACAGGAATTGGTGTTGAATAGGTCTCATCAACGATTGCGAAAGTTTATTGTTTATTATCCCGTGCACCGTTAGCTGGTTGATGTAGACATCGGTTGGGCAGCATGTCCCCCAGTTGATCGCATCGCCTTGGTAAGTCGATATAAGTGGCAATTTTTTTTCTTAGTAATTTTTGATGCGGTAGCTCATTAGGACGCTCCTTCTATAGTTTCTTTTTCGCCATTGCTACTAGTTCGTTTCGTTATTTACTGTTCTCTCTCACTTCCTAACTTCTTTATTGCCAAGCTTCTTCTTTGTTCTATTCTTACTTATCCTATCCTAATCGACTTTCTATATCCAGCGGCACAAACGTCGTCAGATTTTACTCAAGATTGATCTTCTTCGCTTGCGTTATAGTTAAGATTTTATAATATGAGATTTCACCTAATCTCACAAAAAGATCCGTGGATTTTTTGTGTAGTATACGATTTAATCACATTTCCTGCTATACAGATGCCGTATATAGCTTAACATGACATCTGTAGTCTCAGCCGGGCTTGATATATATCACAACCCAGCCGACGTGCCTCGGAAGGGCCCGGAGCACCAGCCACTCTCCAGTCGTGCCCGTCTGCCTGTCGTGCAGGTGCGTGTTAGCCCCGGAAGGGACACGGTCGGGCTAGCCCCGGGCAGCTAGCCTCGCGGCGGTCGACGTGGGCTGGAATCGCGGAGGGAGGGGAACTCTCTCATGGCGATATGACGGTCCTTTTCTACTAGCCGCCCTGCTCAGAGCACCGCTGCTCTCTCGGCTCCGGGACGTCGAGGAGGGCCGCCATCGCACCGTGCACGCCGCGTTCCACGTTGCGCGCATGTTGTTCCCGGACCCACTCGTCGTTAGGCCTTGCTGGCCCTTCTTATAGAGCAAGTGGTGTTAGGGGAGCCTCCTGAGTGACGCCTCACGCCCCGATGGAGGTAGGGTTCGGGGCAGCGCGGGTAGTGGACTGCCGCTGGTAGCTGCTCGGCCACCCGGTGATGCTGGAGGTCGAGAGCGTCCCGATGGTACGAGAGGGCGTGGGTAACTCGCGGCGTGCTCGGTACGGTGATTCGCGACTTCGGGCTTCGGCGCGATCGTGACCCGAGAGCGCTCGGGGTCACGCATAAACTTGCGCCTAATTTGCGGCCGTTGATCACCTGACGATGGGTGCTTTGCCCTTCGTGCCTACCGCCTGCCTACCTCTGTCTACCGCGCCGACGGACTCTCGAGGCCTTGTTTACCTACACGGCCGGCCGTGTGTTAGGCTACCCCAGGGCTCCCTCACTATGGTAACCTTGGATTTCATCTTGAGCTTGATCGTGAAGGTTATTTAAAAGGCAAATTTTTTCAAATTATTATCCCCTACTTTTTACAACCATAATCTAAACAGGGGAAAATTTTACGTCCCAACATCTACTTAGGTCATAGATCAAGGGTGACCTTGAAGTTCATTACATGGTTACATTAACTTAATGATGGTTTGTAGTTGATTGTTGAGATCGTTTCTTTAGTGACTTTCAACAACAAATTCAATTCTGACTTTGTCATTGTCTTTAAGAGTCACGTCAAGATCATCATCAAGATCAAAATCATTTTACATTTAGCGCTGTATCTGTACCCTTTGGTGTGCTTCGTTAACTTTATTATCGTTGACTCGGTAAGCATTTTTCATGCATTTTTTCCATTTAATATTAACAAATATTAATTTAATTGATATAAAACTATAATAGAATGAAAAAAAGTAATTTTTAGAACATTCTACAACAATAAGCATATTTATAAGATCATTAGAATAAGAGTTATAAACGAAAATGTATTTTTTAGATTATTTGAATCTATAATTCAGGCATGTAAATAAACTAATTGAAATGAATTATTATGAGATTAAAAAGTGAAATAAGGTACTAGCTGAGATTAGATTACTGAATTAGAATATTGATAGTTCAAGAAATATTACGATTTATATTAAAACTTAAATTGTAAGTTAGTTAAACATTGACTTGAATGAAATATTTTAAATAGTATTTGTAAATAAGGCAGCGGATCCAGGAGGTTCCGCTGTCATTGATTATTGCTTGTAAGGATAAATTATTAATAGATGGAAAGAACTACTGCAGTAGTACTTTCAACATCCTATTTCGTCCTTTTTGATTTCAAGTTTGTATTCTTTTTATATCTAAACAAAAAGTGATCCAAATAGCCATGTATTAATTTGGATTTATTGAGAATAGTTATCCTTATTGTAATGAATTACTATTCCAACATGGATTTCTCGTGTGGATTAACAAATAAAGTGACAAGAAAGTTTCAGATATTAGCTTTGAGTTCCTCTTTATAGCTCTGCCATTTTATTATCCATAAGTTTTTGAATAGTAAATTAGCAGGGTCTTGACCTTTAATCGGAATATTAAGTTTAGTATATGTAATTAGAGTCGGTCAAGAAGATTTTTCAAATATCGGGTTAATATCTACATTTGAAAATTTGTTGTTAGTAGAAGAGAAATTCTAACCATCTGTCTTCCTGGAATTATTGGTAGAACTCCTTCAGAGGTGGTAATATATGTTGACGTTACCCACCATTATCAAAATATTAACCCCGGACCTGTAAACTTTCTGTAACTTATCGAAACCGTACATCAATACCATTAGTAGCATAATATAGACGAGATATTGTGATTATTGCTCGTAGGTAAATATGAGAATAAATAAAGACGTTATTAATTGGTCTATCTCTTATTGTTAATAAGTAAAATTTTTTTGACGTAATTTACTTATACGTCATAATTAAGAAACTCAAAACAGTCGACGGCAACTTCGCAGAATAACGTGCATAATTATAAGAAAAGGTGGAGTTTAGTCACCGAGTGCTCAAGACTAAATTCACCTTGTTAATCAACAACATCTTTATTTATTGTCACCTTTCGTAGCACTTAAACGATGACTCTATCCGAAACTTCCTAAGTATATGGTATGTTTTAGTACACACACTAATCTTGTTAACTGTAATATTCAAACCGAAAATTTTGCCTTTATGTATCCAAGGATTTTGGATTAGACTTAATGCTTGTGCAATTTTCTTCATTCTTTTACCATGGTTCTTTAACAATCGTACAGATAAATATGCATGATCTTTATTTAAGGTGTCTATTAATTTTAATGATTTATCTGAAGAGGAACTTTTATAATGGTTTTGTATTGATTTATTAAATGATAGCTATTGTTTTAAAAAGTAGTTAATTTGCTGAATTGTGAACGAGTTTAACTGTCCAGTAGAAATCAGTGGATGCTTAAAACTAAATTTCGTCATAAATTTATTGCCCAATAAACTACTTAAAGAGTAGATGTAAATTTAATTATTCGTAGTAATTTGATTTACACTATAAAAGTTAATGTGTTAACAGAACTATACAAAACTTTTTCTCAAATATAAAATTAAAAAATCTTAAGCTACAGAACATAGGTCATTATCAATAGTTTATTAATAACTTTATATTAATTTACAAAGTAAAATTTTGTTTACCTTTGTGATATTCAAGTCTTCTTTTTTTTCAGGACTGGATGTGCAAACTCCTCGTACATCCTTTTTTGTTGCATGTTTGTATAATTTGTAAAGTTTTTTGGCATCAAATTCCGTAAATTTTGATACAAAATACCATAAATTACTTCGCCATTCTTTTACTTGTTCCGGATCCTTATACTCGGATAAGCAAGTATTAATTTGATTACCAATTTGCACAAGACAATGACGAGTGTGAGCCACCTGTTCAGTTTCACTTAAAGTCTGATCTGGTCTGTCCAATGCTTTCAGAGCCTTTTTAACAGGTCTCATTTTTTCTTTGCACTAAAAAGAATTTGTTGAGTAAGAATAGCGTCTAATTATCTCAAACTGAATAATTACAACTATTTGAAATGAATAAAGATTTAAATATTAGCTTTAGAAAGATATATTAATGCATACTTGACTCTACCACTGCCAAATTTAAGAAAATAAGTAAAGAATCTTACATATTTTACATACAAGAGTAGGATTCGGTTAAGTTGTATCGATGGGCATAATGTTGCTTTATATATATAGTTTGTTGAAATGGGACTAATCAAATTTATATAAATTTATATTAATTTAATAAGAAATATTTTTAATCCGTTTTATAGCCCCAATACGTGCATCCTGTATATTACATAAATCGGAAGAAAATTCTCGCCGAGTGGAAGTGTTCCTCCGATAGTGAACAACTACCATAGCTACTTATCGCGAGATAGGCGCGCTAGTCTTAGTCATTGGGCCAAAATAGATACTTATAAAAAAACATGTGCAACCTTCTCGGTATACCTTCTCCATAAAAAATTATAGGACAAAATTAGCCAAAATAACCCAGAATTATCATTGTGAGGGAAACGGATCCTTACAGCTTAGTTCAAAAGGAACATTCTCAATTTTGAATTATTCAAGTCGGTCGAAAACTAGAACTTCCCATTTTTTCCAAAAAAAGCGACTATTAGTAGAATTATGTAGCTGAAACCTTAAAAAATATGGCAACTTATATACTGATATATATCTTATAGATTATCTAGATTCGGGCGCGTACATAATTATAGCAAAAAAGAAGGCAATAAAAAATCATGTCCAATTGGATGCTGTGATGTGTCACTATCCTGGTGAACAGGGAAAGCGCTTTCGCCTTGTCCGCTTTTCCGGTGTTTCCCGCCCGACCGTTGGTTCGGTCGCAGGCGTGGGAGGTTGTCGTGTTTATTTTTCTTTGTCACACGCGATGCTGCCGACCCCTCCTCACCGTCTCTGTGTCCGAGGGAAGACAATTCTTTCGCCGATGGGGTCGCACGTTCCTCTTGGCCAGCGCGGGCGACTTTGGGCCTGCCTACCTGCCGCTCCCGCTGCATACAGCAGTAAAGATCGCTACAGCGAGGGCAGATCCCAATCGCCACTTCGGTGCACCCACAATTGCGGTAGTAGCATCGGATACGCGGATTGGGGCATTGTTCCTTGCGATGCCCCATTCCCCAACACCGGAAGCATATCCCCAAGGACGGGTCCACTTCCAGGTCCCTCACGTTCTTGCAGATGCGCCGAAGAAACCTCTGGCCTTGGGTCTCGGTCGCCGGGGAGCCCGCTTGCGCGCGTCGCGAGTCCTTGCCCCTATCTAGCGGGGGGGGGGGGGGGGGGCACTGGGGCGGGGACAACCATCCTCGCCTCGCTCTCCTGCTGATCAGCTGCGGAGGCAGGGACGGGAGGGTACGTCCCTTAACCGCCCGTGCCTCAACGGAGCCGGTTGACAAGGCGCCTGCAACGTCGTTGGTACCGCGTTACTGAGGTCCATGAGGTCGTCCTCCTCTGAGGCCACTGTCGGCCCCGGAACGTGGCATCGCCCGAGGCGGACAGTCCTGGGCTCATTCTCCCGCTCGCCATTTTCTGGAAAGAAAATCAAACGATTAGTGCGGAACGCACTAGACCACCCCTTGAACCCCAAGGCCCAATCCAGATTGACTCTTTTCGAAGTGGCACGTACCTCTTTAGATGCTACACGTGCACCTTTTTCATCCATCGGCCCGAGTCCTCCAGGAGAACGACTGTCTCGCCTAGTACCCGCTTTATTGGCCCGGCGTACTTGGCGGCCAGTTTATCGGAAACTCCCTTTACCAGATCGCCCTTTTGGAATAGAGCTTGACGCCGGTTTCGGTTATAGGCCCGGCTGTGTTTCTCCCTGACTTCGCCATTAAAATGACGAACCAAGTCCCGGATCAGCATTAGCCGTTCCATGCGATTCTTCCAGAGATGAGGGTCAACCGGGCTATTTTTCTCCACCTCCCTCCTGAGGCTCCTACTGGATCGTGGAATCCTCCTAAAGTTCAGGACAGCTGGTGAGAACTTCGTGCTGGAGTGGAATGCAGTATTTAACGAGTGCCTCAACTCCGGCAAATGCTCATCCTAACAACGATGATGTACGTCAGCATAATGCGCAATCATCGTTTTAAGCATCCTATTAACCCTCTAGACCGGGTTTCCTTGTTGACAAAATGGGTGGCGTTATCCATCAAGAGGAATAGTTGGTTTCCAAGCGGAGTAGGACCAAGTCCTGACTCGTAAAGGTGAGAGCTCGATCCACCGAGTAAATAAATCCTTAAAAACTACCACGTAACGGTGTTGGTGTTTACTTCAGGGGAACTCGATCAGGTCGGCCGCCACCACTAGCCAGGAACTCTCCACGACCCTCTGGCGCATAAGGCCTAGCGTGCCCTACTGGGATACCTTGTACTTTTAATGCACCTCGCAGACTCGCACAAATCCCTTACATCGTGATAGAATCCGGGCCAGTAGAATTCGCACGCTATTCGATCGAACGTCTTCTCTATTCCTAGGTGACCGGACGATGGATGCCTGTGCGCATCAACCATGACCCTCGTTGTCTTCGGCGGGCACGTCGAGCCGCTACCCCTCCTCTTGAAACGATATTGGATTCAGGAGTTCATCGACTGAGTATCAATACAGCATATGGTCCGATATTGTCTCTAATTCAGCGATCTCGGGCACGTCAGTAATGTGCCCCCTCGAGAGTGCGTCCGGGACCTTGTTCAGGGAGCCTTTGGTGTATTCCATTTTAAAGTCCCATTGCTGCAGTTTAAGGTCCATCTCGCCAGACGCGCAGTGGGATCTTTTGATGATTGGTTCAAGTTACCACTTCATAGGCCTCTAAATAAGGCCGCAGCTTCTTTATGGCCCACAATAGGGCCAGCCTCCCCGCAGTGGCGTAGTTCTTTTCCGCCGAGTTAAGGACTCGACTTACTCGTATATACACTACGAGGTGCTCGTGCCCGTTCTCGTCTTCCTGGGTCAAAATCGCGCTGACGGCAAAATTGCTGGTGTCGCTTTGCATCGTGAATGGTTTCGAGAAGTCGAGGCGCCTCGGCCACCAGGTCGCGTAGGAATCTTCCCTTCGAGACTTTCATACGGTTGCCGTCGGTAGCGGCTCCGGAGGTCGTCAAGGTCGGTATTGGGGATTCGGCCCTCCCTACTGCCTCCACATATCTCTCATTTTACCTGGGCTTATCAGCCTTCCACCCATTACTGCCGCACCTGGCTTCAGAGCGCACATTCATCGCTAGAGCTCTCTCGTGGGCCTTCCCCCCGCGCAACAGGTCATGTATACTCCGGAGCTCTTGGTGTACTACCCCAATCTGATAGTCAGACCTGACGCGTTCTAGCAGTACTCTAATTCACTGCTGTTCTAATAGGGGCGGCTTTAAGAGTACCGGCCTGGGAGTAGAACGGCTGATAAACTGACCCAACCTTTCGGTTCTGCCTTCAAACATATCCTCCAGCTCACGTCGCTGGTCCTACTGCAGGACCAAAAGGCAGTATCGGTCTTTAAAATCTGTCTCAAACGTCGCCGAGTCCACAAAGCCCATGTCGTTTCCGGTCTCCTTTAAGAAGAACGGAGAACAGGGTGGAAAGGAGACACCGCTCTGTACAATCGCCTCTTTCATGATAGATGCGAAGGCCTGTGAGAAAGGCTTCAGCATCGTCCTTCTCTTCCCCCAAAAAGGTGAGCAAGGCGTCTCGTAGGGCCCTAGTACAGCGTGCGGTATCCCGCGACGCCTGCCATGAACCGGACCCTTGTCGCCTACTGCTCCTCGAGACCGTAGTCCAATGAACGAGGTGGGAGGATGTCCTTTGTAACCCGTAACCCGCGAGCCGCACAACCACCCGTTCCAGCTCTTGCGGTTAGGGCTGCAGTCTCGACAGAGCATGCTGGATACCGGGCAAACGCGTCCGAAACCCCGCCGCCAGCCCTTGTGCCTCTACACCGGAGAAATCAAAAACCATTTCGTGGAGGTTCATACCGGGCCATAATGCGGCGGAAACCTGGAGCCAGGCTATCTGTTGCGGGGACTGTACCTGGCCTGGCTGGAGCGAGGGGAGTGCTCTACTCTCACCTCAGGTCCCTTGGACGATTTGGGGCGTTTACCCCATAGTTGCGTGAAAACGAGCGGTACGTTGTGGGGATCCGCTCGGGACCGCGATAATTATAATCGTTGGCTACCATTTAAGTGGCTAAATCTGCGCACGAGAGAAAGAATGCTTCTCGGCGAAGCTTCCTGGCCGTCCTATTGTTCAGAAACACCTTTACACGGGAGTGATACTCCGAATGCGTATGCAAGCTCTCCTTGCCAACACCATCCTCTTTTATTGAGCGATCCACAGCCCTCGGCCGCTCCTGGTTCTTCTTAACCTTGGGTCTCTCTCCTCGAGGCTCCTCTGCTTTCACTCACTGGCCCTTGGACGGAACATCCATTACCCGGGTCTGCTCGTTCGTCGGTCATCGGATGCTGGAGCGGCGTCTAGTGCGTTGCCAGTCGGTTGCTGAAGCAGCGTCTGGTGCGTAGCTCGCTCAATTTCGGGGGAGTGAGCGAGGTAGCAGATAGCCTCCGCTCACTTTCGTCGGTAGCCCAAGTCTTCAACTTAAGACCGGCGGTGATTGTCAAGAGCCTCTTTCTTTTGGTTATTTCAGCGGCTCCGTCACTGCACTATCACGGTGCACTACAGCCCTGTTCTCTCATCTCTTTGTCACGACTGATCAAAAGTTCTTGCGTCTACACGTTTTAACCGCCAAACTGTACGACTGTACGGCCCAACCACCTAAATTGATCTATCTACCGACTGATTGCGACGACTATCGAAATGAATCTCGTACGACTGTACACTGTGACCGCTCAAGAGAATCTCTCGATTCGCACTGAGGCAAAGGAGCGCGAGCCCTTCCTTCTAGACCCTCTCGCGGCAGTGACAAACGAAATCTACGAGGCGCTTGCCCTGCTGCTATAGCTTAATCCCGCGTCCTGCCTATTTCTGGCCTCTGGGTGATGGCGTGCAGGACAGCTCATGTCCTCTGCTGCTTTCTGTCATTGTCATCTCTCCTCGGCTACTTGTCTGTTTAGGTGCTGCTGGTTGAGGCGTTGTTTGTTCCGAGTACGGAGTGCCGCGTTAGTACTTTAAGTTGCGGCGCGGTCACAGTAGGAGTCGTTAGCCGGGGATTTATCTAGATGACCGTGACGGCTCTCCACCGTACGCATCGTCATCTTGCCTAGCATGACCGACGCATCCGCCAGCGACCTCCTACTCCTTGGGTGACCCACTATGGCAACTCTTGCCATATCTGGGCTCACTGCCTTTGTGCCCCTCATCCTTGTCGCGCCTCGCGTAAACGCATGGATGTCGATTGGCGACTACGAGTTACATCTTCGCGTTTCACTCGCACTCACGCTCTCTCCCTTTCTCCTTCTCACATTTACAAGTGATATCGTTACAATGCAACAAAAATTTTATATAGGTTATAATATCGCGAGAGGAGTACACTCTAGGCGAAGTGGATTTGGAATCTACGATGCAAAGTAAACGTGGATAAAACCAAATTTTTAAAAAGATTTATTTTAGTTTAAGTAGCTAGGGGGGGGTCAGAGGGATGATTCAATATTGATAATTTGATTGTTGAACTTTAAGGTAGTTTAAAAACAATTAATCGTTTTGACGTAGTAAAAAATTCAATCTGATAGAGATATACATACGAAATTCTCTATAGATATTATTTCTAAAATTTTATTTTTTAAGAACAATAAAAACAACACAAATTTTCAATTGCGAAGCTTTCAATTTATTAATATGTGACAAATATAACGAGTCAAACAATTGTTAATGGATAATTAAAATCAATCGATACATAGATTACGCATGTTTTAATCAGCGCACGATGCTAGGAAGAAAAAGTAGGTAAAGTAGAAAATTATCAAAAGAAAATGCGTATGTGCATTATTTAAAATAATTCTCATTATCTCAGTACTGTTTGCGGTGAAAGGACTGATCGAAAATGTCAGTAAAGATAAACAAGAGTACAGATTTTTTAGTTGAAGTAATGAATCGATGAGATAATTACTGATGCGCCTGCTATTTTATAATATTAGTGTATAAGATAGGGTCTATCTCTAAAATCCTCACAAATGAATTATCCCAGAAAAACTTAATATATTTAATATAATTAATATAAGCAGATGCTTTAAGCTAATAGTAAATATAGATACATACCAGGTATATCGGTAGGAAGTGAGCGTTAAGATACAAATATCTCGAAAGGAAATTTTTTATTTGTGAAACAGTCTTAATTTTGTTTGTTTGTTTCCTATGACAGCTGTCAACATAATATTTTTTTATTGTTTTAAAATTGTAGAATTTTGTGCCAGAAAGTGATGATATGTGGAAAGCATTAATTTTCTGTTTTCATTTCAAGAAAAGTGCTGCAGAGTGTCTCACAGAAGGTGTCACTCGCTTTTGCGTGCAACGGGGCAGTGTTACTAACACTCACCCCTCAGCCGCGCACTCTTCGTAGCACGACTGCTGGCCTGCCGCTCAGCTAATAAGTTGTACTTACAACTCCCGCGGAGGCAGCGTAGTCCTTCAAACGCTCGCGTCGACTCCAATTCTTGTTTGGAAATTGGGACCAAGGACCTTTCGGTCAATCTCGACGCCGTCGTAATAAATAAATAAAAGGAGAGTCAAATTAAATTAAGTTCTGGCTAAATTGTCTTTATTAATTTATGACAATAAGGAACAACCCGCGCACATACAATTTATTCCGTTAAAATCGAATATTCGGGTAATATAACGTTTGCGCATTCGCCGCTGCGCAATGTCCGATTTCTGTTAAAATTTCCGATGGTCGCGTTGTGCAAATCTGCGCTCACAACGATTCCTTAACGGTGACACGGAAGTCTACGTCGCTTCTTGCGCAAATCTAATTCATTACTTGCCTATGCGCGCGCGCCTTTTCAAATTTTGCGCCGCACAAATGCACTTAGCAGATCGGCCTGTCGTCGCGTCTCGCGTACACTCTCACGCTGACCGAAATAACTAGGTGGGATTGATCACCGTGATCCCACCTTAAGAAATCTAGTCGGAAGGAAGGTACGCGCGTCCTCCGTTATAGCACAGTTCGTGCCCGTAACAAGCGTAGTGAGGGAGACGTGTTTTCTCTCTCTCCTTCACTTACCCGCGTTTCGCGAATCAGTGTGCAACCGGCTTGTTGCACCCAGCTGCACTTTTTCTATACGCGTAATTAAATTACAGTAATGCCCCATCTGGGCTCTAATGCAGGCATAGTGGATTCCAGAACTTCCTCGGGAGTACCTGGACACGTTCGGGTTGGCGCCGACTCCTGCAGTCTGCCTCTACCTTCTCGTAATTTGGCGGGAAGCTGGCGTGGGGCGCGTCGTCACGTTCTCTCTCTATATGCTTTCTCGGGCGCCGAGAGCATAGTGACTCTCTCCCACCGAGATTTCCTACGTGCCCCCTTCCTTATTTCCCACGTTTTCCCCTTATCCTCACAGCACGTTAGCCTTGACGGGCCTTGCGCCTGGAGCCCGTCACAGTACAACATAGTGATCATGCTCTGTCAGAAGCAACATGCAAAAGGTGGTTTCAACGGTTTAGAAATAATAATTTTGAAACGAAAACCGTGGAAGACTACAAAAAAAGTCTCAAGACGCCGAATTGCAAACGGTATTGGAGAAAGATGACACTTAGTCAAAAATTAAATGGCAGAAATATTGAATATTAGACTACAAACAATTTCTGGATATCTAAAAGCTATGAGATAGATCCAAAATTGAGGAAAATGGGTGCAACGTGAATTGAATGAAAGGCTGACGGAAAACTGAAAAAACACTTGTGAAATTTTACTTCAGACACGAAAGAAAATCAATTTTGCATCGAATTATTACTGATGTTGAAAAATGGATCTATTTCAAGAATTTAAATGGAAAAATGCTGTATATTCGATGGGGCCACAGTGGCGTGGTATATTATGAGTTGTTAAAATGTGATGAAACAGTTAATACTGATCGATACTATCAACAAATGATCAATTTAAACTACACATTGATTGAAAAAGGACCAGAATGGACCAAACGACACGGCAAGGGCTCCATGACAATACACCTGCACATGAAGCAAAATCGGTTTAGGATACAATCAAAACATTTAGCTCGGAAGTCCTACCCCATCCGACTACCATTTGTTCTAGCGAGCAATTCTATTGACGCGGTATCTACAAATTAACAGAAGGTGGTAAAAATGTGGAGAAAATAATGACCAATACTTTGCATAAAATATTTTTCACTTTCTCATTAAAATTAGTGTTTTAGTATCATAAAAAAACGCTCTCTTCATATCTGATATATGTAAAGCTTACTTTGGAATGGTAAATATGCTTATAATATCAATATAAGATCACGAAATAAAAATACCTCATTAAATATAGATGGATCCAAATCTCCAAGGACATCCAAAGCTCTTGGTTCATTATTTGCAGTAAAGTGCATTGGCCCCGATTGCTTGTTATTTTTATTCTTTTTCATTTCCTTTTTTTCTTTTTTAATTTTTTTATCTTTCTTTTTCTCATCTAGAACTAAATCAAATTCCTCTTTAATTTCTCTTTTTACAATTGCAACTTCATCTTCTTTCTTGATAAGCTAATAATAACATTAAGTTATCAAATTGATCTAATAAATATTTTTTTTATTAATTTAATTCAGACATTACCCTCTCAGTCTTTGTTTTGTTGTGTTTCTTATCTTCACCAGAACTCTCAACCTCTTCAATTATTTCTTTAGTAATTGCTGTTTTTAAATCTTTTGTTTTTCTAGGTTTTCTTTTCTTCGCCTATAATTAGTTTTAACTTTACAATTTAGTTGTATTATGAAAATAATTACGTGGGATTTGCACTAATTCCCTATTTGTATTATAAAAATTTGTAACAAGAAACATATTATTATCAGTTACTAGAAATTCTGAATTTGTTTTGAAATATATATCCATAAGTATAGTTAAAGATCAACCTCAGATTTGCAGGCCTGTTCTTTTTTAATATAGTTATTTTTCAAAATTACGACTTAGGGATAGAGAATTAGTGTATATTTCCCTTAAAATATTTGAGTTAAATGACAATAGAAATAGGAAATATTGGATCTGTGTAACTAGTTACCTGGGATAATGAATCTAAGGAAAGATTACGATAAAAATTATTCTGGAAGGAAATGGGTATTTTAGGATAGAAATTTTAATTGTAACTACAATAAATTTAATAAAGTGTCTTACTACACCAAGTCTTTGATCCATTTGTTTTTTTAATATTTTTAAAAGATATTCTCCACGGGCTTGAATACGTTTAAATTGACCTTTATTACCATTAGTAAGTAATTTATCACCTAATTTTAAATTTTCATCCATTTTAATAATTTCCCATGATCCCATTCCATGTTCATAGATTCCTTTTAATAATCTTGTATCATCATCAATTGTCCATTCACATTCAAAATTTGCTGGTTTTACTCTAAAAAGGGCATATAATATAAATATTTAGTTTTTATAATTATGAATAAATTTGTTAGTTTAAAAATTTTTACTTATTCCACTTCATTAAATTATAATGTTTTCATAAATAATGTTTAATTTATTATGCCTGTGTAAAAGAAATTATATAACATACTTGATATCTAAATGCCAACTAGTCCGTTGTTCAGGATCAATAGAAAGTACTTGATCTAATGGTTCCAGTTCAGTCACAGCAGTAATAAAAGATTTGGCATTGACCATAACGCCGCCAAGCTTAAAAGTAGGACCCCGTCGACGTTTACGCCCAGATCCCTTACCTTCATCCTCATCAGTTTTATTTTCCTTGGCAACACTATTTTCAGATTCGGCTAAACACCTTTCACAACGTAAGGATAATTGTTCAGCTAAATATGAAAGCTCTGATATAGGCTTTTCATTCAAATCAGCGTCTGCAGCGATATCTTCTAATCTTTTTGATGGTGCTGGAAACTTTTTATAGCTCTTGATAAATCGCCTAATCTGGTTACAATATTAAAAAAATATTTTTTTTGTTATTTTTCCATTTTGATTCTCATTCAAAATTTAAATTATATACAGATTTAAGAAGTATTTAAAAGTACGATAAAATATATCATTAATATGATTGATATATAATCAATTAACAAATGTTTCATATATTATATTCTGCAGGATGTTTCCCTATTCAGTTCGTTAATTTAGAGAATGTAAAAAGGGATTTACAGCCACCAGTTATTAAAATTTTTAAATTGATAAAAAATAAAAAGACTTATTGTGTTAGAATAGATTTGTAGTGGACGTGGACTAAAAATTAAGATATTAAAAAAAGGCGAGGTTTAAAAAACTTTCGAATGCTGGCTTCTGCAATCACTTCGGCGTTGAGTTAAAAATGGTTTTGAGCCGCGCTCTCTTCCGTCTCTCTCAATTATATACATCGAGCGCACCTTCGGAAAGGTGCCCCTCATCCATCGTGGCCTTTGTTTGGCGGAAAATCCTCAATCGAATTTTATTCAATAAGTATGTTTTAAAATGATAAATATAAATAATATGCTAGAGAAATTTACCGACCTCCCTGAATAATGCCACGTGGTACAACGTGGCCAACGTGGATACAAAATCCTTATAGGCTCTGTTGACATCAGGTCGGTCGCGACACAGATCCGATCAGCATTAAATTTTCAGAGGCAGTAATTAAATAAAAATTAAATAAAGAACCGTGCATTGTGGATAAACAAATTATAAGTGCAACGCCAACTGCATTGAATTTATTCATTCATTCATACAATTTTACAAAATTAGCCGCAATACACTTTATTTAGCTTATGCATTTTTGGAGTAAGCTCGAGGCGTTTTATTTATATTTTAGGCTGTCGTGACCTTGAGCTCAGCAGCTCAGTCTATATGGGCTCACTCCCTTCGTGTTTGTCCAACGCAGCCTGCAGGAATGCGAGCAGTCAACATAAACAATGCACTCATGACTTTTAAATTTTTAAATGTTTCTATTTTGATCCTTTTACATTTAAATCTATTTTCTTCCTAAATTATATATAATATAATTTATGGGTAGTGCTGGCTACCAGATTGACCATCTAAAAAAAATTCTAGATCAGCTCTATATCTAAACTCGATGGGATGATCTCAATATATGTGACGCGTAATTTATCACGGAAGTCTCTATTAGACACACAAGCAACCTTTCACGTGTTTTCCAGTGCTTCCTAATTTCCCCCTGTTCTGCTTTTAGCAGACTTTCTATCAATCGATTTTCAGCTATAAGTAGTGTCGAGGCAAACCATGGTGTGTGCGTTTTCGGGAAAATTTATCTTCTCACTTGTGATAGTCCATTGGCTGCATCTTTTTAGCCATTCGGTAGTTGCTTTGGCTACACTTCAATTTTCTCATAGACCAAGTATTCCAATTTTTCTTTAGAGTAATTGCTATATTTAATTTTGCTTGTTTTTAAAACTGGTAGCATTCGTCCTCTATTGTAAATTGACAATTTCGAAGTTACTGCAGCTGTGGCTGTAACTATTGTATTAATTCTGTAATGCATTATTTATTAGTACTGTATAATATCAAAGTTTTACTGTTCTATGATTTGTGTATAGTATTTAAAGTGATTTTATCGCAATAAATGCATTCTGCTTGCTGTATTTCATCTCCATTATAAGTCTACCTCAAAGCAAGTGTAGTTGAAATGGCTTAAGCATATTGTATTAATAGTCAGTACTGATTTGTTATGAATGCCCGTCTTTGAAGTGCTTGTCCGCTTAATAATGCATACAGAGCAGGGTTCCGTACATTTAATTAAATATTCATCGTTAAAACTCTGCTTGACCAGAAAAATTATGCAGCTACGTACGTCGTTAAAAAGTATGAGCACTAACGTACAACAAAGAAAAAACCAGTATATTCTGCTACTGGTTAGAATATCCAAATCAGAATCGCAGGACTTCTCCCCTAATAAAAAATATAAAGGCAAAGGACAATCGCATCAGAAGCAGGTGCCAAATCATTTCGAGGAAAGTCAACATGACACTCTGTCACAAATTGAATATTGTAAAATAACATTTAAAATGTACAATATTAATAATTGGACAAAAAATCAATACAGTTATTTTAATTTAATTACACATATTTTTGTAATTACAATTTGATTTTGTTTAATTTGACTCAATATCTTAGAAAAAAAGTCTGTAAAATGAAAAAATTTAGTTTATAAACGCACAACGAGTCGTCGTCGCGCAGAGTGTGGCCGCGCCGCTCAGTTCGCGCTCTGAGCTCGTGCAGGACATCCGCCGACCCAACTCTGCGGGGCCTCGTACAGCCCACGACGCGACACTCGACAAAACCCCGTATAAAAAAACCCATTATTTCCAAAAGGCCCGCTTAATCCCGCCACTAGCGCTTGACGCTGCAGGCAAAAGGAGCCACTTCCCCGCGCACGGCGGACAACCGCTAAGCGCCGAAGGGAACCTCGTGTCCGTACTCCCCAGGCCGGCTAAGCGCGAGCTTAACCCCACGCCTACTACCTCGCTCGCGGCGGAACTCGCCTTCTGAGCAGACAGGTGGGGAAAACGGCTCAGGTTCGTGGTTGCCGCCCTTACGGAATCCCGCGCGCCCGGTCATCATAACGAGTCGGCGTAATATTATTATTGCAAAACGCGTAAGTGCTCTGGCGTGCTCGCAGCCGCATTTAGAATCTCTCAACCATTGTCTTTTAATTACCCGAGTTCTCCCCTTCCCCCGGAGCTAGCTGACCGGCATCAATCGAAAATTAAATCTCTTGAAAACATTTTCTTTTCACCATTAGATTAGGTAAATACCATAACCATATGTATGTGTGTGAACTACATGAATGTTCTTCATTTCATTTCATCATTATTGGTATTTATGTTCGTTTTTTATTCATCATGTATTACGAGTTATATGTGTAAAATTTTGTTGACATGCTTGTCGGCCCATGCGAGGACCCTATTATTATTGGATCCTGTTTCGTTGATAAATTGAGTGGGTACATTGATTAAGTCAAGATCAATACTCAATATTTAAATAGTATAAAGATGAAAGTCGGGGTTTATTGAATATAAAAACTGTACGATACATAATCGTACCTTCGAGTCTGTCAGTTTGCACAATCTAAAGACCCTTCACATTTTGTTCACAAGAAATTCCGACCTGCTTATTTAATTGCGGCAATAATTGCAAGAATGTAATCACAAGGTCTTACTGGGCGACTTGAACCCTAATCTTTGCTTAGACAACAATAATATGGTATTTCTACCCCGGTTTGCAGCAAAATTAAGTATGCAGATTATCCAAAATAGTCTCACGTGCATCTCACCATTTTCCACACTTCTTGAATTATTTCTAAAATATTTTACAACAAATAAATATTTATCTATCTATCTCTTTGTAAATTACTTGTATTTATATTTGAGCCTTACAGGGTTATATACTCCTTGGTTAGAATAAATATCAAGTCAATTAATCGCTCTCGCTACTTTTTTACTTTCGTAAGACCTTTGATACTATTTATCTGGCAAGATACCTTGAATAAAATGGCAGAAATGGGAGTCTCTCGTGCGGTTCTCAGGTGGACATGAGCTTATCTGTTTATTAATGAGCAAATAGTGGTACTTGATCGAATATAGAATGATCATATTTTGCCTACGATTCCATGGGAGGCATATTTTAAATACTGATGACCTTTGCGTATACCTTACATTCCCTAACCGCAACCTACAGATAGAATCAAAAGTATGGCAACAGCAAAACGTGTAGTATCGAACTGGGTTGTGGTAGTATCTATCGAGCTTAATGTCTAAAATACGTTTGCGAGTTTCTTTTCGACTCATAAATTTCTCTCCGATAAGTGAAAATAAGTGGAAACCCTTGGATTGTTTCAAAAATTGAGAAAAATTAAAAAAAGCGTGAGACATTTGAAGCAGTGTCAAAAGAGCTTAGGGGAAGAGCTGTGTACCATGTACAGAATATGTTGCGCGTTTCTATTACTATATAACATATATCACATTTCTTCGTATTTAAATTATCTATAAATAAGATCTTTATAGCATTTTGATCGTTTTGTAATATTTTGAATTATATGCAAAATCAAAAAAGTACGATTTTCTACATAAAAATATTAATCACAAATAGCGATGTTAATATACAATGATACATTTTGATTCTAATGATGTACGAACTGTCCAGTATCTTATTGTACAGTCAAAGGTTGGAAAAATCACCTGTAGTACTATTGGACAAGTCAGGAATGCCTTAGGACTAAATGATTTTAGATCGATTGCATTGCGTTACTTTCATTAAAAAAAATGTCGACTGAGATCACCTTGCTAAGATTGACAGAAGATGTACGAGCAAATGTATCGTACGTACGATCAGTAACAGCAGATAAGTTATGTTAATGTTACTTTTAAATTTCTCTTCATATCTGACCAGACCAAAACCTACCACACCTAGCTCTGTACTACACTCAATGGCCCACAATTCTTGATATTAAAACACCCTTTATTGCGTTGCTATATCAAACACCTTGGCTTTCCTTATTACTCCATAACTATGCGGATGATCTCTGAAGAAGTGACTAATCTTATCATTGAAGCGATGCGTTATTGTTCATTTTTCTTATGAAGCTGAATGCAGGGAAGATATTTGCAATTATATTTGTAATTCATGAGTTTCTTACTGATATAAAATTATCAGGTTTTAATTCAATTAAGTTCCATGAAGGTAATATCAATCCGTGTCTCGCATTTTCAAAGGTCTTGTATTAGATGATGATCTTATTTTCAAGTTTTACATCGAATCCCTACCGTTTTTCCTGCAGCATGACTGAGACTTTTCGAGACATGTTGACGTGCTCTCTCGTTTTTATGCATTTTAATTATTATTCAAAGGAACTTTTGTTGTACTTGCATGCCTACGAGATCCTAAACCTTATTGCAAGATTCTGAATCGTATTATTTCCTTGTGTTTGGTAGTATCAATAAGTTTTTATTGTTATCCATAGCTCTAAATTTCAAATATTTGATATTATTGTTATATTATAATGCCGCAGTTAACATTTGCCGCTTCTATATTGGATAATTCTAAGTAATCGAGCTCATTATCAGTGTTTGCGTTTTTGCCTGAAATGAGACCTTCATCTGATTATTAGTACTTTTCGAGATCATTCAGATGTATCGAAAAAATTAATATTTTTCTCCGAAAGGCATTGAAAAGTTGTAAAATATTCCTCTATATTTTTTTTGCTTTATCCTTTCTGCTAATTGCTGTTTAACCGCTCTCTATACCTATCTTACACCCTAAATTCTATTTTACTTTTTTACGTTACTTCACTCGTTCCCTAAAGTATTGATAAGTGCTGATTGGTAGATTTATTGCAATGTCCTATGCAATGTCTTCTCCTAGAATAGAATTAAATCGGGTTATATGTATTTCGAATCTAAGTTGTGATGGTTTAGGCAGCTTTGCTTGTGCAGTGTCTCAAACTATCTTTTTTTTCTTAACTCTGTACAACCTTATACAGTCTTCGTTTTCATAGATTAATTTTATTTTGATATATTTAGATATTTTTTTTATTTTGGAGATTCAAGGTAAACTTTTTTATTTCATTGTATTCTTTAATTTATAGATTACATCCTCCATTTTCCGGCTAATGCGTCAACTTTGGAAATAATAAACAGGGAAAAATTCAACTTTTGATTTTAAAATATTTGTAATTTATTTGTTAAAGTTAAATTAAAAGACATGTATATGTATGTTTATAAATTTAAAATACTTACTTCAGCATCAGTAAAACTTTTGACATTTTCTCGAGGTTGCATGCGTGGTCTACCTCGTTTCTTTGGCCTTCCATCATCACTGCCATCTTCATCACTTCCCGATTCTTCATCTTCCTCAGTCTCATCACCCGACTCATTTTTTCTTTTTTTACTACATTTGCTTTCTTTTTCATTAATTTGTTGTAATGTTTTTCTACTTCTGGGAGGAAGATATAGATCTTCCATTTCTTTACATTTTTCTGCTTCTTCGACCTTGACCCTGAAGTTCTCAGGAATGATTTCAGCCTTAAGTAATTAAAATAATATTTTTAAAAGTGAAATTTAATAAATTAGTAAATAATAATATAATTAGTTACCCAATCTTTACTTTCGTCGTCATTTTCATTCAAATGAGAAACAGGTTCTGTTTCTTCTTCAAAAGCAGCAAAACTAGCTACTTTAAATGCTGAAAGTAATTCATCGCCAACTGTAGCAGGACCTTCATCTCTCGTTTCGGCTCTTCTTAAAATTTCATCGATATCACACTGCATAAATATTATATTTTAGTAAGATATAAATTAATAGATAGATACATTAAAAAAATTGAATACCGTAGGCTCTTCATCTCCATCTTCTTCATCTTTAAATAATTCTTCAGCTCCAAATTTTAAAATAGCACTTAAATCTTCTTTATTAAAAGGGTTACTGTTTGAATTTGAATTTTTCTTATCTAATACTGTTCTACCAGTAGTGTCCATTCTTTGTATAACTAGGTGATCAAGTACCATTTTCTGTTTGGCACGCTCAACAATTTCTTCTTCTACTGAACTTTTTGTTACTAATCTATAAATATTTACCTGTAATATAAAGAATTTTGAATTTTAGTTGTTAATATGATGAATAATAACTTAATAATAATTAATTAAGAATTATTTATTAAGTGATTATTAAATTTGATTAATTATTTATAAAGAATAAAATAGGTTTCGCTTAAATATTAATATATCAATAGCGCATTTTGTTCCTACAGGGAGATTGTTATATTCGTTAGCAAGGTATGGTTACTTGGGATGGTGTGCAATTGTTGTCAGTGGACCAAAATCTAGAAACTTTTTTTCAGGTTGTCGCTAATCCATTTCCCAACAAACGTTTCCCATTACTTACAAACGACTTCTAGTATCAAATACCAGATTACAATAATCATTATTAGGCAATACTTTGTTTCGTCAATCCGCACATCATATTCGTCCATAAAATTATCTCTACTGTAACCACTAACCCGAGGTAGGTCTTACGTTCGGTTTGCTGTCTTATTTTAAGACTTTATAGGAGTGAAGAAATATGTTTATAAATAAGAATTGAAAACAAATATTTAGAATATAAATATTTTCTTTATTAATTATTAATAAATAAATTAACATTCGATTTTATTGTGTAATATGCAAATATATCCGTTAAATCTGTATTTTTCATATGAACCTCTGTAAGGCCTGTATCAAAAATGAGCTTTGCGTACCCCCGCGTTGCCCTATGTTACGGTTTCCCGCGTGGCATGGAAATTGCAAAGTTATGCAAGTGAAAGAAAAAGAAAGCGAGCGAAAATGCCCCGCCGATGACGTCGCCAGCTGCTGGCTTTACACTAGCGCAGTTTCGAGTAATAGCTTACAGAAGATCTCCCCGAGCCCGGCCAGGACGAGGCCGGGGACTTGGCATCACCCAACACCGTTATATTTTGTCGACGGGAGAGCGCAGCAGGGGCATGTAGGGCTCCCCAGTAGTAGCTTACGGCCCGCATGGCTCTGAGCGCCCGGGTGCACGAGCGAGATACCAACTGTACAGCAGTTAGAATCCTCGTATTGACTTACAGGTGCGGATAAAAGTACTGGAGTAGGGAGCGCTGTTCGCTGACCAAATATGGTATTCGACGGGTAGTGATTGATCGTCCTTCATGAATAAACAGATTATTTAGCCGTAATCCCTCTCCTGAGTATTTACTGTACAGTCTCTCTCTCGGCTTCCGTACGCGACAACCGTTGTGTTGCAGCCACCTAGGTTTCCTCCGAAGCGACCTCAGACCTGTATTCGGACAGCCGTGCGTGACCGGAGATTGACGGCAGGTGCTCCGGGCTTTTCTGAGACACGTTGGTCTCGGAAAGGAAGCATCGCGTCGCATATCTAGGAAAATAATAGTATAATAATAATAATGTGCTTTATTCGATATTTGAACTTAACTCTAAAAATTAACTCTTAAAACGGTACTTTAAAACAATAATTTGTGAAGAAAATATCGATTTTCAATCATTATTTTTATCCAGATAATATTTTTTGAGCTTCACCAAGATTTGGCAACAAAAACATCTTTTGTAATAAAGACGAACCAAAACAGAATTTCAGTATTCCTAATTTGCAAAATTAAACAGTTAATTAAAACTGTAATCTGACACTTCTCAGGTTCTACAACTGTGAAGTTTTCACTCTCTTAATAATAAAATAAACGTTGTCAATGAGCTCCAGTCTCTGAAGAGGGCTGAAGATGCCGTTCCTAGTCACGTTCCTCGGAATATACCTGTCTCTGGGAGTCTTATACTCGCGTGTCCTTCTAGATTTCATTTTTTGGTTCACTGGATTGGTGCCTGTTTGTTCATTCTCCTTACCGATGACGTATTTTACATTGAATTAAAAGGTTCAGAAGTAGAGCGTCCATTGGCCCAATTTTTCCTTCTTGTCTTTCATCGCTTTGTTGTCCATACACAATCTAGAACGCTTGTCTTTTAAATCAACCTTAAACTTATATATATATTACAGCCATGAAACCTTATTCATTTTAACCAATTTAAGTTTCCTGTTTGGTCTTCGCAAATTTAGCTGCATGTAATCTTGCTTTTTCATGCTATTTGGGGATCGATCCGCAGCGATTCTCCTATTTATTATTATGACGAATACATCTCTGCTGAGCTAGTTATGCACCATCATATACTACAAATACGTTTCTACTACGTAAATACGTTTAGCGCTCTTGGCCATTCTATAAATTTTGGATGTAAAATTTTATAAGTCTGATTTATCAAACTTGACAATAACTAACTATGGTATACAAGTTACAACTTATATACTCTTTATTTAGTTTTGAATAGTGTGGTGTATGTACGTTTCAATTTAACGATTCGTTTCACTTTTGGGTCGCATTTGACAGATTCGAAGCTTTTACTAGTACCTGTTCGATATGTATTAATCGCTCTAAAATATACATGCCCTGTTAACATTAAGTCATTGAAATTTCTGAATAGATTGAGCTGCATAATTCTGGACTTCTAATACTGCTATAAAAATAATATAATTTTTATTTAGCAGTAATATATAATTTTATATAATTTTTTCAACAATTGTATCCAGTAACACACGGTGAATTTTATTTAAATCTCTTACTAGACTGTTTTATGAACCAATTAAACAGTATAAAAAAATTTTTATACTATTTTTTCCGATTTTTACCATTCTGTATTCTGCGCTGGGCGTTTTATTTCTCTTCCTTTTAATTTAACAAAAAAGATTCAAAACAAAATATTTTCATTCTGAAAAAGGCAATTCAGTACTGTCGATCATCCAAAAAGTACATAAGATTCACTTATTTATTAAAAAGCAGCTATAAATAGTATAAGCCTTCCTTGTAAAGGTCATGTGACAGTCATGAGGAGCGTAAGTCTCTCATAACCCTCTGGCTCTTTTCAAAACCCTAAAAAAATGTACATATAAGTAAGAAAAGAATCAAGAAAATGTAACAAAAAAAAAGAAAATGAAGAAGGATTGGACCTTTTACGCAAAAAAATATCCTCTTGCAGTGTCAGTAAAAATTCAAAATATTAGAAAATGTACTTCTCGAAAAAAATTTTCAATTAAAAATTATAAAGGAAATTCGAAATATTAGATATTTTAAACATACGATTTAAAAGCAGTGGTCTTAGGCTTTAATTTACGTTGTACATAACGTCATTAAACTTAATAGATTAAGAGTTTTTAAAGGAAGATACATGACGAGCTAACTCGTCATTGTGCATTTTTGATCAGTTGCGTTTTACAGTTCGATCCTGAACTTTAAGAATGCACCTAAATAAACTATACAATAATAATTAAAATGAAACGACAGTACCATCTTAGTAAAAATAGAGAGAGTACCATCATAGTACGTAGAGTCTCTGTGCTTTACCGAAGACAGAATCGCAAACTATATAATATCTGGTTAATTTTCAGAGCCTCAAACAAGGGTAAGACACTAGTTTTTGAAGAAATTTAATACGACAGACCCAATCGTGGCTCGTGGTAAGAGAGTCTGGAGTTCAGCAGCACCAACGCTGCTAGTTTAAGCTTTATAAGCTACGAACCATATATTTCATTATTCACCTGCTTCTTTAACAACTTCGTCAACTTTTAGGCTTATTTTCAGTAGTCTTTGGGTAAATTACGTAAGGATTTATTTCGTCAACAGGCGATTATGAACGTATTTAGTCCTTGCCTGATCTATTTTCTCCTGAACGTGTTTGCGGAGATCGAGGAAGTCCTCAAGGAATTGCCTTCGTCCTGTTTGCCTGTAACGTCTGTACAGTGTCTCACGGAGATAGATAGATAGGTAGATAGATAGAAGTTTATTTGTAAAATTTTTACAAAATTATTGCACAAATAACACTTAAAAGCGCAATCATCTTAAGTCAGCTTAAATATAAATTATATCACATATATGTCATTATCACAGATGTAGCGCAGCATATGGCAATAAATAAATAAATATATAATTGTTACACAAAATTTTACAAATAAGTTACATTTCTTTCATAATTCATTATCTATCAGTCAGTACCCACTCATACACTCTTACATACAATGAATGAGATGAATGTGTATACAGTATAAAATGAAGGATAATACATACATACTCAAGATACACACATATAACTAATTTAGGGCGAAAATCAAAACAAGCTCAAGAAGACTACTGACTCGAAGAATCTATAGTGATATACCGACTCCTCAAATGCTCCATCACTAGCCCACTGAAGTTCGCCCCGTTCCACAGATGAGCGTCTTGAACAGAAAAAGATTTAATTCCCATCCCGGTGCGCATCCGAGGAACGGAAATCTCTGTAGATTCACCCCTAACCGACCGATCAGATGCATCAGGAGAGAACAGATCAGCGAAGTACTCAATTAGATCAATATTAATCAGCATCAACTTAAATATTTTTAAATGAAGAGCTTAGATTAGCTACACTTCAGACCAAATAACATGATTACAAGCCTCAGAATATATAAGGTACATCAGGAACTTCATGGAAATGGAAGAACATATCTCAGAACTTATTTTGAATACTATTATCCCGAATTTTATAAGCGTGTGACGTGGTGCTTCCGCTCCGAGGCTGCCAACCTCAGAGCGGCCCGGAACACTCGCCACTTCTCAGATGGCGGCCACTTGTCCGTCGTGCAGAATTGTGGTCGCTCCCGAGACTACCCAGTCGGGCTATCTCGGGCGGTAAATCTGAGAAATGGAGTTAGGTGCACTCGTTCTCGGCGTCGCAACACCCGCGACTGAGCGTTGGGGTGGCACGGACCGTCAAGGCGTAGAGTTGCGAGATATCACACGGGGGCTCTCGCAATTATATGAGGGCCATACTGAATTAACTTGGGAGTTCGCAACCGGCGATCATCAGACGATTAACATCTTATTTTAGCGGTGCACACCCGTTCACCACAGGCCTGCACTGCCATGGAGCCTTGAACTCTTATTTACAAACTTAGACTCGGCCATGCACAAGACCGCCCGAAGATTCCGTTACAAACGGAAATAATGAAAAATCTTCTTTAGAACGAGTCTTGGAGAAAAGTAGATTAGAAATTGGTGGCACATATTGCGGCACTAGTGAATAGTGAACATTGTTTTTTTCATTGACGATGCTAAATAACTACGTCGATAAATCTACTTAATGGTTACCTAAATTCAGAAAGCGATCGAGATGAAGAAGATTGTAAATGAAGAATTTGTATATATAGATATTGTGTTTAATAGCATTACTAAAATCGCACTTAACAATGAATTGATGCTATAGGGGTGCCGGAAGACCATTAGATAATGGAAAACGGGGAATCTCAAATAGATATTTAGTGAGTGTACGCTAAACTAATCAAAATAAAGTTAGTGACAGGTAGGGGTGCTTGTGAGTTGTAGTAGTTAACAAGATTTTAAAAATGCTTGATAATGATAGGATTTTTCCATTAGGTATGCGATCATTTTCAATTGACTACGGCCACAGAGAAAAAGGTCTTCACAACGTGAATCCCAGATCACTCGAGATTTAAGGAGATACCAAAGGCAGATTGTTTCAATACTATTAAATTGTGGTCCTTTTTAAATTATTAATACACTGCCTGCCTCGTGGTGGTACAATCATAATGAGGAAATAGATTCGTATTCCTAAACAATCGTTACTATATATTTCACTACGTATAAGTAAATTTAATTTCTAAAATTAAAATTTAATAAAGATTGGGAACTATAGTAAATATGGTCGGTACAGTACCATCCATTGTTACGAACGACGACGTTGATGACAGTCTAATGTGTTCTTCGGCTCACTGATTCTTTAGAAAGAGGATCTAGGTAATAGTTCTTGACATATAGGCCAGTAACCATTTCGACGATGGTATCATATCTTCTATCAAGACGATGATAACCTTTTCCCGCATTATTTAGTTTAACGCATGCCATTTGATTCGTTTCTGCATCTAGTTGAGGATCTCTTTTCGCTGACTGGACTAAAAATGAGCTAGCATGCGAGATATCAGTTTCCATCGCGTTACATAACAGTTATTTAGATTAAGAACGCCAAAAGGTTCCGGATATGCGGTCAAAGTCGCTCCAGTTGAAAAATGATTGGTGATCAAAGATACCAAATGTAACCCATGGTTCCTGAAGAGGTGTAGAAAGCGGAAAGTAAGACATATCTCGATGTGGGCCGTCAAGGTTGACAATAATTTGTTCCATGCAACTTTAATGTTGTAGTCGGTAATGTGTATATTTTTCAAGTATCGAGTCGCAAAACCCTCCACGTCACATAAAAGTTACTGCAGCTTGACTATTAGAGTATATCCAGTGGCATTCTTATTTGAAAAGGAAAACAGCTCTTTGAAAGTCCAATTTTTCTAATGATCACTGAAAATCAGTACTTTCAATTTGGAAACCGTAGAAAAATCGACAATAACTGCGTCATTTGCACTTCTTGAATAAGCGCTTGTAACAAACTTAATGAATTTAATGGCGAACTCAAGTATAATAACAAATGTCATATCATTCTATCAAATAACTATGATAGTGGTTTAACAAATTCTTTGTATTAGATATTCTTAATTTACATCTAATCAAACTTATAACTTACTAAGTGTGTGTGTGTATGCGCGCGCGTGTTTAAGCATCGAACCCCCACCCCTAATTCACAAAAATATTCATTTTTGTAAAAAATTTCTGAGACAAAATTTTCATCGTTTTTACGTAGACTATCCTGATAGCCTTAAGTTAGACCTCTGACGTGACTAAAGGTCATTTACTGGTCACCTTTTAGAATGAGATTAAGAGTACCAAATTTTAAATTCAAAGTACGTTCACTCGATTGGTCGAAATGATCATTGAAATTGAAGAGCTTCACAAAATTTGTAGAATGATCCAAAAATATGAAACGATTTAAAATTTTTAAATGTACAAAAAATAAATTATCCAAATTTGCAAGAATGACAAATAGTCATATTCATGAAAAAATGATGGTTAAAGTTTGCATCATAGAAAATTTGCTACAATTTGTAACAATTTTATAAATTTCAACAAATAATGAATTTACAAAAATTAAAATTTTGCAATCAGAAAATTTGCAAGAATTATAAAATTTTTATAATTTTATATAAAAAATGCCATAAGAGTAGGACGTTAACCTGTATATCAGTTGGTTTTCATCAGTCACACAATTGTTTGAATTAAGGAAGCTTATTTTTGAAATTCTTTCCTTCGACTGCTTTATCTATCATCCATCTTTATTTAGAAGGGCAGAACTGTCTGAAACAGAGCGAATAACTTTATTAAAGATGCGGGGTTGGGGACGTCAACAAAGAGGCTACGAGGCGATAAGGTGATTTATTAAGAATTTTTAAGACCTAGCTAATGGATTCTCGAATAGTACCGTGGTATGTACAGTACAACATTTTCAAGATACTGGTAGCATTAAAGATCGTTCAAGATCTTGTACGTCTAAGACGACTACAAACAAAAGTATTACATTCTTTGCAGTCTTCTATACAATTCATGCTTACATCAATCGTATTTCTCAAGAAAATGAAATCAGTGTTCAATATGCTCATAACATTTTGCAATTGAATAAAAAGAATTTATTTAAATTGGAATATTTAAATAGTTATTACAAGATGATTTTGACAGACGCTTTGAATTCTCTGATCCTATAATGGAAACGATTAATGGTAATTCTCTATTGATTGAATAATTGTAGGTATTGCACTGATTTAATGCGTACTGGATGAGAAATGATTACACTCAATACCGACATAAATTTTATTGGGTAATGAAAATAAGAATAACGTTTATTTTTAATACGATGGAGAATTATTACGAAATCCATGTCTGTCAATATTGAAAATGGGATCAGATAAAATAACCACCTGTATCTGCAGATTTGTCTCTAGTAAATTATTTTCTATGAAGCTATTTAAAAAGTAAATTTCCACCAAACCTGTAGTTCTGTATAGGCTACCAAGTAGAATGCAACATGAGATACAAATCATGTCACCGGAAATTTACCAGAATGAGGTTTCAACATTTTACAATAAATTGGCTCGTTATCAGGCTATGTAACGAAAACATTTTAAGTATTTGTTGAAATCATTTGGACCCACAAAAAGACACTTTATTTCGGTTAACCAGATTCACATTGGAAATTAAAACACGCCTTGACATCTTTAAAGTACATCCTCACTGCTACAATAATTTTGCATTCTACCTTAGATACCTGGATCCCTAGCGGATCTTGCCTGAGTCGAACAAATAATCATCAGGTCGACTAGTCGCAGGATCCATCAGAACTCATTCAACTAGAACTGTTATGCGTAAAATTTGTCCAAAATTAAATGTTTCCATTTTAAATTAAAAAATTGACCTTTAATAACCTTCAAGGTGACGTCAGAGGTCAAAATCAAGACCACCATTATACTTCCTGGCCAAAAGTATGAAACTTTTGTCGGAGACATTTTTTTATGAAAATGAATCTTTCGTGAATAAGGGGTTGAGCAGGGTAGTTAGATATTTTTGAAGATAATAAATTATATTTATATGATTTACAAAGCTGACGGTAAACTTAACTTTTTAGTAAAATTCCTATCTATTTTTTATTATCAGTACTTTAATAATAATATTATTAAGTATTACTATACATCCTTTTCTTTGTATTTATTTTTATTTTAGTGTATTTTTGCTTCGAAATTAAAACAAAATATAAATTACAGTAACTGAACTTTTTTTAATAATATGTAGACAATAATTCAATTAAATAAAAATTTGATTTTAAAGGTACTATGAAACATTCCACGTTGCAACAAAAAAATTACAAATCAGATATAAAATGGGTTTTGTAGCTATAGAGTAATAAATACAGTACTCGCGTGTTTTGGTGTGTCAATGCATTAATTGAGTCATCGTCTGTTTTTGTATCCTATCTATCTTCACGTTATAATTTCTTGGAAATCTATTGCATATATAGATATTACATTAAGTTATAATTGCACTTAATATTTATAATAAGTATTCATTTACCTTCTTCAGGATATAATAAGTTTGAACGAATGTTTCAAGCTAAAATTCCGGTTATCAGCGTTCTACTTAGATCAGGCTATCAAGAGAACATATTACCAATAGAATTTGCATTGATTAAGTGTAACACTGATTCTCGACTTACATACAGAGAATTTCGCTTATCGTATTTAATTTTGTAATCATATGGTGATCGAATAGTTTAAAATTCGAAATTTGCATTAAAGATAGTCTATTCATATAAAACTATATTTTAACTTGATTCAACAACAAATAGGCATAATTGTAGATATTGGGCAGATGAGAATCCAATGATTTAGTCAAAGAATCCAAATCACAACATGCAAAAATTTTTTTGATTACTAAATAATAGAATTATACCATTTTTTGGAACAAAAAAAAGCCGTATCAACAATGCCCGAGTCGTTCACGATTGCTTACGTACTGTATTTATTAATCGATGTCCACCTAGATCATATTTGAAGAATCTAAATTATGTTAATTAGAGCTTACCAAATTACAGTAAATAATCGTAAATGAATAAGCTATCATATCCATTAAAATCACCGAAAATGCCCTTGGTGCTTTCTACTACCGATTACCCCATCGCAAAAAATAAATAGATTAAAAAGTAGATTCGAAAATCTGCGTCAAAAGACGGAATTTCAACTAAAAAGTTTTCTACAAAAATAACCTTAACATTTAATACTTTATCTCGTATCAAGTATTGGATTTCTATCACATATATCAAAGAGCATCAATGCCTAAAATCAGAGACGAAGCTGTTTCAAGTAATTACAGCCTATTTTTGAGTTACTTGTCTGTAGCTATACCTCTAGATAGCTGAGTCGGGTATGGGGGAAGGGGAAGGAGGGGGGGGGGGGAGGGCGCAGGAATCGAGTTGTCGGCCTGCTGCCGCTCCCCCCGCCATGGTAATACGGCCCGACACAATAGCACTTGGGCAAAAGAAAACCTATGGAAGAAATTGCTATGGCGGCCGCGGATAAAATTGCATTAGCTCTTGTTGTTTTAATCGATGGTATAATCAAATGTATGAATCGCAGCATTTAGCACAAGGATGCATTTGAAAGCTGAGATAATGGCGATTTCGAAACAATAATTACATTCACAGATATCTTGTAAAGAAGCCATGATATTGAGTTTAAATGGGTGAATTTTTTTCGTAACCTCGCGCGGCTGGAGTGACTGAGCTAAGTTATGAACTTGCATCGTTCAATCGCCGATATCTCCAAACCCCTTAACCGCAACATGAAACTTTAGGGCGCATTCGAAAGCTGAGATTATTATATTTAGATATAACTTACAAAGAATTGATATTATACTCGACTAAATCACTCGAGTCGCGCACGGTTCGAACTCCTTCTGGATGAATACAGGACGGCTGGGGGATTAACCCTATCAGTAAATAGCAGGGTCCGTCATGGAAATAATACAAAGGTCAACGAAGATAAGAGAAGAAAACCGAAACGGACAGAAGAATTGGTCATAAGAGCGGAGCTGAAAACAAGACGTCAGCAGGATAGCTGTGGCATTCCGAAGACACGACATTTGGACAACTCCGAGAGAGGTGAAAAATAGAATCGTTAAGAATGTTTTATCGCTAATTTCTAAAGGGTCAGTCATATATCTGCTCGCTGCAGGGAATTCATGCATGTCAATTTGAATCTTTGCGAAAGTACTTAACTCGTTTTAAGCAGATCTGTAGCAAAAGTGCAGATAGATATATTTCTAATATGAAAGCATCGGATTATAATCGAAAAATTGCTCAATTGAATGGAATATTTACTTGGATAAGTGAAATAACATTATGCCTCTATAATCTGTTCGAGTGATTGAACCGGAAGGTGAATCTCGATGAGCTTAGAATAAAACAAAGCTTATTTAAAAAAGGAATAGAATGGCTAAGGTTAAGGATTGGAAGATGGTACTATGGACCTCGAAGCACAGTATTAGATACTGCCAGGATATATAGTATCCTATACACAATATAATATACAACAGATACGGAGACTGCTAATGAACTCAATCAAATTCGGTCCAGGTAACGGCTAGTTGAAAGTCTTAGACACGCCCAATAAGAGTGAAAATAGTCAATAGACAAGAGCCGAACAAGATCGTTTTAAGTCATAATACACGGCAAGTCAAGAGCAACGATAATGACTAAAAACATGTGTCAAATTTGAACAGCTGTGTGACCCGCCATTTTCTTTTTAATTTTTAATCACTTACATGTCTGCAGGGAGGCGTCGAAAAGCTTACAGCTTAAAGCTTCTCAGAAAGAAACTGTTCAAAACTTCCATAGATTTTCGTGGTATGATTGAAGATTAATAATTGCAGTATACTGTGTATTTTAAATAAATTTCAATATAAACTATGAAAAGATAAACTAAGTTTCCGCAAAAGGATAAACTTAATCTTGACCTAAAGCATATGACTAAGCCTTTAAAGTATTTATGTGAGAACGTTTGTAAATTATATGTATAAGAATTCGATATCTTCGATAACTAATTACGTTTACATGATTATCATGGTATTTGATGTTTCTACTCGTATTCGTGCTGTACTCGATTACAATTTTATGCTCAACATTTTTGACAGTAATGTAATGTAATAAGAGTAACTGTAATGAGTTTCATATTTATTTCATGAAAGACTTAAAGGTTACTTTAGGAGAAAATAGAATAAAAGTAAATGAATTACAACGATTTCTAGGACAGCGGAAAAAGTGTCTAAATCTAATTAGATAATTGAATAAGTATAATTAGTTCCGAAATAATGTGGAAAAGCTAAGCCCAAATGGCCTACATACTAATGGATTTTAGCTAAGAATTTCCCAGTAGTCAGATATGATACATTATACATTTCCTATGATACATATAAAATGCATAAGAGAAAGTTCTAAATATTTCGTGGTTAAACATTCATAAACATAAAAGTACATTGAGATTGCAAAATAAAGATGCAGTGTATATTAATGATAAACGCGGTTCATGCATTGTTGATAATATCTCTATGATATACATTATAGTACCTGATTTTTTTGTCCAATTCTATGAGCTCTGGCTTGAGCTTGAAGATCATTTTGTGGATTCCAATCTGAATCGAAAATGATAACAGTATCAGCGGTTGCCAAATTTATACCAAGACCTCCAGCTCTAGTGGATAAAAGAAAACAAAAGTCTTGAGAACCGTTTGCATTAAAATGATCTAGAGCTTGTTTTCTTAATTCGCCTTTTATACTTCCATCTAATCGTTGAAATGGAAAATGTCGCTTTTGTAGATATTCACTTAAAATATCTAGCATTCTAACCATTTGACTAAATATTAAAACACGATGACCAGTCTCTTTTAACCGAATAAGTAACTTATCAAGAAGAACAAGTTTTCCAGAACCACGAATTAATTGTTGCAGATAATCATCGTTATTTTCTTTTTTATCAGTTTCATTTGGTTTAGTTAAAAAGGCATGATTGCAACATTTTTTTAATTCAATCACAATATTTAAAAATGTTGACGTTGAACCCTTATTGCCTTTTCTTAATGCGTTAAAGTTTTTGGTTAAAATCCATTTATAATATTGTTTTTGTAAAGATGTCATTTCTACACGTAATATTTGTTCTACTTTAGCAGGTAAAGACTTTTCAACGTCCTTTTTAACCCTTCTTAAAATAAATGGTTCTAATTGTTTATGTAATTTTGAATATCCTTTTTGAGCTGCATTCTCGTGTTCTTTTTCAAAATCTTCCCAACAATCAAATCTAAAAACATTATTTAATATTATCAAATGTTAATAGTAGTAATATAATTCTTCGGTGTATGGATTACGTCTATGCGATAGTAATATTTGTATAAACTATTAGTTAAAATTATATTTATTAATATATAGTTTATCGATAAAAACAAACAGTAAAAATACTATAAAAATTTCAAGTATCATACATTAATATAAGTGCCGCAATAGCATTTTAAAATCGTATCGATTCCGTAGTTTATTAGTTAAATAAATAGGTAAAAAAGGTATTTAATAAAAAGATATATAAAAATTAATTATATAAATAAAAATAATATTTATTTTTAATTATAATTATGTATATATTGCAAAGCATATATTCTTTTACATATCAAAATTATTTTAATCAATCGTCAATAAATATCTCCGATTTCACCTTGTATTCTGCGGGCGGTTAGTGCCAAAGAATAGTCTCGAACCGAGCTGTACCAAGGTGCACTGTGCCAAGCTTTATTTCTTATTTTCGACAAGGTTTTCTTTGATATTGATTAGGCCTTGTATATAACATTCGTCCCATTTACTGATCCCTAAGTTTAACACTAATATGCGACTATATTTTTATTTTAAACCTAAGTATGTTTTGGAATACCCCCAAGACGTAACCTCAGAAAATCATTTCAAACATTTCATCAGAAGTTAAAATTTTTATTATTCGGCCTGGAGAGTTTGTTTTGAAGTCGAAACAATGTACCAGACATGCACGACGACAATTTTATTTTATAATAAGACGCTCTTTTTACATTAGCGTGAGACAGCTTTAAAGCATCTTATAAGTAATTTCAGAGAGAAAACGGTAAATTCTATTTTTCAAATGCTGTATATAAATAAATAAGTTATAATTAAAAGTTAATAAATATTTTTCTTATATATGCAGTACTAACATACGTAGTATTGAACTTGGTAGCGACGTCACCCTTGAAACTTAACACATAACTTCCACGATTTTTCAGATTTTGCAGTGCCTTGCCTATAATCTTTTGCATTTAATACAATCAATATATTGGAAGGGATTGATAAAGTTTCCGTACCTTTTCACTATTAAAAGTTTTGATATTATTATGAAGTATCGCTTAAAATAATCTTACATGAAGATCTTAAATTGATTGGGTTAGTGAGAAAATTAATCAAGTCCTTGTTAACTTAAGCCAATATACGTACTAAACCTTTTCACGGGTCGTACTGGACAGCTGTTTTGTTTTTCTATATTTAATCGTTGTTTAATCGTTTTATTAGTTGAATTCCTAAAACTGAAAGCCAGATTGCATCACCCACTTGAGTTTTGTACATCACTGGGTGGGATGGCAGTAGGTGTTTCAAGGAAATATTTCATGCATTTTCATATTTATAAGATCTTATACGTCCAATCAACCTGTTAAGTTTGCGAAGAAGATTGGGAACAGAGAAATAACACCCACATTCAGCAAATGTATTAAAAAATGCTAAAGTTATACTTATTAAGAATTCTCAACACATAAATACATCTACTTTTTTTAATAGCTTACACTAAAATAGGATAAAGTTAAAATGTTTTAATAAATTTATACTCTCAAACTTTCACAATACAAATAAATAGCTCAGAAGATTATCCAACACATTTTAAATTCATATACAAAGAAAAATGCACGAACGACATATTCAATGAGATGTAAACTCCCAATGCAACTTACATATTAATAAATATTCAGTATGATGATTTTATAGATATTTTACTGCATGTTCATGACAATTCGAATGAAAAATTAAACGACTTTTTATATTTTTTAAACTTAATTGTAATAGTAATTATTTTACTTATTTTTGTACGCTTTTTTTATTTAAGGAACGTTTACAAATAAAGTACTATAAGAAATTAATTTTTTTTGTATTATTTTTTTAACAAAATATACAGCTTAAAATAGAAAATAATAACATTGCTGGAGATATATAGCACATACCCCGATAACATCGCGTGGAGCGCGCGAACGCTGTACCCATGGAGTGCGTGCGTGGAGCGCTGCTGAAGTCATTGCGTCTCCAGTCATACTCTACAAAATTCGCGGTAGCTAATTCAAACGTTCCACGCGTGAAGTGTCCACCAGTCTCCACGCGTACGGTGAAAACGGTTGCGTCTTCGGTGCTCGCATGTTATTTATTTATTATTTATTAATGTGATTGCAAAAATGAGAGGTTTTCTTTAAATCTATTATGTGTTCTTTTACGTATATGGTTTATTTTAGTTAATTATATAGTTCATAATTATATATTTCTAAAGAACATGTGATCTATAATTATGTTATTTATAAGTAATTAATATTTATTTATTAAGTTGCCTATAAATTAAATGCAGTTGCTTTAATCATTATTTAGTCATTATAAATTAATGTAATACTTAATAATTAACCATACATTAAATTTATCCCTTTTTTGCTAGCTTAAATGTGATTATTAATTAATTTTGTTACAGGTTCGATTAGAGTACTGGGAGCCAATCAACAGCTCTTCGACTGCCGAAATTGGTCTCAGACAACAGTTCTTGGGTATGATGATGTGTGTAAAATTGTTTTTGGTACACATATCAATGGACGTATTATTGACTGTGGATTTAATTTAGCATTTAATCAAAAGTATGATAAGCTAATTGAAGCTGTACCATACTGCTATCAAAGCTGCAGGAATAGATGTACAATTATGCGATGTTCAATCAGCAATTCAAGAAGTAATGGAATCATATGAACTTGAAATAGATGGAAAACTTATTAGGTAATAATAATTACAATGAAAAAATTTGATACTGATTCCTTTAAGGTTGCAAAGTAGTAAATCTCTTTCGAATATAATTACTAAACACTTTAGTAAGTCTAAAATGTACTTCAAGAAATATGTAATGATATAAGAGTAATTTTAATACATGTAATTGATAGAAAAAAATTTATTCTTAATAAGGCCATAGTCATTAATGACATAACAAGTATTTTTTTAAGGATTTTTAGAATAAAAATATTTAAGGTTTACAACAGTCTGTATAAAAAAATTAAAATGCATTTAAAAAATGTATAAGATTTAAACAAAAACAATTAAATTCACTGATATATACACCTCGTGATTTTCTGGTTCGATATTTAATGTATTTATGTATTTATTGGTAAAATTATAATTATAATTTTTAGGTACACTAGCATTCTGTAAGCATTAGTTAGGTCGAGATGGTTGCACTAAATGTCAAATGGCTTTTAAAGATTTGTGTGATAAAGTTGTAGTTGAAGCTTATCCTCCCTTGGTTGATGTAAAAGGATCTTGCGTAGCTCAATTTGAGCATACAATTATTTTGCGACCATCATGCAGAGTAATCATTGACTTAATTGCCAAAGGTACAGCATTTTCATAAATGTCTACATACGAGTATCTACATGTCTCGTACATGATTTGAATGATCTTTAAAACGAAGAAAAAAATACAATATAAAGTAAATTAGTAAATATAATTAATAATTTCTTTACAGGTTCTATTGGAGCATTGAGAGCCGACCAACAGCATAGAAGCTGAGCAATTGTTGCGTCCTACGTAACGTCCTAAACCAAATCATTGTCACCGCTGAGGCAGGTAGTCGGCGTCGAGACGCCTCCCGCGCCTTCGACGCCGAACCTTTTTTTTATGTACACCAAAAAATAAAAGGGAAAGCGACGCGAGGAAAGTCAACCGTCACATTCCTAAGACGCATAAAAACCTTCCTAAAAACATACTCTCTCATTACGAATAGACAATCGCTAAATCTAAATTATTAAATAATAATTATGCGCAGCCAAGAAACGAAAAGTAAACTTCCCTGCGACTTATATAATCTGTCGACCACCCCCGCCTGAATGGACGTTATTAAGAGCACATAATCAGTTAAAATCCCCTTCTATTTTATTTTTCTTGTTTATAATAAATTTACTCCTAAGCACGTCACATGCAGGCGCGTGGACAGAAGCAACACGCTGGCACATACGCCAGGAATCGGTACAAATACGGTAAAATTATATTGTTCCGTTTTTCTTTGTTATTATTAGTAATATTTAGATTTTAAACATAATTAGTTTTAACAGCGTAAGGACGTTTATGGATCTGTACGTGTATAAATATTTATCAATATATATGTATCAGCCTGGTGCAATTATCACAATGTAACTGCATATTACATGTATGTGTGTATATTATATAAACGTTCTTACCCGTATAATAATTTTAACTTAATCAAACCATAGACAATAATTGACTCATTTTTACGGATGAGCAGATATATAATTATAATAATAAATAAACAGTAAACGTAAACGTCAGCCACGCGCGTAACGTAAATATTGTAAAATTTAAAAAGAAACTACTACATTATAAATATCAATAACCGTAGAGAGACTGATCTTATCAATCTCTATTTGATTCATTATAAAGTTACATGACACTTGCTCTTTTCTAAATTAATAACATAACTTCAAATAAAAACAATAACCTTTTCATGAATGTTTCCAAATAAAATCACTCGACGTTAAGCGGACACCGCACCGGTATTTCTAAACATTTAGCAAGGAGCAAATCTCAAAATTAATATACTTAAATAATTGTAAACATTGTATCTCAAATGTATCCGATTTATTTACCACAAAAAATGAATCGGCCTTAAATTTTAAGACCTATAATAATGTAAGATTACACATGTCAAATTATAAATCATTAAGGCTAAATTGTAAGAGAAAGAGAAAAGGGCTCAATTTTTCTAATGGAGGTAGGGCGGGATTTTTCCCTCCTTCGAGGACGCCCCTACTCGCTTCCAAGCCACATCTTTTCTCTCTCTTAGGGTTGCGTCACCAAATGCGGGAAAACTTTCCGTTTTCCCGACTCACTCATTCGCCGCGCTCGGAGGTTTTTACGGAAAAATCGGATGACTCGAGCGGCGAAACAGCCTTTAAATAACACGGCGCAACCCAGCTGCGGCACAGAGACTGTGAGCCCACGGAGCGACCAGCCGCCTCTCTGTCCGCTGTCATTTCTTCACGGCGACAAATTTCTATAAAAATATATATTCAAAACTAAGTTCAGCGAGCAAAGCTGAACTTTAGTTTCTTGTATTTAAAAATAAAAGGTCTATCTTCTTATTTTTCGGGATCCGCCCCCCAATTATCCGTTTCTTTGTAGAAGAGAAGCGTCGATTTACCCTCCCTATCCGCTCTTTAGCAAGAGCGTGAATCCGTTTCTCTTCAAAAGAGAAACGTGAAGATTGACCCCTATCCGTCCTTTCGTAAGGGCGTGAATCCACTTCCTCTCCTGAGGAGCGTGAAAATAATCCGCCTTTGTATTGGGCGTGAATTCGTTTCTCCTGAGGAGCGTAAAAATAATCCGCCTTTGGATTGGGCGTGAATCCGCTTCCTCTCCTGAGGATCGTTAATATTACCGCCTTTTGCATCGAGGTGCCAGATCCGTTTCCTCTCTTGAGGAACGTGGAGATAATCTGCTTTTGCATTGGGCGCTGAATCCGTTTCTCTCCTGAGGATCGTGACAGATATCCGTCCTTGCATTGGGTGTGAAATCCGTTCATTCCTGAGGAACGCGATAGATATCCGCCTTTAGCATTGGGCATGAAGTCGCTCCTCTCCTGAGGAGTGCGAAAAGCACTGTCGCTTCTGCATCGGGCGACATCCTCAGCGACGTTCTCGTCCGTAGGGAACGTCGATACCCCTGTAGCCTATATTTACCCCATAGTTAGGTTCCTGCCAAAAAAATTGTAAGCCGATAAATCCACCCGAACGCTTTAAATTTTATTGCCCCTATATATAATAAAAAAAAGAGCGGTTTCGCGTCCCTCCCCCCTTTCCTCTCGGAGAAAGAGTTGTCCGCGCTCGTCCCGAGCTATTCGGTGAAGGTCGAGGCTCAAAAAGAGCAAATACCTAGGAGAATCCGACTCTGTCAGTTGGGACGAAAAGGCGAAAGTATCGACGCGCACTTCGCCCTTGGCAGCAGAGGAATTTTTCACTACACAATCTTACTGGAGGCTCCTCTTTGACTGCAGAGATTAGTCTGCCTTAAATATTTTTCTACGGCAAGTTGTTGAACATAATGTAAAAATATACTACGTATAAGTTAATGATAAATTCTAGAGCTTTCAAATAGCCTTCTATGTACATCAAATATTTATATTAACTTTTCTATGAATAATTTAATATCAAAAGCTATTCGAAAGCACTAACATACATTATTCACTGTAATAAACATGTGATCTATGTTATTACATGTTTATCATATGTAATAAGCATGTGATTCATTTATAGTTAATATAATAATTAATTATTCACAATTAATCTTACATTTAATCTTTGACTGATAATAACTTTGGTAGCTTATTAAATGTGATTAGTGATTAATTTTTTTACTGGTTCTGTTGCAGCTTTAAGAGCTGATCAACAGCAGAGAAGCTCTGAGGAATCCTATTCGAGGCTACTCCTCGACTGCAGGAATTGGCCTACCAAAAATTATAATTAATAGTATCCTAATAATATTAGAGGTTAAGTTATTTGTAATAGAATATTATAATTTATTTAATAATGTAATTGATTAATAAAATTTTTTTGTAAACTAAATTCTTTTTCTTATTTTAAAATAAAAATATATATTTTGTATATATATATATAATTCGTAAGGGTACGCGGGGTATTTTCACGTGTATATTGCGCGTATTTTATACACGTATAATACGTATTATACGTATTATACCCCTATTGCTACTTCGACCGATTCCACGCATACGGTGTTTGGGAATGCTCGTGCGAACCGTACGCGGACATCCCACAGACATTACGCGAACTGCGCGCGTGGGACGGACGTGGAGTGATATCAGCTTCACAGTGTTATGTGGGTATATTATCATTCTGTTTATTGAGTACACCTTCAAAAGATCACTCGCTTTCTTGGAATAGTATGGAATTTTTATAATTGCTTGCAAATAATAATTAAAAAATTAAATGCTAGAAAATATAGATAGCAATTAATTGTCAATTTATTTATCAAAGTTAATCATAATATTAACAAAAAGATTGTCATAAATAAATTTCATATTTATTTTGTTTTATATAAGGTTGGAAAATATCTCCCTTCCATTTATTTGCTCTGTATTCAATGATTTATAAAAAGTGTTACAGTGATCGGATTTAGTTCAAATATGCGCCGTTTTGTTCGATAATCTGTTTCCATCTAGACGGCAACTTCATAATACCGCCCTCGTAGAAGCCCCCCTCCTTATTTGCGAAGAACTCGGACAGCCATTTTTCACAAGCCTCTTTTGAGTTCAACTTTACACCACCAAGGGCGCTCGCGATGGATAGAAACAGGTGGTAATCACTTGGCGCTATGTTCGGGCTGTATAAACATCCCATTCGAGCTCCCGAAGCATCTGACGAGTCATCAACGAAGTTGTGGTCTGGCGTTGTCCTGGTGGAATACTACACCCTTCCTTTGGCTAATTCTGGACGTTTCTGGTCGATCACCTGCTACAAGCGGTCCAGTTGTTCGCAGTAGATGGTAAAATTAAGCGTATGGCCATATGAAAGCAGCTTATAGTGGATGATTCCCTTCCAATCCCACCAAACACACAGTAAAATCTTTCTGGCCGTCAATCCTGGCGTAGCCACTGTTTGAGACCGGTCTTTGACCACGACCGTTTTCGCTTGATATTGTCGTATATGATCCATTTTTCGTCACCAGTCACCATGCGCTTCAAAAATGGGTCGAGTTCGTTCCGTTTCAGCAGCATATTGCAAGGGTTGATTCAATCCAGAAGGTTTTTTTGCGTCAAATCATGCGGCAACCAAACATCAAGCTTTTCTTTGTATCCAGCCTTCTGCAGATGGTTTAAAATGGTTTGGTGACTAGCTCCCATCTCCTATTCACCGTCAAAGGTCTTCCACCGGCGTCATTTTATAGGTTATGTCAAGACCTTTCAAATAATGTGCAGTATTGCCAGATGCGAGCTCTATAGCGTTTTGTACATAGCTGCAAACTTCAAAAGACAAAAAGGCGGAAGATATTTGCCAACTTAATATCTAAAAAAAATTCAACTGGTAGGAAACTAAGGCGTTTACGCCCATAATATGTTAAATTTTATGTTCTGTGGGCAGATTATGTACTATATTATGCCCATACTGTACCTCTACGAGATAACGATAGTGGAGCATAATATGTCGAAAATTATGTTGAAATTATGCTAAGAATGATTAAGACTTTAATCCTTCTCTTAACCTTAAATCCTTCTCATACAGATATTAACAGGCTTAATCAAAGCTCACTGTACAAGAATGCCCACTCGAACGGTGTGAAAATGAATTTAAAAGTTTCATATGAAGCTTTATTTGCCCCGTTTGCTCTGTTAAGTTTGAACGATACAAGCTCAAGGGCCGCTCAGCAAGAGAGAGAGAGAAAGAGGGAGAGAAACAGAGAGAGAGAAAGAAAGAGAGAAAGAGTATACAATACTCTGGATACATTAGGTAGTTCATGTTCAGATCAGTCTCTTTGTTTACTCGGTCTTCAAGAGTGACGTGCGCATACGTGTGTCTAACTCCACGTGGTGGTATTATTATGGCAGTCATGTTGTATCGCAGTCAAGTGTTTTTTATTAGGTCATTGTACTGTTTAAAACGTTTTGTGTTATTTGATCCTTTTTTTCCGAACATCGTTTTTTGCGGTTGTTTTCCATTTTTATAAATATTGTTTTAGATTTTTAGATTTTTTCATTCATTCACTATTAAAATAATATACGATCCTCTAATAACTTATATTATTCATATCGTGAATTTCAGGTTATGAATTATCGATAGTATAAAGCATTTAACATAATATGGGCATAGGTAGTAAGAAATATTATGCTAAAGAAATCTAGGTATAAGTTAGTTACAAGGCTATAATTTATGGTCAATTTCCTACCAGGGTTTGAATACGGTTTATCCGAAGTTAAATAAACAAACCTCGATTCTAGCAGTCCCCTTTCAAGAGATTTACAGGTACCTGACTATCGTATATGAGTTCATTGAACAGAGGATTCCAGTAGTAGAAGTGAGATATATAGATGTTATTTTATTGTAAAATATATAACAAAAATATATCACATATCATCTAGTTAAAAGTAATTCATTGCATGCCTTATAAAACATAACTAAAATCACAGATAATCACAGTATCAACAATAAAATAAAATATCTATCAGTAAGAAACACATCTACACTCTCAAACATACAATGAAGATAATATAAGGAAACTGTGACGTTCATCCGGGTCAGACGAGAGCGGATCAAGCTTGACGAGCGGCGCGGCATTGATGCGGAGGTCGGCGGTTTGATTGGCAAAGCTCCCGCTTTGTATATGAATATGTATATGAACTATGTATATAAGCCGCCTTATAGTGCACTAAGACTCTTTGCAAAACTTCCCTAGCTTGAAACTAATACTAATGACAATTTCAAAAAGAATCAAACGCATAAAGAGAAACTCGTTAATTTTTTGTAATTGAGTGCGTAAATTGAGTAAATTAGTAAGTAAGAGTAAATTGAGTGCGTTAATTGAGTGCGTAATGCGATGACTCACAAAAAAGTTACAAGAATCAAAGAGTTTTGTACAGTAGCATATCATCTATTGTCGATCATCTTTTGTCTTGTTCATCAGACTTAGCACGAATGCCTAGAGCTAGCCAGATTTTTATGTAGTGAAATGCCGTAAATTGCACAAGAGATGACACATCACGAATTATCTTTCACTCAATGATTTTATGCTAGGTCATCTGCCAAAAAGAATAATAATTGTATTAAAAAGATTGGATGATAGCAAGCTCGTAAATCTCTATAATTTTTAACATTTTGCTGTTAATCTTTGTTAAGAATAGCTTCTCTTTCAAGGTTTCGAAATGAATGAAATTCTTAATAAATGAGTTCTCTTACAAACTCCTAGTACATATCCAGTGGTCAAGAAATTTTGAAAAATATCCATAACAAGTTTAAGTATATTTTCATACCCCTCTTGTAGCATCTTGGGAAAGCACCATCCTGGTGTCTTATACGGTTAAAATGATTTAACTGTGCATTTGACTTTCTCTGGATTTACAATGTACCTTGATGTTCACCAATCAAGTATTTTCAGAGGTTGAACTTATTTGAGCACACCTACTTTATTGTCTTCCTTAACATATGACAAAGAATAAGCATATAACATTATATGACTCATAATTTATTTATTTTATTAATTCATTTTTGAATTTTGTTAATAGAGGCCATATGTATCAATAGTGTACTCCGCTGTTCTGCGGAAAAGCTCGCATATATCCCGTCTGCTAATCGACGCAAGGTACCTCACCAATACAGCTTGTGACAGTTCATTGAAGCCAGAGCCGCAAGCCTAAAAGTTCAGCGTAACGTATCAAACATTTATACAGACTAACAATCTATATAAAATTTCCAATATTTATTGATAACTAATTATCAATGCATCGTTCTTTGTACTTCGAATTTGCCTTTTATCTTAGTTTATAGTTTTAATAAAAATATCATTTTAAATGCAAGATTCGCTGTACACGCCAAAACAGTTGTCGACACAATCTTAATCTTAGGTTATTTAATAAATTAATAGTATTTTATTGTTCATTTATATCAACAAGTCATTGGTTTACTATTTGCTTTTTAAAAACAGAATACTCTAAATTAAAACATTCTCATGCTTTTAAGACCAACAGTGGATCCTTTAACGTACATTGTTTATGCCAACAAACTATTTATTCTGTTTATTTATTTATAATTGTGCTATAGTTTTCACTTGTTTACATAAAACATAACATTGAGATATAAGCTTTCTTTCTCATCATCGATGTTTCTCTTAATTTGTTAATTTTGTCGGTGCCGAATTTCATTTTTATTGTTTCTGACGTAATAGTTTTTCTTATTACTTATTATGTCGAGTTCTTATTTTTTTTAATTTCTACTGTTTTTCATAATTTTGAAAAATGTTGATATAAAATAGAAATGAACAATTTTTTGCCTTGAGCCAAAACTGTTTTTCCACATTTCTCACAATTTAGAAAAAACGTCATTGTTATTTCAATGGAAAAAAGTTAAAAATAAACCTCGATTATTCTTACCCTTTTCAATAAAATCAACCACATTTCTTTTCTTAAGATAGCAAAATACAATTTTAACTCCATGAAATGAAAGAGCACACTTAAAAACAGTTGAAGAGTAAGCTCTGTAATTTAATTTTTAATTCCCAATTTCAAGTTCTAAAATACGCTAAAAATTTCAATTTGTGTTTATCGTATACTACCATTTCTGTAATAGCTTTTTATGTCGACTTTAATCTTACCTAATTAATATTTTAACAGTATTTTTATTGTTTGTTTATATAAAATTGCATTCGTATCGGCACAATCCCCACACCATGGATTTGAAGGTTGTCATCCCATAAGGAGTTATTATTAATTAAAAGACGTAAATTTTATGTTATATAAGAACTCACTTGTTTGACATAATAAAATGTAAAAGCGCCCATAACTCCTTTAAGCTATTTTGTAACGGAGTTCCAGTAATAAGAAGTCGATGATTTGTATTAAACTCTGTCAGTGCTTTGTATAGAAGGGAATCATCATTTTTAAGCCGATGAGCTTCATCAACTAAAAGAACAGCCCAGTTTATAACGCCTAAAAAAGCTTTATCTTTCAGAACAATTTCGTATGTTGTTAAAATTGCATTAAATTTGAGCCTCTTCGAATCGTGACACCATTCGTATTCCCTTATCTGTGTAAACAGTAAAAATATAAATTATAAAACAGGGTTTTATAATAATAAATCAAAAATATTATTTAAAATTAAATTTCAGAAAGCGTACTATGATGATATCTAACTATCAATAACAAGCAATGAGTTCATTTACATATTTTTTACTCCAAAAATAAATTAATATAATGGGATAATAAAGAACAACAAAAATAATTTTTAGTCTATTAAAAGTTTACTGTTATTGATCAGTACAATTTTACAATGTCAGATTATAACTAATTCGTTTCAACTCATAAATATATCATTATTTAGGTATAAAGAATATTTAAATATTGTTATAGATGTTATGTATAACACACTTTGGCTCGTAACGAGGACCTTTACAAACGCCCGTGCGTGCGATGGCTGGGCGAGTTACAAGAGTGAGGCAGCAACCAACGTAGTCCCGAGACAAGAGGACAATTAGAGCTAAAACTGGCGGAGCTAACTGCCCGCGAAGGATACCGGGATGCATGTGACCGCAGATAGATGTTGCGATACCTAGTGTCAGGAGTTGCTGAGGCAAACGTCTTGTCCCGACGTTAGAAGGCTTTGGTGGCGGCGACCTAGTCGCGTGGCAGCAGCAGAACGCAGAACATTAAGCCTTACTAATGCAAGGATGTTTTAAAATAATAAACTATTAATTTTAGTAATTTATATCAATTAGTTTATAATAAAGGGTTCATTTATAATTTGCAGGCAAAATTTATGTTTACAAAGGTCACTTGTAAACGTTTATCGTTGCCACACCTAGAAATACATGACAGAGTTCAGAAGGTCAAATCTGCCAGCAATTACATTACTAGCAGAAAATGGCGATTACATCTTTAGATCGAGCACCGCCTCGGAATGGGGTCTGATCTTGCCCATTTTAACTGCATTGCGAGCCGACAGTCAGACGAGAAAACGCAAGCGAACGCTCTTGTCATACGCGATTTTGAACGGCTGACATAAAACGATCTAAAAGTACTAATAATCTGCACTCAAAAAGAACTTTTCTGTAAACTGTAGTATGGAGTTTTAAGTTCAGTTTCCATAGTAAAATCTTTGAACTTAAAGTGACTACACTTACGCTAGATTTTATGCTATAGAACCATTTTAGACTTTATGATTATGATTATTTTTACGTCTAAAGTGTAACATTTCATCTCAAACGTTATTGATTAAGTTACTCTTATAATATAGGTTATGCCGCAGCTTGGACTTATTAAGTTATTTTTCAAATTAATTTTAATATTGTCATAACGCTACTATCAATCTACTAATCACTAGTAATAAGTACTAATGTACTAACATAAATAATGTTACTAATCAACGCTTTGAATTTAGTTATTAAAATAAATATATTAATTAATATATCATGTAATTATTTTAATTAGTTTAAATAGCATTCTAAAAGTGTTTGGATTGTAAATTAAGTATTCAATAAATTAATCAGTTTTATTTAAAATTATATCATAAATAAATATAATATATGGGATCATTTTTCCATTTATTTACATTTTCTAGAAAATTACTTCCGGCAATCATTTAATTTCCCGGGGAAGTCTTAAGCCTTGCTTTGATCGTGAATTTTACTTGTAACTGCAAAAAAAAGAAATGAAATGTACTGCTATGAATGATCATAAAAAAAATAATGAAAATGCTTACCATCGACTAATTTGTTGAATATATTTCCGCAATTTTATTTTATTTTTGTTTTCGCATCTTCAGTAACGAATACTTTTAGCTTGTGAACAACACATTGACCCTTGACTGTATATGAACATACTTTTTGATACTGAAATATAAATAAAATTAATGAATTAATGTAAATAATGTTATATTATAATGTAGACGTGAGTGTATTATAGATAATAACATTTTTCAAAAAGTTTTCTTTTAATTTTGAGTCGAATTTATTAAAATTTCCCAATGTTTTCAGAGGCAATATATTTCAAAGGCAAATGTATTTTTTTTTTCTAAGCATGGATTATTAAATTAATAATCAATGATTAAGTTACATTATCAAAATTACAAATGAAATATAATTGACAATAAATATACACGATGCAGAACATTTATTAATTATAACTAGTATATTAATTTGGAGATTGCAAAAAGGGTGACATTTTAAACGCCAAAATTTAAAAAATGTTCAAATAGGTTGATTTTTCGCAGATAGGCTGCATCAACAATCTAAAAAAAGATTTTAGTAGAATGCAGTAAAATTTGATTGAATTTGTCTTTGAGAAAAGTCAACTCATTTGAATATTTTTAAAAACGATTGAACTCAGAATGTTAACTTCTTTAAGCCCTCCAAAATGATACAGTAAATTAGAAAACACCCTGTATATAATTATGTGAAAAGTATTCGTAATTATATCTACTTACTTGTTTTACAATTGATAACCTCCAATGGTATTAGATTTGAAGGTTATTCATAGTTGGAAGTTATAATAATACAAAAATACTTGTATTAGGCGTCAATAAATTTTTATATACAGTATTCCATTGAAATAAGATGTTGCTGTATCTTTATTTTGATGTAATTCAAGCATTTTAATACTGATACTTTAATTTATATTAGTTTTTCTAGTCTGATAATTTTGCAGTATGATCTGATTATCGAATGTTTAATTTTTAGAGAATAAAATGAAGTATGTAATTTGATAGAATATAATGTTAGAATATTACTTGCCTTATTCTGAATATAGTATGTGCAAATGTGGTCACTTTTCAACTATATAATAATAAATTCCTGCTAATTCCTGCCATTATTGAGGATATAAATCATATCCTAGGAGCGAAATTAAAAAATAACTTTGTATTTAAAAATATTGCTACTATACAATTCACATTTTGTTATAGAAGAACCAAGCATATCAGCGAGCAAACCAATAATAAATATATTGATAAAATTTAAACTAAAAATATAGGTTGAAAGTTATAGTAAGTGGTATAAACGAATTGAAGGGCGAAAGGAATTCATTCTACATTCCAAAGAACTAAGCAAATTAAAAAATATAACAATAAATTTCTTAAAATAAAGCCCAAGATAATAAATTATAATATTTTGTAGATGTTACTCAAGAAAATATAATAGTATAGCGCAGTGTATGCATTAAAAATGAATAAATTCACCAAACACCCTTTTTCAAAATTGCGCTTATACCTATACTTACATAAATATACATTTGTACTATAATATGTAGTAATAATGTGCATATAGTAATTATTATGTAATAAAATATGTTTTTATCACAATTGCTTCTCATACAATTTGTATTTTAATAATATTTCATGTTTTTAAAATAAATGCATTCAAATATAACTTAATTTAAATTTTATCACAAGGCTTTTGCTTAATGTTAGTTATGAAATATTTTGAACTGTTTAACAAAGTGTTTAAAATAAATAATTACTTTTACAACAACTCAATATTATTTGAAGGAATCTTCAATCAGGAATACAATGGAATACATTGGAATAAAAGTAAAAATTGGAGATTATAAAAAATGTAAATTTATTACACAAATTTTGTAACAAACATAAACAAGGAAAATAATGTTTTACATAAATAACTACGAATCACTGTTTTAAATTATGCAAATACATGTGTAATATACCATGTATAGTCAGAAAAATGCCTTAATATGGGGAACTGTCTTCTTTTTTGTAATTAACACCAGCGGTGAAGCCTTAATAGAATCCATTACTGGAAATCAATTGGACATTATTAATCAAGGAAATGAGCCAACCTTTATCACTAAGCAGAAGCGTGGTCTCAGATCTTACCCTAGCTTCAATTGGAATCAAAGAAGTTACACATAGATGAAGAGTAAAAAATGAACCATCCATGCTAGACTACAGGACAATTACCTTCGGGATAACATGAGTAAAACTGAAGCTAGATCCACAAAGAAATCCCAAGGACACAAACTGGGAGGATTTTAAAAGTGAACTATAACAAAGTGCAATTCACATTAGAGGTGTATATGGTACTGAGCTCAAGCTGGAATGGACCTTACTAAAAGTCCAAACCGTTATCTTTAGGGCTTTTAATAGGGCAAAAATTGGAAAGACCTTGAAGGCTGGAAAGAGTATAAAAACACTCTAAATAACTTTAAAAGGGAGGTAGGTAGGCAGAAGAAGGCAAAGAAGGCAAGTAGGCAGAGTTACTGTACGAGCATTGAAATCATAATTGTACAGTCGTACATGGATGAGAGAGAGAGAGAGAGAGAGAGAGAGAGAGAGAGAGAAAGAGTGAATGTGTGTATGTTGTCACGGCGTCAATGATCACGCCGGGACAGTATGTAACCTATGCGTCGCGAAACAACGGAATACGCGAGCCAGACGCCGGCCGCTCTGCAGCGGCAGAGAGCGCATGCGCGCGGCGTCGCGTCGGTGCACCAGTGGGCGCGCAACCAGAGTTGCACTGAACCAGCTACAGACAAGTGGTCGCCCACGTGCCTCTGTAATCTGAAATTCAGTCGCCGCTTTTTCTCACCGAATCCGTCGACATGACTTACCTGCGCAGCCCCAGCGGGCTACCCTTGGAGCGTGCGGCTAACTTCGTTCGCGGCGCCGGCCACGTGGCGACATTGCGGACCGGGCGGCTCCTCCGACGACGAGCACGAGCCCGGCGAGCGCGGACCAGCGGCGATATCACGTGAGTGCTCGTGCACGAGCTATATTTCTGTCGCTCTTAGAGTCCTTCCCCCTTTCTTTTCTTTATAATTTCAGGTGAGGTTTTTTTACCGTTTCGGCGGTTTTTCCTCCCCTACTGAGCCAAATATAATCATAGCTGGGTCAAGTGTGCATTTTTATTTCTCCCTACTTTCCTTCCCTTTCCTTTATTTAAAAACGAGCGTGTAACCAGAGGTTAAGCGACCCGACGAACAATAATTGACACGGCAGAAGGTTAGCCAAACTTCTGACCAAAGAAAACGACAGCGACAAAATTCCGTAAAAACTGAAGAGGACACTATAGGACTCCTTCTAAGAGCTTTCCCAGATTTTGTAAAGGAAGAACTCCAGGCATGGATGATTGGGCTAATAACCTACACTTAGGAGAAACATAGTACACAGACGGATCCAAGACAGATAAGAGTACTCTCGATATGGAGTCTGTGGACGAAAACGAGTACAAGACACAGCTTACAAGCTGAGGAAACCTATCACGGTATTTCAAGCGAAAATGGCCGCTATAAAAACATATGTTAATAAATTGAAGTCAGAGAATGTCAGGGGAAGATGTGTAAACATATGTACGACAGCCTGGCTTCAATCAAGGCACTGGAGAGATACGGTACCATATCACTACTGGTTAAAGAGACAAAAAGCACTCTAAATGATCTAGCTAGGGAAAATAAGGTCTGCATAACGTGGATACCGATTCACTGGAGCTAAAAAGGAAATGAGAAAGCAGACCAACTTGCCAAGCAAGGCGCGAATTCAGACAAACAACCAGAAAGGGAGGTAGGAGTACCATATCGTGAAGGTTGCAAAGTTCTGAATGATACCAATTTCGGTCTCGCTTCCGGGCTGTCCGCTGTCGCTTTTGGGGTTTGGACGATGACCCGTGACTGTATCTCGTCCGGATTGACGCCGACTTCCATCTGGAGATTCACCTTCGGCGCAGTTCTTCACCTCGGCTTTTTGGTTTTGGCGGAAATCTGCCGATCGATTTCTCTCCGTCTCTCATGCGTGAAGGTCAAGAAAAGACTAGCATTCCCGCTCAGCCTTCTCATCTACCTTTTCCACTAAGCTGTCCATAAACGCCTCACCTAACCCTCCAGCACGTTGGTCTTGACGGGCCTACCATTTGGCGCCCGTTATATCTCCCCCAAACGCAGTTATCCCCACGGGATCAGCTGCTCTGCTTACCTATCCAACTGACCAGCGGCTGTCCGGAAACATCTGTGGAGGGATTAGGGAAGGTAGGATTTGGGAAAATGAGTTAATAATTATATATCCTACCCATAACATAACCATTTATTAAAATCAGAATATGTAATAAAAAGTTCCCTGGGCTCGTTTTGGACATCGGCCCAGGGCTCACCCAGTAGGATTGGGGGCCCTAAAACTATTGCTTCAGTGGATGCGATGGGCTCTGGCCCCTACAGTCGCCGCAACCCGTGGCCCTTTGCTAGGGCGTCTGATTTTTGTACGCCTAGCGTCACTTCTTGCGCGGCGCCTAGCGCTCCACTGCGTTTGGCGCTTACCGGCACAGCTACCCAAATCATCTACAGGCTTAGTGTAGGCGCTAACGCCAGCTCGGTGACGTTGTTGGCGCTAATTTGAGCCGTCAGCCAAACCGTCAGGTCGGCCGGTAGCGCCGTGATGTTTCGCCGCCCTGCTGTAATTGCTGCAGGGCGCGCAGCAACTCCTCTAAGCTCAGGTGCCCGACATCATGGCGCTGAAACAGAATACGGAATGAACCATTATATTCTACGCCGCTTACATCTCCGTAACTTCCCTACGCGCTTTGGATCCCTCGCGGAATCTGGCATTTTTATTGCCACCGGATACTTTGGAGGCCGGCCTCTACCCCTTTTTACCGGTATCCGACTCGCCTACCGGCGCTTCGCCCAACGCAGTGGGCGGGATTGCTGAGTGTTCGTCGCTTAGAAAATCAGTGCCGCGCGCTAAATCGTTCTGGCCCAACGCAGTGGGCCCGCTCGCATTTGGGCGCTCCCATTTTCCGCGATATAAGGAAGCGTATCCTCCGCTAAGTCACTGTTTGCCACGTACTGTTTGGGATGCTCGGCTGAATTGGCCTTTCCATCCTACCTTCAGCGTCCGCGAGCTCGTACATATTGGTTCCCAGAACCTTCGTTACTACGTGCGGGCCGCAGAACTGTGGTGCCAGTTTCGCCGCTACGTCCTGCGTTGATGAGCAGAAGACCCTGCTCCGCTTCTACTCGAGATCTCCTCGCGCAAGATCTGGCACACGGCGACCGATGTCATAGTATTGCGCCTGCTGGCTCGATGCTGCGCGTGCGCTATTTGCCGCATCCTCACGCAGATCATCGAGTCTATTCAGGCCAACCTAGCCTCGTCAGATAGCTTCTCTAAAGAGAGTGTTTCTTGTACTCTCCTGGAGGAGTTGGGTTCAGCTAACTCCCTGCCATACATTAGCATCACGGCAATGACACCTGTGGAGCTCTGCTTTGTTGTATTTAGCGCAAAAGCTAGCTGCTGAAGGTGTTCATCCCAAGTCCTGTGTTTCCCGTCGATAAAGGCCGCAATCATCGTTTTAATAGTGCGGTTCGCCCTTTCGATGGGATTTGCTTGGGGGTGACAAGGGGGTGTTGTTTCGTGACGTATCTCCTTTCCCAACATGTATTCGTCGATGACACGGTTTTTAAATTCCGTGCCATTGCCGGACAAGGATACCTCAGGCGCGCCGTGTCGCAGCAGCACAAGCTTTATTAGATTATCCAGGACTGTTTTTGCGTTGACCGCACTTATTGGCTCGATTTCGACAAACCGCGTAAACATGTCCTGGAATACGAGGATGTATTCGTATATCTGTATGCTACGGGGTAGGGGGCCGATTATGTCCCCTGCTCGACTCTACGGTGCTCTTCGGAGTCGAGCCTCGCGAGCGTGGGGGGAAACCCTTTAGGACCGGTTTGGCGATCCCCCCCTGCAGTTTACCGCACACTGGGTGCATGAGCGCTGCTTTTAATTGGGCGCTCCACAACGCCAGCTGCTGCCTTTACACTCCGCGCCCTTCTTCCTTTGAGGAGCCGAAGATGGTGGTTTTCTCGGCCTACCGCTTCTGGGCCCAGCGATATTGCGCTAATGCTGAGGCTGCGGTCGAGCTTGCAGCTTTTCTTTTCTCCAGGCTTTTTGAGATCTGCCTCAACGTCGACAGGATCTCAATCATCCCCTTGCCTTTCTTTGGTGACTTACGGGGGTTGGGCGCTTTCCTGATCGGCCCAACCGCTACGGCAGCTAACCCGCCCTTCTGCTGAGGCCGATATGCCTCGTCCTTGAACAAGGCGGCCTCAGCTGGTGGAGGAGTCTGAAACGTCTCCTCGCACTCCAATATGAGCTGCGCCTCATTTGCCAGCTCGATCAGGTGCTCAACTAAGCGCCTCTTTTCCTTTTTGATCATTGCCTGTAGCCTAGGGTCCATGTTGACGTACAGGCGGTCGATTTGTCTTTCTTCTGCAGGCATGGTCTTTTGTTTCCTCATTAAGGAAACCAGCGCATTCATATAGGCCTAGACGCTTTAACCTCGGCCTAGTGCGCGCGTGCAGATCTCGGTCTCCAGGCGCTGCTCCTGTCGACTCTCAGACCCATACGCTGCCCGCATCTTTGCGCAAAACTGCGCGCATGATTGTCCTGCTATCCGGAATTGCGGTATCAGACTGATACGCAACTGCTAAGGAGCTCCGACATTGCTAGCAGGAGCTGTTGGGGCGATGTTGATTTTTCTTGTTGGAAAATTTTCGCCTCGATGCGACTCGCCAAGGTAATCTTGAGTCGCTGATGAGGGAAGGAAATACACAAATAATGGACAAAATAATCGTTTCCAAATATTGCTGTATTTGAAACTTTTCACGCAGTTGAAAATATTGCAAGACACTATGTCGATTTAGTATGATAAAGTTGCTCGGTGGTCCGAGAGAATCTAATTTTTTTTCAACGTTTGAGTGGTCGCATAGTTCGAAGTTTTGGAAAAAGGCTGTGGTGGGAGATGTGGGTGGTTACTGTGGAATCTATTGAGAATTTTGATTGGTGCACTGATGATGTCAAGGGGTGCCGGGAGGTTCTAAGGGATATCATGCAGGTACGTGAGAAAGATGCGCGCGGCGCTCGGAGAACACCGAGCCGCCATTGAGTCTAAAACTGCGAGCAGGACGCATAAGGAATTAGCAATATGAATTGGTATTGCCGTAATCTACGCTTGTCGCATCATGCTTTGGTTTACAATGGGTAAAAACCCGTCATTAAGCATCTCCACAGCAAACTTTCCATTATAAAAATTTTAAGGTAGCTGCTCATACTGTATAAATATAAAATGAATCTGTACAATATGTATTTAAAAGATTTAGCATGCGCATACTTGAAAATTTATGAATATTATAGTTGAAACGTAATAGAAGACATATGCAGACTGCTAAGAATTATGGCGAAATTTGTATCGTTAATATTTTAAACTTAAAGTTGCTATTACAACTGAACAGGAGCTCATGGTCGGATAGCTGCACGTGCGCCAGTCATTCGTCAACTCGAGTCAAGAATTTCTCGAGATCCTTGTTAGTCTCTCATGAGAACTTAATTCCCCATTTTCGCACAATTGCGCCTATATCCCTGGAACTGTTTCCGAACGGCGCGCTCGGAGCTTGTGCCAACCTAGGTGAACTATTCCTCGGTTGGCGCCTCCGATTATGGTTCGTGCGTGTGGGTGATATTGGGGTACTCGGGCGAATTCGTTAAGATGGATCTGGAGATCTAAGACTCGCCAGCGAGTAGGTATCTCGGAAATTTACGCGCGTTTCGCGCGGTTGCGGATACTCGCTTTGTTGCTCGCTAGTCTTGTGCTCGATGCGACCACTGTTGGTCTAGCAGACGTCTGGGGCTAACTCTGCCTTGCGAGCTTCCGCGATTCCAGCAGTCTCGCGTCTCCTTCGCCGCACATTAATAGCGCCATGTTCTGTGGCAGGTCTCTGATTGGGGACGACATCTTCGATATTACCTCAACCAGTGTTCTTATCCTGTATTCGCAGGATTCCGAACACACCTGATTGTGTTGAGGTTAAAAAACCTCAACCGTTGGCGGAGCTGGGGCCTCGAGTTCAGGTCCGAGCGTCTGTTTATATAGCAGAGCGCCCAATTTCCGCATACGCAACAGCGGGTGCGCTCCGTCCGTCAACTCATCTGGATCGAAGATGTCGGGCAATTGAACTAAATTTCAACTGCGCACACCCGCTTTACTGCGCTTTAATAATATATTAAATCACGCAGTTCGCTTGCGTCGCTCGCACGCTCGAACTCGGTATGGGACCTTCTCTTTCTCTCACGACACCACGCGAGCTAAAGGGGCTACTGCCGCAGACAGAGTCTTAATTTTTTAAGATAAATCATTTTTATTTTATGATATAATCTCCTTTGAGGCTAATGTACTTCGTCCAATGATGCTTTAGCTTATTAATCCCTTCCGAATTATAGGATTTGTACAAGTCTGTAAAATAGGCATTCATTTTTACATTCATTTCCTCGGTTGAGTAAAATCTTTTTTTCGTCAGTCATTTCTTCATGTTGGAGAACAAGTAATAGTCAGATGGAGTCGAATCTGGAGAATTGGGGAGGGGGGGACGAGTTGGAATCCTACTTCCATCAGTTTTGCGGCCACAACTGCTGAGGTGAGGTTATCGTGATAAGGAAAAGGACTTTTTTATGATCCAATCGCGGACGTTTTTCTTGCAGTTAGGTTTATTGTAATAGTTTTACCCTTTTCCATATAAGCAATAAAGATATAAAGATTACTCCTTGCAAATTGCAAATCACAGTTGCCAATTTTGAAACCACTCATTAACTGTTGTAATTTGAGGCTCAAAGTGACCATAATATTTATAACACTTTTCTTTAGTTTCCTGAGGCGATTTTTCTTTTACAAAGTAATGTTTATCAACATACGAAATTCTTTTTCATCCATGTTTTGAAAATTTCTCGACTTCTTCGATTCAATCGAATGCCAGACATAAAGAAATAAACCGATTTGTCTGAAACTTCATCTTGGTATGTGTTCTTCCAAGAGATGCTATTGCTAAACATAACTTTGATATGCAACAGTAGTATCCTCTCTCTGACTTTGCATGAACTTTTCAAACCAGTTTCAAATATTTGCAACTAATTAATTGATTGTTTACTTAAATATAATTTATTCGTAGCAACATTATTTTGATCCTAAAAGTAAATAATGATTTATACAATACAGATTATTTACCATAAAAACAAACTTAGCAGTATAAAGAATATATAACAGAATTGTGATCAACAAACCTATTTCTTGAGCAACTTCATTATTATTGAGCACACAAGAATTAAAAGAAAAAGTATAATAAATTTTTATTCAATAAATGTGAATTATTAAGAATATTTTGAAACATTAATTTGATTAGATTTTATCGCATAGTTTGATTATTTTAAATTTAAAAAATACGCATGCGAACAGAAAAATCTGAATCTGTGAACGTGAATGTAACTATCCTTAGAACGTTTTATGTGTATCCTCGATTGATAAGCTATAAAGGTGATATGGTAACACTGAGTAATCTTAAGATTAATAAAATTATTTAAATAATATATATTACAACGCGGCACGGAGCGGGCATCTTATTCACTGAAACGGCTCGTCGCAATATAGGCCTTGAAGCACATGAATTGAATTAATTATTTATTCCGATATCTTTCATTTATAAATATTTTAAATAGAATGTTTTTAATTAATAATACTTCTTATAAAATTTAATTGATATAAAAACATAAATGGCTGTATTAAAAAATTTTCTTAATTTTCTATATTTGACGATATATTTATTTACCTAAATAATATTTAAAATATAGTAGTACATTGGAAATTGGCTTTGTAATTGCAATTTGAAATTGAAATTAAAGGATATCGGAGAAACCTTAAAGGTGCATGTTTTACTTTTGAACTTTTACAAAATGCGTCTTAAGATGGCATGTTTAAGTACCTGTTCGAGAAAATTTACTATACGAGAATATTTTAATTACAGCTGAGACAAATTTATCTATCACAAAATAAAAAAGTACTTAGATCTAATTTTGATTTTAACTTTTGTTTATTAACTATTTTTGAGTCTTAGATTTTAGTTACTTAGTATATTATTGTAAATAAGAAACCTCCTTTTTGACAAAAATGGAAAGCGGGGAAAACTACCACAGGTTTTTGTATCGAAGTTTCTGATAATGAAATGGTGTTACATGTATATAAATACATACACACATTAGTTAAGTGCTCCATAATTACTACGAAAATATAGAAATAGGAAGTATGACAATTAAATACCGAGATCACATACGCAAAAGGCGACGTACAATAGTGACACAAGAATACAGTGTTGAATAGCTGAAAGAGTCTATGAATTCAGTACCAAAATACATTTTTGACTCTATACGGATATTTTTGTATACAGGTTAAAAATGACCGTTTTTTTCTCGTGCCGATATCAATGCGTGAAAAAAAGTATGAAAAATGAATAGATTTGATTTTCTTATTAAATTAAAAAAAGTACGACTCGATCCAATAATTTATTAAAAGATACCTATGGTAAGTATTCTGTCTCTCAATTTTTTTCAAATAGTTTAAACGGTTTTATGAATGCCGAGAGAGTTCTGAAGATGACCATCGTCTAACTCAACCTGTTTAAGGGGATAACGAGGATGAGTGCTAAGAATGTACAAGATTTTTGGAGATTTTTAAAAAGAAAACTAGAGTATAGAATGTTCGGAAGCTTTGGAACATATTACATTATATTTCAAATAATTAGAAGAATAATTTGTAGAAAAACGAGCGATTTGAGCTCAATCTTCAGTGACCTCTTTAAAAAAATTACTCTACTGTTGCCATGATTTTGGTGGAAAAAGTAGTTGAAAACAATAAATTTTTATTTGTTAATTTAGAAGACATTTTCTGTATTATGAGGTACGATTATTAACAAATAACAGAATGAGCGCGTCTTTAAAAGAAGTAATTTTTCGGTTTAAAAAATGGCCTCAATTATAATTGTAAAATCATCAATTTCCAATGAATCAAAAAGATCCTATTGAACAAAAATATAGTCAATATAACAATAATTATATGTTCTTACTATTATTATTAGAAGAATAGCACTAGAATAGAATTTGTGCATAATAATAAGATAGTTCTACCAGTTATACCGGTATTAAGTGAGTGTCAAGATACAAATGTCTCAATAGGAAACATTTGTTGTGAACTAGCCTTAATTTTTTTGTTTCATTGTTATGACATCTTTCAATCGAATCAATATGCAAAAGATGGTTTCAACGGTTTAGAAATAATAATTTTGGTGTGAGGAATTAAGAACGTGAAAGACCACCAAAAAGTTTGAAGACGCCTGTGACGGAGTTCTCGGGCAGTCTATCACACGGCCGGCGTGTGGGTAAACAAGGACCCGAGGCTCCGTCGGCGCGCAGCACAGTGGTTCCATTTCAAAGAATAATAGAAACAATTATAGCTTCCCTCGAGTTTTTCACCGATTTGATTGATTCAAGATCGAGAATGTTCCTCTCAGACTAAGCTATAGGATCCGTTTCTCTCACAATAACAATTAACATCTTACTTAGCCATAAAATTCGTCAAATTCGTCACTTATCGAAAATCGAATGTACATTCGGTAAAGAATAATTATTGCGTTTAGTTGTCTTGTTAATATCTTTGAGATAGCTTCCTTCTGTGTTTTACAATAACTGGAGTACTATACAACTCACTATCACTATGCTGAATAATCTTTCTCGAGCTTTCTCGAACATCTCCTTCACCTTCTTTTGAGTAAACTCGAGAACCTTGAAAGACACGTGCCGAGGCGCGTGTCTCATCGATGGAGCACTCTGAACATCGATGTGATGTTCAATGAGAGTCGTAAACCCGTGAAGGTCTTTCAACTCACCCATCTTCAAGAAAAAACGCCATCTCTATCCAAGAATTCTCCAGAAAAATTCGAGCAGCAATAACTCAAATACATACATAAGACCAAAATCTACTCCTAAAATAATAGGGTGACCTATATTTGATAGGATTTTGAGATCGACTGCTTGCTCGATATTTTCCACTTCGCATTCTAAGAATGTTCTGGGATCCTCCTGTTACTCCACGAATGGCTAACTGAGCCGGTTTCCATTTATTCTTAAATGCAGGTGCTTCTTCAGGGTCAAATAAGGAAATCATGGAACCCCGATTAAACAACGCACAAACATCCTGGCCTTTCAATCGGCCTGTCAGGTACATTCGGTTGTCGGTTATAACTCCGGCCACCTTGGATTGGACTTGAGTCTCGCGACTTGCAGGGTAAGAGTGAGGCACTGGACAGACATTACAGACGGACAGCACGAAGGCAATTCCTCGAGGACTTCCTTGATCTCTGCAAATACGTTATCAAACTGGACCAGATGATTTTAGGCCGATTTCACTGCTCTGTTTTCTCTCAAAGCAGCTTAAGAGAATTGTTTATGACCAGTTTATGGAGTATTTGGTGTCTTATAATATTCTTGACCCACTCCAAACTGGCTATCGACGGCACAGTTCGACTGAGACTGCTCTGTTAAAATTCACTGAAGAGATAAGCACAGCTATAAATTAAAGACAGGTGACGTTACTGTTACTGTTTGACTTTAGCAAGGCATTTGATACTATATGTCCCACTCGTCTATTAAAATGTATGAAACGTATAGGCTTCTCGCATGTGGTGCTGGCGTGGATCTGAGAATACCTGTCTGGGAAAGAGCAATTTGCCATCTCCAGCAGGGCCACAAAATCATCTTGGCTCTCCACCACGCTTGGCGTTCCTTAGGGTTCTGTGTTAAGATCGAGCTGTTGTGTCGATACATTAACGACCTTGGTCTTACCCTGGACTCTATGGGTGTAAGACATATTCAATATGCCGATGACCTACAGGTTTACCATAGTTTTTCTAGGGATAAGCTTGATACAGGAGCCAGATAGCATTCTCGCACTGGACCTCGTCTGCGTCCTTGTAACTCGATGTTGGAAAGACGTCTGCGATTCTTTTTTGAACTCGCAGATTTCTTTCCGATATTAAGTTGGTTGGGTTCAATTCTATTGAACTCTGGGAGGGGGCAGTCGTGTCTTTGTCTGACACTGTAAAAAGCCTTGGTGTTATGACAGTTTACGTTTTTTCCGTCAGTACACCAGGGAGGCTCTTCGTGCCAGACTGGTGCGTTCTCTGATCTTTGCTCATTTTAATTATTGTTCTATCGTTTACTTAGATGCGTCCCAGGAGCTAAGTGCAAGTCTACAACGCTCACAGAATTCTTATGTACGGTATGTGACGGACGCTAAGTGGGACGATCATATAGCCCCCTTCAGGTGTCGATTGGGTTGGATGGGAGTGGACAGCTGAAAGGAATATTTTATTTACTTGCAGATCTACAAGATCTTATCATTGAACATATTAAAAAATTCCTACCTAGAGATTTATTTAAATAATTATTTACATTTTTCTTATGTTTACCATATTGGCAAAAAGCTTATATTTAATTCACGTATTGTGTAATGAACAAATCAAATTAATTAAAGTAACCATTTATGTTAACTTTAACTGTATAATATATAATTATATTAATATATTATATAAATTATATTATATTATACTTAATAATATTTTTGAAATATTTCATAATTTCTATATAAGATATACGAAAAAGATAGTTGAGACTCTAAAGATATGAAAGGAACGTGTTAGAAATATCGTGAATGAATATTTGGGTACGAAGGTTCTGTACAACCATGATAAGTCAAAGGGGCGGTTTTCTGTATCTTGACCGATCCTGGAGAGAATAGTAACCTACTATCTCCTGGCGTTTCATAAAAGGGAGGTGGGAAAAAGATTAAGTCACCACCTTTGTCATTCAAAAAAAATACTTACTCCCCTCAAAAGAATGACTGTGTAGAAGAAATTTTTCTTTTTATTCGAAATGACGTTTTACATACTGTACAAAGGAGTGTTAATATCGCGGGCCTACTAACGGATTATTTATACAGGTATTGCACATACAATTTACCTCAACGTACAATAAAATAAACAATAGATATGCACTGAAGGGGATTTAAAGATCAGTTAAGCTTAAATTTTTTTTCTACATATTTTTAGTCGCAATTTTATAATTGAATCATGGTGCTTTACGCTTTGCTTTAGTCCTGTTTTATGAATTTCAGTTTAATTGTGCAGCAGATTCCCATTGTTAGTATTACAACCAGTTTAAAAAATCAGACAGGAAAATCAAGGATCAAGAGATAGAGAATTAATAAACTAATAATTGCTATCCTACGACAGGACCTTATAGGAAAAAAGTGATGTGTCCATAAATAACAATCTAAATAATAATAGTCAAAAAGTATAGATTATAATTGATAATTAGTAAATGAATTAAGGTTAGCTTTCCCTCTTTAAATATATCATATAATCTGTTAACTTACATAATATACTAATCACAATATTTGTTTTACTTAAAATAATTCAGACTTAACCTATCTTAAATTGGGTTGGTACCTAGCACCAGAGTTTTAATGGCTGTTTCAAGTAGCGATTTCAGTAGAAATAAAGAGTAAGATAAGAGACAAAGATGATATGATGCCGACAAGTATGATAGATTGCGGATAGTTGATACAATGGCGGACGACTAATCGTAGGAGTGCCTTGGAACCAGGATTATGATGCCTGGGCAAAGCTTTGTCGTCAGAAAGCTCGGAGATGTCAACACCTGATTGAAGTAGACACGACTACCGGGCATTTCGAAAATCCATATCCATTAAATTTCCAATTTTATAATTTCGTAGTGTTTGTTGTAGTCGCCTCCAATTTTATGATCTTATATTCGACTAATTTTTTCCGATATCGAGTGTAAGCCTACGTTGTAATGGTTAAAATTGTATCCATTATACTGGCGTCGAAAGCCAAACAAGGCTTAAAAAAATTCTCAGAATATTTACTAGATGTACCGGTATAAAATGAGTGTTTTTTTGTTAAAATAAAACACTAATTTTAATGGGAAAGTAAAAAACATTTTCTTCAAAGTATCGGCCATTTTTTTCTCCACATTTTGACCACCTTTCTGACAATTTGTGGATTCCACGCTAATAAGATTGTTTGTGTTTTGAAGAAAGCCAATCAAACACCCAATTTTCGACTTTAACCAATTCGTGCCTCATCGATGAAAACAAATGATATTCCGATGAAGCCAAGATAAAGAAAGCTGAATTCTGATGTTGCCATCATTTTCATTGATTTATGACATGATGGATTGTCTTGTTGAAATAGCACTTTCTTCTTCTGCAAATGAGGCCCTTTTTTGTGATTTCGCCCTTCAAACCCTAGAATAACGCTATGTAATAGTCGTTGTTGATAGATTTTTCCTTTTCAAGATAATCGATAAGTATTATACCATGCGTCTTTCTACACTTTGAAACCGGTCTATTACGTCCAGTCCACTCAGCTGATTGTCGATTGAACTCCAGTGTAAAAGGATGGAACCCGATTTCAGCCTTTGATATCTTTAGTTTTAGCTATCTCGATCAGCTTTTGTCAACGGAATCCAATGACTATTTATCAAGCCAAGCTTGGGGTTCAACAATATTTTTTTTCCAAGAAAGCAATATTAACACACGAAATATTTCGACAGCTATTAAACTTATACACGTATCTTTTGAAGGTTAGGGCTAATTCAGTTCATATGGATTGAATACTAGTAGTGTCATTTATATGGTATCAGAACGATTGCTCATACAATCTATTCTATCTTGTTCTAAAAAATCCTACTAAAATATACTGACCCTACCTCATGCTGAGAACTATTTCATACTTAAAATTTCATGCAGTATACAACTTCCGTGATCTTTTGAGATGCTAACTATCTGAGCTTGTGCCCCTTCTATAGAATAGCCATCTATGAGAACGTACTGTACGATCGAATAGTACAGTTAAGTACTTATCAGATCTGCCGCATAAGTTTCACCAACAGTCACTCATCTCTTTTTCCTAGGTTTTAAGGTTCTAAAAGAGATCCATCTCAAGAAAAATATTGCGATTACTTTCATGAAGGGAATTGAAAATTATTTAGAAATTTATTTACACCTCACTTACAAAACGGTTGCTAATGAGTAAATAGAGTTTCTCTATTTCATTGTGTCATGTGGCATTTACTGGATGGATAAGCTCGGAAGAATACTCGACTGCTCAACTGGCAATACAATCTCAATCACATCTTACGCTTTTATAAACGCTCTTGTGCACTCCACCGGCTCTTCAGTATTACAATTCTATCTCTACCTATCACCTTCCTTAAGATCACGATTTTATCTCAATTTCTCTCTAATTTTCAATATACGTAATTAATTGCGTGAATACGCGCTCTCTCTCTCACTCAGTCTCGGGCCCTCAGGTGTTCCGAGACACAGTGTCAAAATCGTGCGATCTAGCAAGGATCGACGACCGATCGCACGCCTAATTGCTCTCTCTCTTAATTTTGAAATTGTGTTAATTGTAATTCTTTCATTGTTAATATCTCACTAATCTCTAATTTTCAACTCTGTGCAGATTAAAATATATTTATATTAATAAATAATATAGCTGTGGACATTGAAACGCATCGAATATTCATTTCATTCCAACGGTTTAACGGTTAACAATGTTTACATTAAAAATCGAATGCTTTTTTTCCTTATTGTAGAGTAGGACAGTTCGGTAGAGGAGAGGGTGTAGATGTGGATCCAATAAAGCGATGAAATGTGTTTAAGTATGAATTTATTGTATATAGATGTAGCGTGTGAAGACAAGTAAATTGGAGCGTGCTGCTCGGTCGGAGTTCGCAAGAACAATGCAGCTTTTTCGTGCGCGACAGCTCGCGGTTTTTCTCGCGCCACGGGCCCTTTGTCTTCGAGCCCCCGTAAACGCCCGAACCGCCGAGCTTCGGGAAACTCCGCCGATTCGAGCTTCCCCACTCGCGCGCCTTTCCCGCGCTTCCGGAAAGCAGAGAGAGGAAGCGCGGCAACCTAGTCGAACGGAGTTCCCCCACCCTCGCACCGCGTCGACTAGGCAGAAAGCAGGGAGAGAGCCGCGCACCTGTTCGTACCATCGACTGCCGCATGGTCCCGTCGCGTCGCTCCGAACTCTCTTCGGACGAGCCGCGCACTTGCCCCTTTGCCCCTGAGCCAAGAACGGTCTAGAGGTGCTCCACAGCCACCTCTTACACGCAGGATTGTACTCTCAGAGCCAAGCCCTGTACAATCTGGGTACAGCCTGGGAACTCTTGCTCGCCCCCAGCTGATCGGCTAACACGGCCGCGGCAAAGCCACGCCGGGACTCAGGGGAAGCACGCTCCCGCCCACGAAGCGATTTAACTACGTTTTTCCACTTTCTCGCTCTCTCTCTCTCTATCTCTCTCTTTCTCTCTCCGCCAAGTCGTCGCGTGATACAATTTATACGCAGTGAGTGCGTATTTAACCCTCACTCGTTTACACTTATTTTTTGTAACCTATCGTCTGATTTAATCTCCAATATGTTACAGCTTTATCTACTCTAATCTTAATCTTAATCTACACTAATTCACCAAGTTCGTGCATTTCTATTGAAAATATTCACTAACAAGATTTTTTTAATTTTTCAACAATTTTTTCAATTTTTGAAAAAGAACAATATATCTAAAAATTAGCTAGAATTGAATATTCAGACTATTCCAAATATTCTTACACAATTATATCGATACAATTATATAGACTTACACAATTATATAGATTTCGATAGTTCGAAAGAGAAAAGAGTTAAGTAGTTTTTCTGGTACTATTGCACAGACCGACGCGAAGTTCAGATGCGACTTCGTGGTGAAGCGACTAGTAGATAACAGCACTCAACTAACAATGATGAACCTGGTTTGTCGTAACCCGATCTTTCACTCTTCCTAACACAACACTGACAAACCATCCGAAGCTAAATACATTGGTTGGGTGACCGATGCTTACAGCTCGAAGTAAGCACAACGTTCTACACTGCATTATATATGCACACACACGTACGCGCGCGCACACACACACGTACACAAAATGAATTCGAGGCTCGAAGCATCGGTCTGAGAGCGTTGTGTTCATATCTGCTACTTATAAGGATATTAATATTGTGATTATGTCCTATCGTAAATTGTTAATTTACATAACAAATTATTAATTTCCAAGTTTTTAAATTAAATTTATTTATCTTTCAAAAAATACTTACCACATTTCGAGAGTGTACATCGCCCAAGTATGTCACAAAATTTAAGTCGGGAGCCCATTGCACCATTTCTCTTTGCCATGAAGTCATTGTTGATAGTGGAACAACCAAGAGGAACGGACCGTGTAGTTGTTGTGAATGAAAAAGGTAGTAGAGAAAACATATGGTTTGAATAGTTTTACCAAGGCCCATTTCGTCGGCTAATATTACACTATAGAAATAATTCTTATATCAAATATAACATTATAATAAAGATTTTTATTTTGTGTCTACAATGCTCTAGGTACCTATTTTCTTTGCACCATGAATGAATCATCCAATTTAAGCCATCCATTTGATAATCTCTTAGGATGAAATTATCATCTTTTCCCATATAATTTGGCTGCTCTTTTAACTGATGGAATTTTGGTCTATATTTCAATACTTTGCAATGTTTACTAGGTATTCGTTTAGAATCTTCTCGTTCACGATACTCATGTATTTTTTCTGGCCATTTTTTAATTATTAAAGCACCGTCTTCCCACGTAGCTTCAGAATAAGGCAGACTTTCCCATTTGCAGTAGTAATCAGGATTATTCGAATCAGGCTTATTAACTTCAGCTATTTTCAAATTAATGTAAAAAAGTTGAGAAATAATTTTAGTAATCTAATGTATAAATACTTACCAATAACCCTTTCCACGTTATAATAACTTTTTAAAAGATCTTGCTGTAATTCTAATTGACATTCAAAGTAGTCAATGTCTTCGGGTCCAGCATATTTTTTCCATTGTAAGATATCTTGTTCTCGTTTAATGAAATTCTCTAGTTTTTTTATTCCTTTTACCTAAATAATATAGAATCATAAACATATAGTTAAATAAAAAATTATAACATAAACCACCTTAAGGTAGCTTCAGCGACTTTTGAATCATAAAAATGAGCTAATGTGAAATTAGCTAAAATTAGCTAATGTGAAATACTTAAAATTTTACTCAGAAACAAAATTATGCATGAAAATTTGAAAAAAGTCTATTTTTAAATAAGTAAAAAGAAATTTTTTTACGGCCAGAAAACTCAGGCGGGAAGCGCAAGCACTCCTATTTGTCGAGTTCTCTCCAAACTGATAGTCAACAGTTTGAATTTTCGAGTTCCCGAGGAGGAGTTGAGGGAATGATGATGGCAATCGAAGGTTAAGTCCGCCTTGACAAATGCAGACGTTCGCTGGTAGTAGAGGCGCCAAAAAGGGAAACTCGAGTAGAAAATAGCCTTGAAAGTGGGGCTTGAAAAAAAGGACTAGTCTAGAGTTTTCAAGTCCGGTGCTGACACATCCTGCCACTGAAACTCTTCAAGTGTCAACCAGACGGGCCAACTGGCAAGGAAGATCCTGCATATGAAGGACTGAGACTACGAAATCAAATACACAAACACGCTTCTGGAACGAAAGTTCCGGATATACTCCCGAAAGGGTACATTGTGATGAGCGTATCGACGCCGCCTTCGATACGATATCGAACCCATGGTAGCTCGATCGACTAGATGTTCAACAAACCCTCTTCAAATTTCGTTGTATAAATACACGGTTGATGAGTCATTTCGGGAGGAAGGGTGAAGTCTCGTGGTACCCGACTGCTATGTCGGCTGTTATGCGATAAGCCGGATCTTAGCGATTTCAGCAGCCAACCGTCAATCGATTACCTAAAGTTACGAAGGTTGCTGCAGCAGAGAGTAGCCGCGCGGATGGCAGTCTACCGCCGGCGTTTAGACCAGACGTAGACGTCTGAAAATAAGGGACCCAGACACAAAGGGTCAGGGGGTAAACTTGATATCCGCAGGAGGATGTCAAGTTTGCGGAAGGCCTGTGATAGAGCGTCGAGGGTGAGGCTCGAGGCTCCATGGCAGCACGGACTAGCGGTCCCGTACCAGGACCCGTGAGGTGCCTAGCAGTCTGGTGTGAGACCCACACCGGAGAACTGCCTAGTGCACCACCCGTACTGTATATTTCCCGCGATACGTAAGGTATGAGGCGATCTCGCAAGAATGCCCGTGACCATTATCCAATCAACCCTTGTAGGGTCAAGCCATCAGCATCCAGCCGGTAATCTAGAAAACGCACACTCGAACAACAAAACTCACACTTCTCACGATTCACTTCAAGTCCGGCTTCCGCTTTCGTACGTAACACAAGCTACGACCATTTCAGGTGCTCTTCGAACGTTTGCGGAACCACTATTAGATAACCGAAATACGCGAAAACATAACGGTTCTTCTGAGGGTCCAAACAAGGCCCCAAGTAGCCTACAAAACGTCATTAGCGCATTTTTCAATCCAGAAGGTATCCGAACCAATTGCCATTGACCAGAACCTGGCATAGCAAAAGCAGTATATTGCTAGCTGACTCCAGTCAACATCTGGAAGTAAGCTTCCTTTAAGTCGACTTTGGAGTTGTATCTATCTTCGCGTAGTTTATCGAAAATCGAATCTACATTCGGTAAAGAATAATTATTGCGTTTAGTTGTCTTGTTAATATCATTGAGATAGCTTCCTTCTGTGTTTTACAATAATGGGAGTATTACACCACTCACTAGCACTATGCTAAATAATCTCTTTCTCGAACATCTTTAATTCTTTTTGAACAAATTCAAGAACCTTGGAAGACATACGCCAAGGCGCGTGTCTCACCGACGGAGCACCCTGTCCACTGCCAAGCTCTCGTCTCATACCTCCTTGTCGAAGAGGAAGATTGGAACACGTTGGCGATATCTGTCCCAAAACTCGACTCTACTGCATCTGATATTGTTGCTTCGATACTCCTTTTAGTAAAGTACTTCACCGACGTCACTGCTTTCGCTACCGTTGATGTACTCTCCTCTTCTTCTACAACGAAGCGGGCTGCAAGCTAGGAGACGTGGATGCAGCACTTACACTAAATCAAACGTCCAACTTATCTTCTTTCTTCTTGCTCGACGATGGTTCGAGTATAGGAGACCCAAATACATCATCGATTTACTGAACGCCTTCCGAACTTCGCTATCGTTTGCACATTCGGCGCATGTTGATCCATAAGATATCGCCGATAGGTGGGTAAGATCTGCTCAAAGATCATTGATTTTTTCCAACGTTCCGACGGTGGGTGAAGCAAAAAGCTCGCCTTCATCTGGAACGCATCCACAAACTTCGATATCGACTCACCCCTGTTTCTGCCGCAAACTCTGTAATTCTCTGAGCAGTCATATCATTAACCCTAACGCAGTATTTAGACTCCCAATTGATAAATGTACGACGAACGCGATTATACCACCTTCGAGTCTTCTCTATGAAGACCGAATGTAAGCATGCAACCAAACATCTATCCGAAAATCTGAATTGCTCCTTGACCGCTTCGAGACCTCCTCTCTACTTGCAAAACAATTACGTGCATCGCGCAAGGCTCGAATACAACTAGTCATATTGCGAAAATGCGCATCTGTTTACTCTACTACCGAACGACCTCCTTGAATGCAGTGTCGGCATCAACTCAGACCCTTCTTCCAAGCTAGTCCGCGAAGTCATCTGCGTCTGAGCTCTTTGCTACCCTTCTCCCAACCCTCTACAAAGACACTCCTATTCAGGTCTGTCTATCTCAGCAAGATTTGTCGGCGAACTTGGATCCTCATCCTGATGAGCCGGCCCTCCCGCTAACGTTATAGAAAGAACCACTTGCGTGTTGCTCCCCTCAGCGTTTGCAAAGGCTTTCCCGCTGAGAAGCAAACGTCTTCATCATTAATGATGCCACCATACACCATACCTACTCCTACATTCGGAGAATCAACCCTTCTATCTCAATCGACTCCGGTCTGGAGGTTCCCTAAACATCTACCCCTTGCTTACTAACAGTCGGATGATGTTCCTTAGGATCAACTCCAAGCTTACAAACTCGAACTTTCGAAGAGCTTTCGTTATCTTCTCTGGCCGTACTGCTCGTGGCAACCGGAGCGGCATGATTCGTCGCTTGGTTATCATCTGGAACAGCATCTTTCTCCCGAGGGGAAGTATGTGGCCAACCCTTCACCCAAGGGATATCAAGATTGGGCCGGGCGACCATGAGCAGCAAACGCATAAGCGTTCTTGTAATTCGTTATGGTCGTCTTGAAAGCAAAGCTGCTCTGACACCTTCATCACTACCTTGTATCAGCATGTCTCGGACATGCCTCTGCAGGTGTCTTGCCGTTGCGGAAGCCTCTCGCAAGGCATACTTGCGCTCACGGTAGCGTTCACTACCCTTCAACTAGCGTTCAAAACCCTTCCCCCCACTTACAAAGTGCTGGATCACGCCTCCACGCGCTCATCTCTCAATCCCTTAAAAAAATAAACTCAAACACAATACAAAAATTAATAATCAATATTAAATACTCTATAATTAATTATTCAATAAAAACAAAATAATTGGGATTTTTTAATTATTTACGCTAAGCGCGTGAATTAATGCGGGAGCCACAGCACACAGTATTACTTAACTGCATTAATGTGCACTCAAATTGCATTTTCTCTGTGCTCCTGTGCATGAGAAAACGCAAACCCCACCGCCCCCGGGCTGGATCCGACAGGTGGAGGTTCAGTGCTAATACACCGCCGCGCCCTTTACCTTCAGCATTAATCGACAGTCGGCAGCTTCCTGGGATGCCGGGCCAAGCAGTTGACACCTGCTCCGCGCAGGACCTTTAACTACCCCGTACACGACCAGACAGGGGCGGCCGCGGCTAGAACAGCATGCGAACACAAACAACAATTTTTATTTTCTCTAAAAAAACAATATAAAATATTATTTAATTCAATATTTTGCAATATTTAATCAAATTTCTTTTATTTGCCCTTTTCAAAGGGTTTTTTACAAAGAACAGAGACGCAACAATTTTCCTCCTCTATTAACGCACACACACCTCTAACTTAATAAAAACTCGAAAACAAACAAAAAAAATTTTGGCGTGGATATTTTACGTTCTCTCCTTCACAAAAAGAAATTAAAATTTTGGTTAATGGGCCCTTACCGCTTGCATCTTTTCATACTTTTCAATTTATCACGTGGCGGATACCGGGTGGCTACACCCACACCGGGTCCCAGCCAAGACGGACCTTCAGGACCTTCCGTTCTTACCCGCTCGTTTTTTGTTGCACGGAAAATCGGTGGACCCAGCGGAGCAAGCGTGGGCGCTTGGTGCTATATGCCGCGATGTATTCACGCACTACTATTATTTTTCACTTTCAGCTTAGCGGGAGAAATCTCGATCACTACTCAAACTCGAACAGCCATGACCTCCTCGACCGAAAAAGGGAAGAGTTTGACCACGTCACTAACAAACTCAATTATTATGCACTGCCATATCACCCTCAGAAATTTTCTTCCCGGAATTCGCAATCTACCGTAAATACTGGAACTTACGGGGAGACCGTCGTTATTTTAGCATGCTTTCCCTTGATCACAAAGCTAAAAGCCCTTTATTACATGGCCTTTGTCGATCTAGTCAAATTTTCCGATCTCAGAAACTTCTTTTCAAAAAACGCTACCGTTCTTGCAGAAAATACGGCGTGAGGCTATAAGTCCACCAGCCCTAGAGAACATTCTCATCTTAAATAAATAAATTTATTAAAATTAAGCGCACAATTTATTAATAATAATATTGTAACTAATAGGGTAAATACAAAAAGTTCTGACATTATCCGAATGGATAAAGATGATTTAACACGGGCGTTAAATTTAGAGGAGGATGTATCGTTGACGCTGCAGACTACCACCAGGAGCCCGGGAGCTGATGGGATTAATCATAGTTCGATTTAAAACTGGAATACCATAACCAATACCCGTACAACCAATAACAACACTAATCCTAAAAACATTAAAACAAGCAATAGTCAAGAAGTCTACAATAATCATAAACATAATAGAAAACAATAATAATAATAATAATAATAGAGAAACAACAATAGAAACACCAATATTGATTTCAATGAATCGGCTCTTGAGGTTCCCAGACATATTTCGAGCAATGTTCAGCATAATCTGAGGGCGGTCTCGGCAGTGGGTGAAGGGGTTGAGCTCGTCGCAACGGTGGTGGTCGACTGTGCTAGCATGGGAGTCTCGCTCTCTGATGTTGAGCTTGACGTCATCACTTCTGTGCTCCCCTACTTCGTACGTGATGACCTGGCCTCCGCGGTGCAACTTCGGGCGCGAACGTCGAGCTCACACGGAGGGGTTGGCGAAAAACTCCAACCGTTAATCCCATCAATTAGGGTGCAGCTTAGAATAATAGAAGTTGCTAATCTAGTCTTAGAGGCGAGATAGTCCTTTACTGACTTCTCAACTCAAGATGTTTTGTTTACACAATCGCATGTGGCGGCGTCTGATGTCAGACAATGTACTATTTTTATAAATATGTGGTTAAGACGAGGTCAATATGGTGCGTTCAAGCAGTGCAAAGATGCTGCTCACGATATCGGCTTTAAGTACGTTTGGCATCGACGCGGTGAATTCTTTTTTAAATGGAGAAAAAGTAGTAGGGTTCATGCTGTAGCCTCTGAGAGAGATTATTAATTTATTCATGAGCATGTATTTGTCGGAAACTTCATGTGGCGAGTCCGTGGGCAGTGTTTCTTGAAGCTGTAGCCCTCTCGCCTCGACTGTATTGTTTCAAGGTTATGAGAATGGACGTTCTAGTTCTGGGGTAAGGGCCGATCATAAATGACTAGATCGGACATATGCTCTGTCGCTGACCAGGTTGCAGGATGCAGTAGGGGTGGTAGATTCCTCAAGGTCGGCTTCATAAATTTAAACATTGCGTGGGTATCTGTGTCAAATACCATCGACGACGATCGGATACATCGTGCTCAACTCTGTTGCTAATAATGTTTTTCGGTTTAAAGCTATAAATATTAAATATATTGTACTGGCAATATCTAAATTTACTTCGCAGGCTGTTGATGAGGATGGCATTCCGCATAATGTAGTTGTAAAGGCTCTTCCGGTTATAGGTCCGTTTTTAGTGCACCTGTACAATAGCTCGCTTGAAAGTAGAGGCATCCCAGAGATGTGGAAGAAGGCTCATGTAGTACCATTATTCAAATCAAAAACACCTTACGGACCAGATGATTCTCGTCCTATTTCACTGCTCTGCTTTCTCTCAAAACTGCTTGAGAGAATCATTTATGACCAGTTGGAGTATTTGGTGTCTCATAACATCCTCGACCCACTCCAAAATGGGTATCAACGGCACAGTTCGACCGAGACTTTTCTGTTAAGATTGACTGAAGACTTATGTACTGCTATGGATAAAAAACTATTCTTTTTCGAACTCGCAGATTCCTTTCCAACATTGAGTCGGCTAGGTTCAATTCTATTGAACTCTTGGAGGGGGCAGTTGTGTCTTTGTCCGAGACTGTAAAAAGCCTTGGTGTTATGCTAGAGGCAGGTCTTACCTGGAGACCACATATTTATCTGTAAAAGAATTAACCAGGTTTTATATAGTTTACATTTTTTCCGTCAGTACACCGCGGAGGCTCTTCGTGCCAAACTGGTGCGTTCACTGGTCTTTCCGCATTTTAATTACTGTTCTATTGTTTACTTAGATGCGTCCCTTGAGTTAAGGATAAGGATACAACGCTCACAGAATTCCTGTATGCGGTATGTGGCGGGGATTCAGTGAGATGATCATATCACCCCCTTCAGTGAGTGAGATTTTGGTATGTAGAAAAATAGGACGAAAATAAATTAAATTAGGGGGGGAAATACCTTAATAATACGTGTGCTTCATGTTCCACTACGAAAAGCTTTCCAACTTATAAAGAGAGCACTCCCAAAAACTTCTACTTTGTCAATTTAAACAATCCACTTTTTATATGTAACAAATGCATTATAATACACATTGTCAATTACGATTTTAAATCTTAGATTAGGTGTAGGAGTCTATTACATAGATAGATATCTATCTGTTAGAGAATTCAAAAAGATGTATGATAATAAACACTAAGTTTTATTTAATTGAAATAATTGCTGAAACTAATTCCAATTTTTAAATGAAAGATAAATCATTGTATTATACGATTAGCATAGAAAATCTAAAAAATCTTTCAGATTATTTTGCTATTTTATTAACTTATTAGACGAATAAAATTTATTATTCCTATCTAAATATAAAAAATGTTAACTTATTAATCGATGGTTGTATGCCCTATAATTATTTAATGTTTCTACCTTTTGAGTTATTAGAGAATCTTTAGATTCCCATGTACTGTGTATGTAAGACCAGTCTTTCCATTTAATCAGATATTGCGTTTCAGTAAACTCGTCTTCCAAATTTTCAGGATTGAGATCACCATTTTCTTCAACTGCATAAACAGTCGTAACATTACCTACAACTATTTTACAATAATTATATTTTACATTTTAATAGGTGATTTTTGTTTATCTAAGCTGATTACTAATTGAAATGAATACCTCCTTTTTTTCCTATTCTTTGTCCAAGAATACGTTCAATAGTTTCAGCATTATCAGGCTCAGCAGATTCAGTAATGACTTCTTCAATTTCCATCAAATCTTCACTGTCTGTTCCTGCTTCACTTTCTTCTTTGTAGCTTACTTGAACTCCTGTTCTTCTTGTTACTTGTCTACATTCATGAAAATATTAATAAATGATTAATGAATATGTATAGTGTATTTACATTATTTACAATAATACTCTTAAAAGAAATGCAATTCTACTATATTTTAAAATAAATATTTGATTTTTGATCGATTCATAAGATTTCTCTAACTGTTTAAAATCAATTAAAAATTCATGAAGTGGTTACATTCTTGCATTTACAGGTATAATAAATTTAAGTACCTTCATATGAACGTTAATTTTTGTTGTATGTGTTTGTCAAATTTACTTCTAATTCCGAGAACTAAATAATGCTATAAACATCTTTGTAACGTCATCGTTTGTAACCTTCATTTAATTTGTCTACCACGTTACTGGCCCTTAATCAGAATCCGATATATGTACTATATAATTTGTTATAAACCTTAAATTTTGTGCAATATTTTTAAATCAATTATAGCAAGTGAATATTCTAGCTATATGGCCATATTATTTTTATTAATACAAATTACATGATTTTAATCAAACTATCATAATTCAATATTCAACTACGTAACTAATGTAAATTTTTATCACTGTAAAAAATGGAACAATTAGATAAAAATTTATTCTTTAAATTTTCGTAGTTTCTTTTTTCTAAACCATTATTTAAAATTACTAAAAAGCATTAATGTGTAGATTCAGAATGACTGTTATGTATAAGAGAATAGATGCAACAAATATAGGAAACAAATACAAAGAGATACAATATTTATAAATTAATTTCTATGTCACTGAAGGACCTTAAAGTTAATTCAATATAAGTTAATTCAATAAGTTAATTTAAATAAATATAAAGTGGGTATTAGAATTAATAAAAATCGATTTTATTATGTTTTGTACATAAGAAATCCATAGATTTCGAATACCTGAGCCCACCAAATGCTCTGCGATCTACACACTCACCATTGCTTGCAGTAGAGCAGACTGAGCACAGTGTCAGAATTAATGCCGCGCGAATTGATATTACGAAGGCGCCGCTTGCAGCGCCGGCTGAAGCAGCATCTTCCACTTAATACAACGGGAAAGGTTAAAGTAGTTATCTTTGGGATATCCGATAATGTACATAAAGTAAGTAAAATAGAATATATAGTTGACAGTATTAGTACGACGCAGGAAAGCGTTAAACTTTTGAAACATATTTTGTAATCTGGTGATCTTTAGGAGTATCTACTGTCCCTAAGAGTTATCTAGCGACTGGAACGGAGATAGTGGCAGTCGCGACGCAAGCAGTGTGCTCCTCCTGCAAGCATTGACCTAGATGGATAAGAGTAAACAGTTAGAGGAAGTATTTCGTGTATTTAGACATGCACAAGATCTTGAGGCTGCGTGAAATACAGTACCTCGCTGTTCTCTTCACGTCTAATGGTTCCGGTCGACTTGTAACAGTTGACTCTATAGAATTCGTTGTTCCACGAATGTGACTTATTTTGTAAAATATTTTACGATAACAAGTATCTATATCTATCTCTCTGCAAGCATCGAATAAAAAAGACTGCCATGATTAGAATTAACGAAAAAGCGATGAAAATCTACAAATACCGAAATTCGCTATCCTTGCACCGCCATTATAATAATAATTATTGTTGTTAGTATTAATATGTCATGTGGTCGTATATGGTCGATGCCAGTCAATCCGAGGCGTCGATTACCAGATCTGCCAATAGCCGCACAGGCATCCTAGTTGTAAAACCCATCATTGACCATACTTTATGTATAGAATGATACTATATGTCTGGTACCCCCGAAAACCGGCTGCTTTTGTCGTGAGACATATCTGATGCTCAGGTAAAAGCTAGGAGTTGCGTATCAGCGAGAAGCACGGCGACTAGGATTAGTCAACAGGGCGATGAGTCTATCAACTTCTTCGATGTTAAGTTAAATGTGACAAACATTACGACACACCGCGAGTAGAGTGTTACTCGAGCATTAAGTGCTTCCAAAATGATCTGCAGACCTACAAAGCTTGAAAAAAAGATGCCAATATCAGGCTGCCTTGTAGATCGTGAATCTTATTGAAGACGTTACGTTGATTGCAGGTATGATATCAGTTTGCTTTTGGGAATCTGCTAGTGGTCAGTGCAGCAGCGTTTTCCTCAACAGTTGAGCGGATGTTCTAGGATATGTGTAACTAAGGAATGCGGCCGAAATTCTCCCATATATGCCATGATGCAAAGAAGAACAAGTGCATGGGCAGAGGTACAGCGATTGAAACCATGAGGATAAGGCGCTCTTTCAAAGTTCAATGAGCACCTTATTGCCCTGCGTATTGATAGTCCTTTACAGTAAATCCAAGTGTAACAGCTGTTCCATAAGCCTTCTGTTTTTACACCAGAAACTCTCTCATTTTTGGGCTGTTTATTATTTACTCAGGACCTACCTCCTCTTGCGTTCACTTTTCAATGTTGCAAGATTCCATATTGAAGTATAACTTTTTTTTATACTTTATGAGCTAATGAGAATAATTCAGTCAATAATTACGTTTTATATTTAGACATTTCAGTAAAACTAACTAAAATAAAAACAATAAAGTTTGATTTTCAAATATGAAGTATGCTTGAAAGAACGGAGTTCGAGAAAAAAATTGTATCATGCTGAAAGAATCAGTAAATGTCATAAGCCCAGTTTTATGAATAAAAACATAATATCAAGAACTTACGTGACATTGAGGGGACACATGAGAATTGATAAATCAAGCAATAGATAAATTCAAATGGGAAAGCTTTTGCTGGTATCCTTTCAGAGAGACTAACGTTACTTGAATTAAATTTTGAGATGTATATGGTATTTGTGGGTAAGCCAAAGCGGGGCGCAGTCATTATTTGACCATCTTAATAGTTGCATTTAATTCTGTCTAATTGATTTCTGTCATGCACCCTTTTTTGTTAATCATTATCTTCAGTATAAATCCTATAATTTATAATTTTTCTATAGCGATGTATATTTTTATAACGAAGTAAGCTCCAAGTAATGAATAAGTCTCATAAAAATCAATGTAAAAAAAAAAATTTTCTACTAAATTTTTCTTACGAATTTGATCGATGACCTTGATGTTTTTTATTCTAATTGAGCTCTGAATATTCGAATTATATTCTAACTAATTTTGACGCATATATATATTTTTATTAAAAGTTGCTGAAGCTACCTTAACCGGAAATTTCCGGTTAAGCGAGTACATTCCAAATACAAAGGCGACCTTGTTACCAAGTTGAAATTAAAATGGAAAAATAACCGTACCCGGTAGTGCAAATGTTGCGTGCGGTTTGGCCATACAGCAAATTACTGACACGGCAAATGGGTCCTGCACTAAAGACTACTATACTGCGAGTTATCTCAAGATAAACACCGCGAACTCCTAATTGAGACATCGCTAAAAGCCAACTTCGCTACAGAATTTGCCAAGGTTATCAATGCGCAACCTACCGTGGCTACTGCAAGGCCCCAAAAGCTGCTGAATACATCGAAGCAGCTCTAAGCCCGATGTAGCTACCCCTACACCTTGTTCTCGATTTTGACACCCACTATCCCGCCTACTACTCTCTGCACCTAGTCTAAGAGCCAGATCGATTTCGTGGCCGATCAAGGTCCGGAGGAACACCAAGGGTTTCTATATATAATTTAGAAAAATTACTTGTAAAATTAAAGAATTACTAACAATTGAATTGTATAAAATGCCGTAAAAACTAGAATTTAAACAAAATTAATGTTTACTAGACAATTTATGAAATCGCTTGATTTTACAAAATTGAAAAATGTTTATTAGAAGTAAAATATTGCATATTTAGTAAGTGTTAGTTGTAAAATGCTATTGCAGGCACACTATTTATCTCATAACCTTGGCTCTGCTTCGAATTTTTTAAAAATAACCTTTTATCTTTAAGATTAAGGAATTCTTTTTTGATATTATTACATATTATAATATTTATATAAGTCATTGTAAAAATTAATTTTACGACGCTAGATATAAAAAAACAGCGAAAAAAGTAATTTTTATTTATCTATTAACGAATTTGACCTTTTATTTTTTCTAAACCAATATTAAATCATATACATATTTATTTTTTATAAAAAGCGAATAATTTCATGTGCGGTACGATTGCATCATCTATGTTTCTCCCGGGGACGCAGCTAGTCAAATCTACAACGCCGCGTAAACGGATATAGCATCAAACACTGCTGCGTTTGATGACTAGTCATTATAAAATCCTTCGAATTTTAATTTTAACCAAGACCTTTTGTTACCTACATTATTGTACTTATATAAGTTTGCTTCATGAGGAACAATATCTTAGTTGAGGCACCTGTTAAACCCTTCTTCTACCCCTACTGCACCACATCTAGACTAGATATCTTCGATGTCTGTCTCACCAAAAATACTCATTCTTTCTTTGATCTCAAAATAACAGTCCAACTGTCTTCCGACCGCTTGCCGATCCTCTTGGACATCTCCTGTAAATACTTCCTCGCTTTCTAAATAGTAGAATCTGTTAACTAGCTTCTTAAATTCCTCCTAGAATCCTCTCGATTTAAATTCGAGATAAAATTTTTTTTGGAGGTAGATTCTTTTCTCTTGAGAACTTAAGAAAAAGTCGTAAGCACAGGGAAAAACGGATATGACTAGGGCTATTTCTATATCAATAAAGACAACATTTAACCGAATCGGCCGCTTCCTATTTTCAGCCACTCAATGTCTTCCAACAGTACGGCTCCCTGAGGATCATCATCACAGCCTGAACTCAGCCCGGAAACAAAGGCATGACAGGCACGATACCGTGCGAGCAGCAGTAGCGTAATTGACTCTTGTTATATCCACAATCTTCAACAGACCTAGCATGCCAATTTTTAATACGTTAACAAATTTTTATCCCTCTCCTTTCCCTTGTTTTCGTTCCTACCACCCGGTACAAGTTGATGAAGAGTATACGTAACATAAATCATGACAATTTAAAGTTCAACTTAGCTCGTATATCAAAGTCTCAACTCACTCGCCGAGCTGAGCATCTCTCCTCGCAGTACAGTGCAGTACAGTATAATGCAGAGATTTCACCAAACCCAAACTGCCCTTCTCAGGGCAACATTCAACAGTCACCAGCGTTGGGATTGCTACCCCTCTCCAGTACAACGGGCTACCGCCGCCCACACTCCATCTCCAGGCCTCTACCCTGGCCACGCGCTCGGGTAGCGCCTGAGGCTCCACCTATGGAGCTCCTCTTTTACTTCAGACAACCTACCAGCTTCAGCACTCGCTAAGCGACTCCCACTGCTCAGCTTCTTAATATCACCGAAGAGCTCCGAGAATTCAATTCGCGCCTCGAAGTTCAGGTTGCCGAGCACCTTGCTCATGTGAAAGCAACTTCCTCCCCCCGGCCGTCACTCTGCCCCCTGCCACCTTTCAACCGCAGCCTACTACTCCCGTGTCTTCTCTTCCCCCTTTCCCCTCAATGACAGGCGTTTTCCACCCCATCAAAAACGGGTATCATCTCCATCCTCCGCAAACTCTTCGTGCAATGACAACTCATTTACAGTTGTAAAGCACAGAAAAAAGGCAGTACACCGCGCCTTCTCGGCCCCAGCATTTACTGACTTGGAGTCTTTAAGCTCCGACGAAGAATCATCTTCAGCCTCTCGGCCTCCACCCACAATTATTGTACGTGATATTAGCCTGTGGCCCCGTCTTAAGGCCACTATGGCGATATAAATTACCACCGTGTAGTCAATACATCCTCGGGTATTCGTATATACCCAGAAACGGTCGCCGATTTTCGCGACCTCATCTCCCGACTCGAAGCTAAACAAGTGGAAAAGTCAACTCACCAGCTATCCGAAGTCCGTCAGCTGGTCGTCATCATCCGGGGCCTAAACCAGATCTTCTCGGATGACAGTATCTTCTAAGAGCTTAGCCGGATATTTAAGGTTAAGCAGGTTCACCGCATGAGGAAGGATGAAAAAATCTGGCCCCTATCGCAGTGCATCTTGACCCTTCCCATCCAAATGCGAAAGTTATCTTAGACATTCGTACCCTGGGCAGCCTTATTATCAAGCTCAAACCAAAGAGAAAAAACCAAATCATCCCGCAGTGCAAACGTTGCATGCAGTTTGGCCTTACGGCAAATTACTGCCATCACACCGCGAGCTATCCCAAAAACCTAAACCTCGCTGCGGAAATTGCCAAGACGACCACCGCGCAACCTACCGCGACTGTCAAGGCCCTAAAAACTGCCACACTCATAGCAATAGCCAAAAGCTTGCTATAACTAACTCCGCCTACCGACCTATAGTCACCCCCCCCCCCTCTTCAACAATAATGCAATTACGAATGCGATTACTTGTCTTACTAACGCACTGCTCACCGTTCTCGCGCAGCTTAATCCCACTAGAATGGCTAAAAACAAAAACAATAACTCCCTTCTACTCGAATGCATGTGGCATTCAAGCAAAACTTCTGGAACTCCAAGATCTCCTAGAATCCCAAAATATGCTTGTAACCTGCATCATCGAGACTCACCTGTCATCATCCCGAAAGTCCTATTCCAACTATCTTCAACCACTTACCGGTCATTTTGGACATCTCCTGCAGCTGCTCTGTCACTCCCCAAACGGTAGAATCCATTAACTCGCTTCATCTCAGATACCTACAAGAACCCTCTCCTTTCAACTGCCACTCTGAAAAATCCACATGATATTGACACCGCCGTTAATGACCTAACCGAGGACAGTATTAACTCTTCGTCCCTAGCTACACACTACCACCATCCGCGCCCGCCGCTAACCTTCCCGTTCATATGCGATCCATGATTCGCGACAAAAATATCACGCGGAAAAACTGGCAACGTTCTCGCGACCCAGTACTCAAATCTAAATTAAACTTTCAACAAAGACAGCTCCGGTAAACGCTCCGCGACTCCTAAAGTAAAGCTTTCAATAGCTTCATAGACGATGGCTAAAGCGCATCCTAAGAGCGTCTGGAAAGTAGTCAAAAAGCTCCGTAACCGCCAACCTCAACTCCCCTCTTCCGAGCGACCCAGACGACTCCGCTGTCCACAACAATATTTGCAAGACGGTGAGTAATTTTTTCCAGTCGGATGGAATTTTCCATCTCACTCTCCATCCGAGATTGCCAACATCTTGTATTCTCTCAAAAACCGAAAAGCTCCCGGCAGCAACAGGATCAAGAATAATATTCTTCGCGTAAACACGTTACCGCTATGTACATCTCAAACACTATCATAGGCCTCCAATATTTAGCAGTCTGCACAGTCTCAACCTTCTCCAAGAGTCTCTCATTCGGCTCCATAATTGTTTCCATTTTTTTTAAATGGAACGACTGTACTACGGTTGCTGCCACGAGCAAGTGGATCTGTGCATGAGCTCATGCCGGATGAGCTTAACACTCACTTTGACAGTCTGATTGATGCCGTGCTCAGCTCTGCCGCTGATGGTGATTTTTGATTTAAAATTATACATATTAACGTTATTGTTCTGTCAATATCTAAATTCACATCGCAGGCAGTTCGTGAGAATGGCATTCTACATAGTGCAATTGTGTAGGCTCTTCCGGTCATAGGTCCGTTTTTACTGCGCCTGTACAATAGCTCGCTTGAGAGTCGAGGCTTCCCAGAGGTGTGGAAGAAGGCTCATATAGTGCCATTGGCCAAATCTAAAACATCTTCTGGACCGGATGATTTTCGGCCAATTTCAGAGCTCTGCTTTCAAACTGCTTGAGAGAATTGTATATTATCAATTTATGTTTGGATGTGGATGTTATGAATACTTGGTATCTCATAACATCCTCTACCCACTCCAGACTGTGTATCGACGGCACAGTGTGACTGAAACTGCTCTGTTAAGACTGACTAAAAAGGTACCCACTGCTATGAATAAAAGACAGGTGACGTTACTGTTACTGTTTGACTTTAGCAAACTATAATCTGTACTATTAATACGGATGTTTATACATCTACCACTGATATTTTCCAACATCAATTTATTAACACATGTTTCTAGGGCGACTATTTCCACCTGAAATATTGTGTTGTTTCCTCAGTCCATAGACTGTATCTGCTATATGCTTTGGTCCACAGATTCCACATTCAATACCTTTATCGGTACTGGATCCATCAGTTTATCATGTTTCAGCTAATAAGCTTAGGTTATTAGGCTCAATCCTATATATTTGGAACTCCGTTAGTATGTGGTTTGTGTGTGATCCAAGATACTCATTTTCACAATATTAGCTATTAGTTATAGATGTCACTGATATAAATCAATAACGTTTAGATCAGGTTATATTTGATTATTTAATTAACTGTTAAGTAATTGTTTAATTATCAAAATACCTTACTTGAGTAAATATTTTGTAATCATTTTATTTCTATGATATTGTATTTGTGTAAGAAAACACATAATTTTACATACATAAGTTATTTTTGCAAAATAAGATTATTAGAAAATTTTGATGAATAATTGAATGGTGACCTTAATTACGACTTTGATGATTATTTTAAGGTCACATGTATTTTCTTAAATGAGAACCCCTTCGATGTCAACAATCAAAAGAGCGGAGAATTTTATGTCCAAACACTTTTTGAGGTCATAAATCAGAAATGAAAATAATTGCAAACTCACTTTAGTTATTTAATTTAATTTTAATTAATATTAAACTTAAACTGGACGCTATTGGCATCTTTCAAAACCATTTTAAAATAATCAAAATAAAACAGCGAAAATTTTCAGAGCTTTACTTTTAACGTAACCTAGGAACCAACGTGGAAGCAGTAGTTTCTGCCAGAGACTACACACCTTTACAATCTTTACAACTCTCGAATCTCGCACTGACCTTAAGGAGACTTTTGGTGGCGTGGGGACAGTAGGAAACGTGTAAACATTGAGCTCAACACTCAACTTGGTAGCCCTTTTAATCGAGACTCGTCAGATTTATTAGATTTGTAAGATTCGTGAGATTTGTTTAAGATTTGTTAAGGTTCGTAAAGATTAGAAAGATTTCATTTCGAATCTTGTTACATATTAGGTTGGCAAATATCTCCTTTCCGCCTTTTTGTCTTTTAAATTTCGCGACTATGTACAAACCGCTACAGAGCTCGTATCTGGCAATACTATACATCATCTGGAAGGTCTTGACATAACCTATAAAATGACGCCGGTGGAAGACCTTTGACGGTGAATAGAAGATGGGAGTTTGTCACCAAACCATTTTAAACCATCTGCAGAAGACTGGATACAAAAAAAAACTTGATGTTTAGTTGCCGCATGATTTGACGCAAAAAAACCTGGATCGAATCAACGCTTGCAATATGCTGTTGAAACGGAACGAACTCGACCCATTTTTGAAGCGGATGGTGACTGGCGATGAAAAATGGATCATATACGACAATATCAAGCGAAAACGGTCGTGGTCAAAGACCGATCTCAAACAGTGGCTACGCCAGGATTGACAGCCAGAAAGGTTTTACTGTGTGTTTGGTGGGATTGGAAGGGAATCATCCACTATAAGCTGCTTTCATATGGCCATACGCTTAATTTTACCATCTACTGCGAACAACTGGACCGCTTGTAGCAGGTGATCGACCAGAAACGTCCAGAATTAGCCAAAGGAAGGGTGTAGTATTCCACCAGGACAACGCTAGACCACAACTTCGTTGATGACTCGTCAGATGCTTCGGGAGCTCGAATGGGAGCTTTATACAACCCGAACATGGCGAGCGCCCTTGGTGGTGTAAAGTTGAACTCAAAAGAGGCTTGTGAAAAGTGGCTGTCCGAGTTCTTCGCAAATAAGGAGGGGGCTTCTACGAGGGATTATGAAGTTGCCGTCTAAATGGAAACAGATTATCGAACAAAACGGCGCATATTTGAACTAAATCCGATCACTGTAACACTTTTTATAAAGCATCCATTTATAATAAGAATGCAGAGCAAAAAAGCGGAAAGGTGATATTTGCCATCATTATATACACAAGATTTCTATTAAATTATTTATAAAAAATTATAAATAATGTTAAGATGAATTATTACACTAACTTAATTGTCTCTTAATAAATACTTAGATCATTTTATTAATTATGAATCGACAGTTAATCATAATTGTATAGATGTTCTCTTGTATGTAATATTTAAATATATCATTAGACAATCTTATTTTTAATTTAACATATAATTAGTATAAAAATTTTTGCTAATTTTTTTCAAGAAAAACGTGTTAATATTCAATCAATGTGCATTTTATATCATTTTCAATTACAATAAATTCGAATAGTTTTAGAAATAAAAGTTCAGATGGAATCGAACCAACGTTCGCAAAAAGAATCAAAATCAAGGTATGTACACTAAGCACTAGACCTCTAAAGTAAAGACATTGTATAAATCTTAAAACTTATACATAATTATCAGGAGGAAAAAGGGTTTACATTTCAAATTTAAACATAAATACGAGGTAAAATAAAAAACTCGTAGGTTAAATCTATGGATTACAGATGCAATTTATTAAGAGACAATTGGTTAAGATAGCTAAAAAATTCATATTAAGATTATTTATAATTTTTTATAAATAATTTAATAGAAATCTAGAACAAATTTCACAAATTCGAGGAGCCTCGATTGAACCAAAAAACAAATGAATTCAATGTTTACACTTCCCCTACTGTCCCCATGCCACCAAAAGTGTCCTTAAGCTCGATGCGAGGCTCGGCGCTCGCTCGAAATTTGTACTGAAAATATCTCTACAAATCTTACAAATCTTTACAAATCTCGGCAAAGATTCGGAGTCTGCGGCCCCTCGAGTTTCTATTCATTTTTATTGACTTTCTAAATTCAGTTTCCCACTTATTATAATTAAACAAAATAAGTAGAACGAGCTTTGAGCTATTTTTATAAACTGCATCCTTTGAATACATTTAATTCACATGTTTAAATAATCTTTGAATAACTATCAAGCTCACAAACATACGCGCACGCGTACTTGATTATTATAAACATAATCGATTAGTTATAAAAAATATTGAATGTTATGTAGTATTGATAATTTTAAATAAATTATTAACCTTCTTTCATCGCTGTCATATGATGAATTCTCAGATGATTCGGAAATATGTTTTTTTCGTGTTCGGGCCTTTTCTTTTACTTTCTGTGCAGCTTGTCGATTAATGGATTTACTTTGAGGAGGTCTTTTTACATCGGCATCTTCAGATTCAGATTCCGATGTTTCAGAATTCCAGGTATTCAGTGGTGCACTAGAGTTAAATTTGATATCTTATTAATATTACATATATATATATATAATGAATTTGAATTGATTACTAAAATTATTTCATAAATCTTTTACATACAAGTTTGCCATATTTTTTAAATGAATAAATATATTTTGCAATTAAAATTATTTACAAATAATAAATATTCGTGAAAAAATAATACACGATTAAAAATTGAAATTCAATTTGAAATAATTTAAACGTACATAGAACATTTTATGATTAATATTTTGATAAGGATATTCAATCGTTAACATATAGAATTACTGATCGCGAAGAAAGTCGGACCACAAGTGTACGTGAAGAACTACGAAGTAAAATTCAACTTTCTACATTAAAATAGATGCCTTCAAGAGCAATAACTCATTCAAAAAGGTCCCCAAAGTCGTCCGAGAAACCGACCTACCAACCTTCTGCCATCTATCTTTAAGAATTCTAGAGGCTGCGCGGAGTTACTCTGAGACAAGCATGCACTGTCTATGACTGGAGACTCGAGAAAAGTAGAAAAGCATTACAATGGTTATTTTGCTTTAATGAATGGGTCATTTCACCACATCAAGGATGCCAAGCAAGGAGGACAATCTACGTAATGTGCCATTTGCCAAAACCGACCTGTCTGCTATCTAGTAGATGTGAATCTCTAAATAACCCCACAGTTTACTGTATTCTTTAAAATGTTTAATGTTTCCGGAGGTAAAGCAACAAGATGAGTATTAGATGAAATTAGATGAGAATTAGTGAAACAAACACATTGATTTTAGCCAGGGAAACTATTTAAGACTTTTTCTAGTTTGATAAAAATACAGCATTAACGATACTAAAATTGTCGAGCTGAAGGATTCAAGAATCAACGGAAAGATCAGTTTAAACATTTTGGCAGTAATTCCATCAATGCCTGTCAGTTTTAAGAAAGCCCAAAGCCGCTAATAAGATTTCGTGCTCCCCAAGAAGTTGAAGCTCAAAGTAGAAAGAAAGTATATCCTCATTAATCTATGATAATCTATTTGAATTTAAATTGAGCTGAAGGTGAATTTAGCTATAAGCAGATACATGTAATCCAACACTATCTACTTAGTATTCATATACGAAGTTTACAATAAAATTATACGAAGATAATGGTTTGTCGCAAAATATAATGCATTCGAGACGATCGAATACAGTAACTTAAAAGTTTGACGCCCTACGCACCACCGCTTATACCGTGCGATATGAAGGTATATCAGGATATGCGATCGGCTGGAAAATAGGGGAGCCCAATATATGCAGTGTCACTATGGGGCCGCTAGGTAACAGCCGTACAACTCTCGCCACAATAAGGTAGGGCCACCGCAGGCATATAAGGAGCCGCCCAAGCGCATTCCAGTGAGACACTCAAGTTCTCTCCTAGAAGCAGTTAAGGTTTACTCCTCCTTGGTAGAATCTTGATTTTTATTACTGCCGTGCCTCTACCGTGCTCAGCAGCCTCCCGCTTTACGCTCAGGACTTATCGACTAGAAATCTCCGACGCCAGCGATGCCAGTGTCTGACAACCGATCCGCGATCGCGCGATCACGACGCCCCGCCATTTCCAGGCAATGCTGCCGGATTAGCTTTATTTAGACTGTAACTTTGCTTAAGTTTAATGAATCCTTCAGGCTTTAAACACTGATAGAAACGGCCGATATGATAGGAGAGGTTGATGTAGTAACCGTTAAAATTTCCAAAAATATAAATACTGTAGATAAAATTGTACACAAAATTAATAAGGATAGTTTGAAGCCTTCTGATTCTGGTGTGTGGATATAAATACGGGTATGGGGATAGTCCGAGATTTAGAGATCCATTTTATATTAAACATAACTAAACATGAAAAACTGAACATTGACGTCCAAAAAACAAATAGCAGAAATCGTAATAATAATATACGATACAGCAAAGTAGTAATATAAATAAAAATAATGGCAATAGAAACAATAGTAATAATATAAAAATTTAACTAATAAAATCTAAATAATAACAATAAGGATAACCTAAATAAATAGCACTAGACTGTCTGATTTTTGCAAACATCATCCTAGTTCCTCTTCTTGGGTCCGAATGGAAGCGATCTCGATCGGAGGTGATGGTCTTCAGCTCGGATTTTGAATTGTACCTAATACTGCTCTTGTTTGATATCCTTTCTTCGGTATGCATTTCTTTCGAACCTACACACCTACTTGCTGTGATACAGTTAGATAGCCATTCAGAAGTGCTAATGGAGGATCTGGTACTACAATCCTATTACTTTCAATTAGGGTAACTCTTACGTTTAAGATAGTCAAGGATCTTATTTGAAAAGCAGGGTATGGTTCTATTGCGTGTTTCACGATGACACTCAGGTATATCTTAATACGTCTAAGAATAATCTGAAGGCAAGAGCGGAGATCGGCAGCATCCTTGAATGTTTGCAAAGCCTTGGTCATTCTCTTGCTAACACGCAGCATACATGTATCTGTCTGATAACGAGTTTTCCGGTTTGAATTCAATTAAGCTTGAAGAGGACGTCGTCATTTTCTTTTTAGCATCTGCTAAAAGCCTGGTTGTGCTAAATAGTGGTTTTACCAGGAGAACACATTAATTCAATTTGTGAAAAAATTGACTAGGTTCTTCATAGTTCAGTTCCTTCCGCCGGTACACCAAATGAGGCTTACCGTATTTTCATTATTGTTCTATTATTTATTTAAATGTTTCTCTATAATTAAGAGCAGCTTTCGCTGAATTCAAATCTGCACTATGTGACGAATGCTAATTGGGATCACTCCCTACAGATATCGACTGGGATAGATATGAGAACTCATTATTCCATGAATGTGTACTGAAATAGTACATCCGTGGAACCATTCGAGGTGCTCATTTGTGGAATAACCTGTCATTCAGCATTCACAGTGCGGCACCACTCAGGGGATTCAATCCAATATTGAAAAAGAAACTTTTAGGTAAACGCGATGAGGCATGTCTCCCATACCCGAATGTAAAGTGTCCACCTCCTCGAGTGAATCTTAGTGTGTGAATTTATATTATTTATTTATTATCATTCTCTTTCGTTGTATTATTTCATTGTGAGTTTAAGAGTATAAATATGTTTACGGCTGATAGATATTTAATGTTATTTAATTGTAGTATCAATGCTCTATTTTGAATTATTATTGACGAACTGTCATTATATGTGAGATTAATTATGTTATATACGACGTGTAATGATTTTCTTTTAACTAATAACATGTTATATATTTTGGTAAGTATTTACAAATAAATAAATATCTATCTATGTATTTCCCAATCGACAGGTACTACTTAAATCAAAGCTAAAATCGTGATTATTTTATGTAAAATAAATACTACGATTTGTAGTTAACGCCACTGCTTGAAAATGATTTTTAAGAACAACTGCGACCTCCTAAGGGCAACATCAGTAGAATAGTATGAATGAGAATATGTGTGTATAATGGAAAAAGCGAGTAAAATTCTGCAACAATTGAATTGTCATGAAAATTTCTTAAGAAGCTGACAAAAATTAAATTATATTTATGATATCAACCTTATAATTACCTATGAGACCTATCCATTTTATATTTAAAATTTTTATAAATATTTGTACATAATTTTTGAATTTTTATTTGTAATCTTCTGCAAATGTCCCACCAAGTATTATTTTTTCTGTACCCATCCTAATTATATGGGTGTATTGGATCATTCAACGTTAGAGGTGGACCCTCTATTTCGAAAAATTCATCAAAAATAAATGAAAAAAAAGGGTATCAATGAATATGAAATTCTTATTTTTTTTTGGTATAAATATATATCAAAATTAAAAAAGAAAAAAAAACCGCTTCTATAGCAGGCAATCTAAACCTGTTAATATGAAGGCAAAGCACATCATAGTATTTACAAAAAGACCAAGAAAGTTAAAAAATTCTAAATTACTAAAACAGAACATATATCAGTAATCAGGTTATAACTTTGGAGAAAATTTAATATTTATTATAAGAAAATGCTTACTTAGTTGTTGGAGTAATGATTAGTGAACCTATAAAACATATATTAAAATTTTCATAGTTAAGAATATTTATAGTTGATCCATAGTTCAGGTAAATGATTGAAATATGATTTTGATCAAGAATTACACAATCCCTCAAAATTACAGCCCTCTTAGCAAAGCCAATGTAAATATTTGTGACTTACTCCTATTTCAAATACTCATCAAATCATTTAAATCTTAATTTAACTAAAAACAAATTTTTTATATAGTTTAAAGAAACATAAAGGAAACTAATAGTGAGAAAATAAAGTAAATAAGTAGTAAGTAAGTAGTAATAAGTATAACTAAGTTATAAAGAAATAATAATAGGAATCGTATATATACTGATTGAAAGATATAACAGTTTTTATCTTTTTCCATATAACTTTTATATTTAACAAAAAATATAATTTATGGACAAATAATTATTATTATAGATTAATAAATAAAAATAAAAAATTATTGATTAGAATTAATAACAATTATAATTTATAAAAGCTACTAGTTAATATTATTTTACAAATTTCAAAATGGTAAAAATTGATAATTAGCTAAATAAACATTTCTTGGCAATTTCAATTCAAAAGACTGTAGAAAGAATTGTTGAGTAATCTTTTTTTTTTTGAAAATATAGCAGGCAAATGAAAAAGGATTACTCCATAAATTTAAGAAGCACAAGCAATTCCCTTATTAACTTATTTGACAAATATAGTATATATTAAATTAATACGGATAAATTAAGTTAAAATTTTAAATGTTTCTTCATTGATAAACTATTAATTTAATCTAATGCATGTGAATGGACTAAATAATAAATCTGTTACTAAAAGTAAATAAACCTAGTTTTAACAGTAACTTAAACTGTGAATTCTTATAAGACAGATATTTCAAAATTAAAAAGCTTCAAAATTTTCAGAGTACAATTATTATGTACCTTGTCTACTGAGTTCATACCTTTTCTTCTTAAGTTTTGTTGGATCTTCACTGTCACTGTCTGGTAGTTTTGTAAGTCTACCTGGCTCTTTTCTGCAACGAGCTGATCTTCTAATAGCATATATATCTGGATTTTCATCCCATTCTTGATGAAGATCATTTTTATGTTTAATTTTTATTTCTTGCCTATGACATAAACTTTTGTTTTGAATGATGTCGCTACACGAAGGTATTTCTGACTTATCGGACCTTTCAGATTCAGACTCTGACGCTGAACCAGAACCTGATGAGCTAGATGCACTGCTGTAGTAATTAATATTTTAGTTCTTTGGTTAATTGATATATTAGATTAATAAATATTATAAGATTTTTTACAAACATATTAAAAAATAATTTATTCAAAATTATTAACAGTAATAATAATCTTCTAACAAAAATTGAATTACAACAAAATAGCAGAATAAACTTCAAATATAGTTCATTATAACTAAAATGTACCATAAAATCTTATGATATTGTTTAAAATAAAAATTTTATACCCTAAAAAAAATGTTTTATTTATATAAGAATAATTAATAATTGTGGAGTTTAATGTCAATTGTTCAAAATATCAAAAAGTTTTGAAATTCTATTTTATTAAAATTTTGAATACTAAAAAATTAATTATAAGACATACCTTTCTGATCCAGAATGAGACCCTGAATTGCTTTCAGAAGTACTATCGTTTTTACTTTCATTTTCAGAATCTGATACAGATTCTTTATTAAACTGAGATCCTGCTTTCTGAAATTTATAGATATTAATGACATAATTATTTTTAAATAAATATAAAATACTTTAATTTAAATAATTTTTGGAATAATATTTTTATCTTGTTATTGATATTGGTATTGATATATCTATAAATTTATTATAAGAATCAATAGTTTGTTTCTCAAAATATAATTAAAAATTTATCTATAACTTCAAATAAATCATATCTTGTTTTGAATACAAAGTTTTAATTGACAATCTTAGAACTTCAAGTTCATTATAAAAAATAAAGATATACATAGTTTAAAAGATAATAGATGACAAAAGAAACTTATAAACATTTTGTTACTTATATTTTATTTATATTTTTGTTTATTAATAAGTTTTTGAATATAAAATTTATTAACACAACTAATGATACTTTTTATAGTTTTATAATTTTCAAAGCATAAATATGAATATACCAGTTTCATTATGTTATACAAGGATAACTTTTAAATATTTGTTGCAAATATATTTCTATCGCACATTTAAGAAAATAACATACAGCATAAATAATTTTGGTTTTACAGAAAATACATTAAAACTTTAAAAAAGAAGCAGGAAGATTTAACTATACTTAATAAGAATTAAATTAGATTCCTATGCAAAACATGTATTTTATGACATAAAGAAACTTAAACTATAAAAACATATACAAAACTAAAACAGCATAGGTTAATCTTTGAATTAAATTTGCAAAAATGGGTCCAATAACAATTTTAAAATAGGCTATTCTATGAAAAAAAGTATGCAATAAGCAAACATTTTGATAAGAAGTTGATATGGAACATTACATTTTTAAGGATTAAAAAATTCTTTAAAGAATAGGTAAACAAACTTTTAGGTTATTGACATGAAAATTAAGATCGAAAATTGTTAGAATGAGATTAACTTTTTCAATGGCTCTGATAAACTACAAAACTATACGCATATCTTAAAAAGATGCTTGAAATAAATGCAATAAATTATTTAAGTTTTAAAAATATTTCTTTCTCTGAAAGCCGGTTGAATTCGGAGTTTCCACGTTTTCTCTCTATTACAAAGTCACAGCACTAACTACATAAAATTTTTTTTCTTAGGCAGAAGATAAGATTAAATGATTAAGATTAAATGCACAAAAAAGAACCAAATTAGCAATAAAAAGATCTGAATGTACTTGAAAAAGAAAAAACCTTTGAGATTGCCTAGCCACTCACCTGCATCGTATTCCCGTGTACGTATTGCAAAATCTTTAACCTAATACTCTTCCTCCTTTTAGGTCACAATTTTAATCTTAAAATTGCTCTAATATTGCTTTAAGCAATAGATAGTGCAATATTTAAAATAATGCAGCTGATTGTCTTAACGACATACTGCAATTCCTCCAATTTTCGCGCACTATATACCAACAGACATAGGCATAGCCGCCATTTTATGCCAGTCAACTTGATCTGCTCGTCTTCTAGCTCTTACTCTCTCTTTCTTTTACCTATCCTTATTCCTCCCTCTCTCAACCAATCGCGCCCTCCTTTTCTTAGTAACAACAGATTTAATTGACTTGTTACCGCCCGCACTACACTGAGCTACGTCTATACAAAAATTAAAATATGATTAATACGTAAAATATTTCTAATAATTACTGATTGCTTATAAACATATATTGCAAGAAATTGTAATAATAGTATACGTCTATGTCAATAATTATGGTAACATCATTGTCTATTGATAACTAAAACAGAAAATTTAAGCAAATAATAAAAGGTTGCGAAAAGTTACACATTATTGTTAACATCTGCTTATATTTTTACAAAAAATTTTGAAAATCGTTTATTGTTGATCATTAGGTATATTCATAAATACTATTAATAATTCTACAATTTATTAGTTTTTTGAGATCTTTTTTAAATTTTGGTTGCAATATAAATTTAACACTTCAAATTTTAAATTTATCGCGCGCTTCCGTATATAAAATACTTATAAAAAACTAACACAGTGAACAATACGAATAAAATTACTCCGAAAATCGCGGGTATTTTAATTTATTTATAAAACAAAAAGAAATCTTTTCAACACTGATAAGCTCATGTTTGTGATTTATTTAACAAATGTGATATTACTTAATGTAACCAATCTTAATCGTTTGCCGATGAACGGCGAATTATGCAATTAATATTGTATTTACATAATTTAATATCTTTAGTGAATTCTAAATTGGTCTATTTTTTTAGATAACATCTTATCCTCAATAACGCTGTGGAGTCTACATGCATGCGCACCAGCTCCATGCGCGCAATATGCGTAAGGTTAGTTGTATGTCCGCGTCCCTGCATAAGGAGCATTGCGGGGCGTGGTACACTTAGATTCAGTCGAGTAAGTGAAAAATTATAACACGACGACTATGGTCGATATTGCATTAGTGATTGCGTGTGCATCGTATATAAATACAAAAAGGTTTTACCCGACGGCCCATCCAAGTACTAACCGCAACCAGCACAGTTTAACTTTGAGATGAAAAATTTAACCTAAATCTAAAGCCACACACCTAACTATAACATAAAATTGATATTAAAAATTATTATTTTATCACCTTAAAAAGAATTATAATTATATTATGAATTAATTATTAGGTGCACCATGTTGCTTTCACCGATTTTCGATAGATGGCTGCAGTGGTAAGTTCCGGTTAAAATAGGCAAGTCAAAAATTTCAAACAGTACTAAGATTGGACATCTGTCAACATAATAGCGCCACTTTATTGAATTTGTGTTTGCATCAGAAGTGTATTCTCGAACGAAGATATCAGTTTTCGAGGTAAATTCTCGTCATTTGTGGGAAACGTTAATTTTCTGCTTTGATTTGAAGAAACTGCGGCTGAAATTGGGTTCCGTACAAATTGAAGCCGAGAGATGTTGAACGGCGTTTTTCTTGTGGACAGCTGCTTTAAAGACAGAATCGAAAGGGATTTTTACATCGCATTGTAACCGATGAAATTAAATGGGTACAGAGAAGGTGATTTTATTATTCACACGAAGTGCGTGTGTAATTGTATGAGCCGAATGCTATTTTCTATTTCTGCAGAGTACGGGACGCACGACTTGTGTAACGTACTTACTTGTTTCGTACCTACCGACTCAACAACAAATCAATGGTAATACTCCTGCGAGTCGTTCACAACGTCAATGCGGTTATTTTCATCTGGGCCGCGCTCAGATATCATAACTTTAGCAATAATTAACTAATAGATTATATATATATATATATATATATATATATATATATATATATATACAAACATGCATTCTTTGCGAAATATAGTTTAATTCAAACAAAAGGCTATATTAGTTAATTTTATCGCGAAGATTACAAATAAAACGTATCAGCTACAACTATATAACAATTATATACCTTATGACGGGGAGATTCGGGGCGAGTTTGTCTCCAACCCGGACGAGTACCATATGAGCGGCGCAATGATCTCCACTTATGCGTGCAATGGAGCAGTGTTTTCAACACCTGTCCCTCGTCTGCGCTCCCTACGAAGCGCAGTGGCTGGCTGTCTGCTCAACTATTAAGTTGAAAAGTGCAACTGTCGCGGAGGCAGCATAGACCTTCAAACCGCTCGTACCGTCAAAAGTTAGGGAAAGAGAGACGAAAGGGAAAGATATCATCGGTTTGCGACGCCGACTTATTAAATAAATAAGATACTAGTTTGTTAGCTTATCGCCAGAATCACAGAAATTACTTTATATTATACACTTGTCAGCGCATAGCGCGCGTACATCTAAGTCCCGAAAGTTGGCTTCGTTCCAACTTCCTTGCTCTGCGCATGCGGTATTATATAAGCGCGCTATTATCTCGTAAATAGAAATGAAAGACAGTAAATGCATGTGTTCGCTACACAACACCGTTTGCTCCGCAAATATTCTTGTCGTATATGCGCGTAGGACCGGCAGCCTATGCGTATGCGCGAGCGCCTTTCGATCCTTCGCGCCGTGTAAACGTTCTCCATGCAGGAGCGTTCGTTTTTGAATCGCGCGCGCGCTTCCGCAAACTAACCGGATCACTATGGGCTACTAGTCCGCAGCTCCAAGTGGGAGGCCTAACTGCGTGGAAGGGTCGCGAGTCTGCATTGCGCGCACTCCGTGCCCTTGCGAGTTTGAGTGAGACATAGGTGTTCTCTTTCTCTCTCTCAGCCGCTTGCACATTACGTAAATTCCCGCGCTTCACAATTAATATTGTACAGCCGGCACCATCGCGTTCGACTGTACTTAATTGGTTAATAAATATTCTGGTCGTACCTGGGCTCACGTTAGGACCATCGATGTTCCTCGCATTGGGGGTACCACCATGATCTCCCGCCCAAGGACTATCGAATTCCCTTCTGGGCCGGCTGCTGTCCCTTGGAGTGCTCCGGTCGCTGTCACCTTCTACCGCTGGTAACTAAGGACTGCGCGACTCTTCCGTGTGCTCCGAACAGAGAAGCGCGGAATGTCGCGGTGTTGCAGAGGAACCTCGGACCTGTTGAAAATTTCCCTCTGGTCCCTTCCCTTTTCCTCATAATTTTTCGTCCGCACCGCGAACTTTGGCCTTGACGGGCCCAGCGCCTGGTGCCCGTTACAAACTATATTATTATTTTTACTTATACACATGCAATTTTCATTAGATATATACTTGATGTGCCATTTATAAATATTTTTAAATGTAATATTATTCTTTTGGTGAAAGTAGGAGGATGATGATGATGATAGGGTAGGAGTGAGGTCGGGTAGCTGACTGTACGCCGGCCACGTGGAGCATTTCGTCCCAGGATTGACAACTGGTCTCAACAGTAATGCATTATCGGCAACCCTTGCCTTAAACGCTCTATCGGGAAGAGGACTCGTGCTGTCTTATATACGAACAGAGGAGATATCTAGGAGATTACGGAAAAGGATGCGGCTCGATACCTAGCGGTGGTAGCGCGAAGAGCTACAGAGTATTTCGCCACATATTTTTATATAAAAAGCAATACGTGATGCATCCCTTTAACCAAAAAGGATGCTGTAAACATTTAGAATGATCTGGAAATACCATAAATACAAATTACACAATAAGTTAAAATCTAAAATATAAAAATGTTAATTTATAAGCGCGAAAACGAGTCATTTTTATTATATTGAATGATATAATAAAAATAAACTTTTAAATAAACTTTTTCGCTTAATGGATAATGTTCTCTCCTAATTAATAATATAATAATTTAAAGCTAAAGTATGAATACTACACAGGAATAAAAAAATCAATTCTTACAAAACATGAATTAATTAGTAAACCTCCTAATAATAGGAGAATTTAAAGACCACTATTTGCAAAATATTAGTAGAGAACGATAGCGAAAATTATTAACTTTAACCATAATAATTTATTATAACAATAATAACATATAATGGTCACTCAGCTAATTAATATCACTCCAATGTCCCTCGCTAGCAGATCAAACCGATAACATGCCACTTGTGCCGCGGCTCGGATAAAGTATGCGTCTACTGCACCAACAAAGGTCTTACGATCGAAGAATGCCGCAAACAATATTTTAATGAGATGTCGGGACACAGCGAAAGTTCCCAGCATCGGGGCGCATACAAGGGAATTCGATCCGCACTCTAGCGCTCAACCAACATAATCGCGACCGGCGATTCAATACATAAGCTTATTCCTCTACAATGAACAAGGAAAGCTCATGTCTCCCATATACTGCCTTTCTTAATGAAACCGGTCAGAAAATTGAGTTTTTACCATCCTTATTACCATAGGTATAACTAGCGAAGACGTCCAAACCTCAAGTACCGTCGAGTTATTAATAGCTCAAAACCGTGTTACCTTTAGAACGACAGATAGCGTAATCGATTTTAAAACGCGAAAACTCTGCTCTCTAAAAGGGAGCATACATTTAGACTTGATATATGATAAAGCAACGAAGAACTGCGGACAATTTCTTTTAGAAACTGGTTCGGAAAGCAATTTAATAAAGAAATATTTAATCCCTAACGACAGCCAAATTGATATTAAAGACACAATTAGCCTTAAAGGAATTAGGCTCGGTCCATAAAAAATATATGGTGTCACGTGGCACTTACTGGATGGCTAATCCCGCCCCGGGTCCCAGTCACCACGCGATTTCAGGACTTCCCGTCCTTATTTGCTCGTGAACCGTCGCACGGAAAATTCGTGGAGACATCGGAGCAAGTCTGGGCGCTTGCTGCTAAGGGGCGCAAAAATTTGGGAAAATGGCGGAAAAATAAAGAATGTTTAAATATTTAATATTTATTCTAATTAATTATAATACTTTTTCCGGCAATATTTAAATAACGATAACGCGATCTATATATCTCTATGTCTCTCACTCACAACGCGGAATATTCGCGTGCTACATTAATATAATATATGCTACTGTAGCAGCAGTAACTCCCAGCTTGGTGGAACAAATCTCGACCGCTCAGCTGATACGTCGACCTCAAACGGTTACGGCCTCTTCAACCGGCAATTGGAAGAAGTTACGCCTGCAACAAACTTAATATTTATACTGCTCAGCCGTGCACGCAATAAAAATCGTATGCAATACGACACTATCTTTATCTTTCACGTTTGTTCTTCCTCTCTGACTTTCTCTCTAACTTTGACTGTTAAAATATTTTATTAAACATACGTGCAACGCACTCTAGCTCGCTACCCCCCACCCGGCTCTGGGTCAAGACTTCGAGTACACGCTGAGTACAGCGGCAACCACGACGAGATACTCGTCGCAATGGATACGTAGTAAAATTTCAAATTCATTCTTTAATAAATTCCTCCATAAAAATTGGACCAGAATTCAGATTTTCAGCGTCAATTGTGCTAACGGTATGGGTTAGATGTAATTAAAATATCAACAAAATATATATTATACTCTTTGAACCTTTATTAAAATCTTTACAACTCGAGCGATCGACAGAGACTGACTCGTTCACGGTGCAACCGTTCCGACGGAGTCACGATCTTCTTATCGTCAAAGATTTCATACTGCTGAAATCGCCGGAGAGCATGCACAGTAAATATAGGGAGGCCGAATCCGATGCATTCTTAGGACAGTCATATAACTAGTCTGTCTGCCCGTCGCGCAGGTGTGTGATCGCTCCGGAGGGAACCCGACCGAGCTAGCCCCGGGTGGCTAGCCTACCGTCGGTCGATACGGGTAGGGATCGTGGTTCATTAGATTATGGTTAATGGTTTATTAGAATGGTCACGTCACGCTCTCGGAGAATTCCTTAAGCAATACGCTTATAAAGATAACGAGTAGGATGAATGGGTAGAAATAACAATGCTTAATTATCATACATGTGTACAACAGAGTACTAAGCATACTCCTTTTGAAGTAATGTTTGACAAATTGCTACTGCGGGATATATTCCCATATTTCTGCGGTTGATGCTGACGAAGCAGAATATCTTATGGAATTAAATTACCAAGCATGGGAAGAAATTCACATCTCAGGAAACCACCGTTACAATAACTACATAATCTACAACCTACGGTTAAACCACATCGAATCTTACAGTGCTACTTTAGCAGGATTGGTAAAACACGACGGAACCTATACAGAAATCTCCTACTCCGATCCATATGGTAGTTGGGACTCTGTAATTGTGCAGGGCCTCATCAAAATTACCTCACGAGAGTTTCCAACCCGAGTAATATAGATGAAGACCGTATTTCCCGGTAGAAGTTACTCCTTTGGAAAATCAATACCTCATATAATCTTTGTTATTTTGTTATGTTTCTGCTCGAAAGTATAAATCACGCGTGTCCCAAACTTGGGACTCTCACGGGCTCGATTGTATGCATTTATGAATGGCTTCTCTATGTGCCGAAAGACGATGGGCCGATTGTTCCACCATTGTTGTTTGGGCGCTTGACGCCGCCGCTGACAAGAGAGAAATTCTTTTGCGTTCTTGCCCGTTTAACGCGTCGCTAGTACAGTTAGTTCGTGACGATCGTTCGAAGGGTTAGCATCCTCTCGAGTATTAAGTCCGAGCAATATAAAGTGCAAATCGAGGAAAGGAAACGAGTACGTACGTGTCTTGAGAGAATTTCTGATTTTTCTCGACATAGGCTCGTCTTCTATCTCTCGGTGTCCCGCGAATCGAATTCGTGAAGATCCGTGCTATTTTGTGCATAGTTTAATAATTATACGCGCGGTTTAGAGTTTCGCGTTATATCTTTGTTCACACACACACATCAGCAGTTCTTCAGTAATATTTGATTGTCGCGAGTTAAATTAACACCTCGAATATTGTGTAATTTTTGTAATTCAATTCAATTAGGGGTTTTTTATGCCTTCGGGCTTTTTCCCCTAAAGAGCCAATAAATATTTATATTTTAGGCTCAAAGTGCAGTGTATTTATTTTTCCTTAAGTGTAACCTCATCCTTTTATTAACATTAATTAATCCGTTTTAAATAAGTTACGCAACTTCTCCACGTAGGTGAAGTATTCGACGAAACAGTATCCTATACGAAGAATTCATTAAGAAACTTATCGATAGCGAATGACACTATGGTAAGATGATCTATACGCTTGCCAGTAACGATGTCACCGTCGCACTAACTTCTCAGGGACATGAAATGGTGTCTTTGTACCGCCTACTCCGCACCGAACACCACAAACTAATTATATTTGAAACAGAAAAAGGAACTTCCTTCCTCAAAGATAAGAAGATCTCCATTTCGAATTTAGATTTATTCACGTACGTTAATTTCAAGTTCGTGTTAATAAAAACCATCGGATTTTCGGAATTTAAAGCGAGGAACCATGAAGAATGCTCTCGCTATCGCTACTTAAGCACTCGATGAATCCATCTATAACCTAATGAAGGGCCTGATACATGGCCGTACTAGCGGGAGAAGTAGTGCATCTAATACAACCTCGAAAGAGAAGCCCATGGACAATCATCAACCATAGAATGAGGAGTTATAATATCTTTCTAATATCTTATAAGAATGACTGCATTCAGCACCGCAAGTGTAGGAGCAATCGGAATCCTATTGATATTCCACGTGGAAAAAATCGCTGTTGGAATATTAATTACCAGATATATCCTAGATAAAGTATAGGGATTTTCAATATACTTGTTAGGCGTCGTATGGAATGCACTAGCTGACTTGCTGATTAATCTAAGGCGATCAGAACCCAAATATAATACTGGAGGTATAGAACTATTAAAGATACCGTAAAAGGTACCTCTCACAAGTATCCAAGTGGGCCCGCCGCCAACTACTCATCCGCCACCTCTTCCAGAGACGCAGTCACAAATCGTACCAACTGAACAAGACCCAATATCTTATGCGGTTTTCTTGCCGACCACCGAACGGCGATCAATGCTAATACCAACACCAATACCAACAATATCACCATTATCGGTTCATTACGCTATAGTATCGGCACACAGTCACAGAAGAATTTCATCTATCACGCCTCCGATGTCAGATTCCGCAGTACCATCACAAGTACCTCAACAGCGACAGTTAGCCATTAACCGACGTTGCCGCCAATCCACAGTTTCTATCTTTACTTCTGTAAATCAATCTAATCAATATAATCAATGTATGTTCGTAGAGAACGATTACTAATTGTTTCGTCCAATTTCACACATAGTAACCGTTTAAGGAGGGGGTGCTACGTCCTGTGTAATGTGCCTGCTCAAAAAATTGGAACGCGACAACAGAAACTTCGTTCTGTAGCAAGGTCAACTTTGTAGCATCTCCCGCGCTTCCGACTTGACCTGCGACCCATCCTTTTTTTTATACGCGTTCCAGAAAAAACGAAAGTGGCATGGGACTTAATTAGGAAGGAATAAATGAAATAAGCGTGATTAAATTATAATAAATAGCAACTAAAAAACGAGGAGTTTATTCCCTTGCGACTTGCACATTAGCTATAGTTGCTTCATTCGAATAAACCTTTCAGAGGTATATAATACTATATATTATATTACTAAATTCAGCAATAATTAAGTAATATTGCCTTTTTCCTTTTATTATATTACTCGTAAAAACGACACTTTAATATATATGTGTGTCTAACATAAACTTCTGGGATTTACAAAAAATCAACATACCCAGATAGCAGCGCATGCCAAGCAATATCGCGGCGATCAAAAGCGGCTCATAAGCCGCCATATTGCCGTCAAAAAGCAGTCATATACGACCAATTTTTCAGCGCGACTTTACACCGGTAAAATGCCAGCGCAATTGTCGCGCTATTAGCCGCTTTTGATAATTACTGTCATTAAAGTTTTTTATAGAAAATGACAGATTTTCATATTACGATTTCTAGCCTTCGACTAACAAGTGTCTGTATTCGATATTAATTTAAATGGATTTTAATAAAAAATGGATTTTAAATAAGAAAAAAAGTGTAAAGGTAAATGTAAGTGTAAAGTGTAAGTATAAATCGCTAGAAAAGGAATTAGCACATACAGCAATCACATCCATGGCTCCTCAGACGAAGTATATAGACTTTATTAATTTTGGACTTTTAGGCAAGGAATTGACTAGATCAGGATCTGGCACAGTCACTATTACTTTTTCTCTCATCTATAGTTCTTCCCTGACGAATTATAACGACTATAGAAATTCTGGAGTTCAGGCTAGAAATTGACTAGAAGTGAGGAGTAAATATTTGACTGTATCAGGAGCCTGAAAAGTAGTTTAACCTTCTTTCTTATGGTCGTAGTATGTTACACGTTCTGTTTTCGACAATATATAGCCTAAAACTCCAGAATTATGGAGATTCTGGGGATCCAAGAAAAAGTAATATACAACTTACCAGGTCCAGTTTAGTGAATATCAGTTCTGAAACTCGAGAATTCAAAAAATCTATATAAATCGAAAGTGGGATGCTGGAATATGTTAGTGTTCTTTTTTCCCAATGTTTTACCATCTGATAATAGAATTTTGAATTTTTCTGAAAAATTATCTGGAGCCATTGAAGAGTTATATTTACTATATTTTAGCAAACTTTCTTCATGACTCTTAATCATAGAATATTCTTGTTTATGTAGCAGTATTATAGAAAAGCGTTTGTTAGAAGCACGTTTACACCATACATCCTCTTACATGTTGTGACGTGGTGCTTCCACCTCGAGACCGACGAGCCTCGGAAAGGTGCGGAGCACCAGCCACTCTCCGGTCGCGTCCGCCTGCCCATCGCGCAGGCTCGTGGTCGCCCCGGAGGGGACCCGGCCAAGTTAGCCCCGGGTGGCTAACCTCGCGGCGGTCGAAGCGGTAGAGATTGCAGAGGGAGGGAAAATGCAAATGACAACGAAGACTCGGGGCTTAGGGAAAAATACTGTTTATTCGCGCCCGGGCGGACAATTCTCGCCCGGACGCTAACTCCCGACAGGCGCGCAGCCGGCTAGCCTTTATTCGGTCCCCGGTGGTGCTGGGGACTCGCCCTCACCCGCCTAGCCTGGACGCGTCTCGTGCCCTCACCTCTGGAACCCGACCCCTGAGGTGTATATGCTTCTGGGTGGTGGCTGGCGAATGGCACACTGGCAGGCCGTATCGCGTACACGAATGCAGCGAGGTGAACCGTACTACCGTGCAAGGAGAATCGAGTTCAAGCGCAGTTAGACGACGACCATAATTCGTAATATCAACATCTGTAACATCGGTAATTATCATTTTTATGTATAATACTGGTGAAATTAAAGCAATTTGTACTTCCTAAAAAGAAAATTCGTTATCAGAAAATACTATTTTGATGTTTCACATAATTCTGAATTTATACGACGGAATTTGAATTTATATAATTACTGAGATTTATGTTACAACTCCGTATGCTGGTCTAGTAGTTCCTGTTGTGTTTTTGAAGTTGAACTCAACCGGTTCGAGTCTAGGTTACGGCTGTTTTTTTTTATTTTATTTAACAATATTACTCTGCCTACTTGGATCATTTTAAAACATTTTCTCTATTTTACGATTCTTATAAAATGCTATTTATGTAAAATTCGACTCATTAAATAGTACATTAATAAAAGTCCATTTGTACATTTCTTTCATTTACCGCGTCGGTGTCGGGAGCGACCGGCCCTCTCCCCCTGTTCCTTTTCCCTCGTGACCGAAGCGGTTCAAAAGACTACGCTGCCTCTGCGGGAGTTGCTTTCAGCAGCTCATCAGCTGAGTGGCCAGCAGATTATCGCGCCACGCAGGTTGCATAGAGCAGCGCCTTTGAGTCGACAGGAGCAGCGCCTGGAGGCTGAGATCTGCACTCGCATTCAAGGCCGAGGCGAAAGCGTCTGGGCTAAAATGAATGCGCTGGTTTCCTTAATAGGGAAACAAAAGACCGTGCCCACAGAAGAAAAACAAATTAACCGCTTGTACGTCAACATGGACCCTAGGCGACAGGCAATGGTCAGGAAGGAAAAGGCGCGCTCAGTTGAGCACTTAATCGAGCTGGTGAATGAGGCGAGGAGATGAATGAAATCCTGTCGACGTTGAGGTAGATCTCTAAAAGCCTGTTTATTACCATTGAACGCCTTGTTATTGCTGAAACCGATTATTATTCGCTTAGGCAATTGGACTAAAATAACGTTATCGAGTGAATCACCTAGTATACCCGTGCGGATCGTGAAAGATTTTACCCCTACACGCGTAATCGGGCATTGTCGTAATTTGCGATAGCAGCACGACCGTGCATCATTGAAAGAAAGGGATATAGATAAAAATTTTTACAAGAAGTGCTATTCCAGAATATTTTTTATTTTATTATTTATTTTTTTACATGTTTACGTGGTTATTTTTTAAAACCAAACGGTAGAGACAATCGAATCCGCGAGCATTGTGCGCTATACACATAATTTGATCAAAATTGGATCTCTCCCGAATCGCCAAGCGAATAAATTGTTTTACCGGGTCTTCCCAAAAAACGTGTTCTTGAACGCCGCAAGCATCGCACCGCTGCGAAACGTTGTTATTGTTTATACAACGTGAGCATACCTGCTGAACGATACAAAAATTTGGCACGTGCAGTTGCGTCGCAGAATTTCGAAAAGCTTTATCCTGCTGTGTCTGGAAATCATAGAACAGGAATAAAACTTTTTTTTCCTTCTTCCCTTGGTGCTTCATAGTATCCTCGATCGGTTTCATAAAACACAATTTGTTGAAAGAATGTTTAGTCCTGCAGAAAGTACACCAAGCACATCCATACACGTGGTTACCACGATTACGATTTATTAATTTGCAACATTTTGTGTATATGTGTAAAATCGAACACAAACTTTTATAGTTCTCGGATTGTCGTCGGATGGTTGCGATATCCGTATCAAAAATACTTTGTCCAGTATTTTGAACCGTTCGACTCGACGAGTTGCTTCTTCCAGAACAAAAAATCTGTATTCTGGTGACCGTATATCGAGGCCATCCACAAAAGCACCGCCGTGTTGAACTCCATATTTCGTGCGTTCTGAAATGATGTTTGCCATGAAAAAAGTACCCACTACCATACCCTTATATTTATAAAATATATTTATACACTGAAAATAATTTTCAACTCTATCATAGCCATCCGATGGTGTTTTTCTTTTGACAGCATACCGGACCACGTTTTGATATTACGCACATTTGCACCTATTCTATGCGTTTATTAATCACAGCAATTTTTTTCGAAAGCATAAAAAAGTATCCAACATGTACTTTCATGCAAAGATGTGAAAAAAAATTTCTACTAAGAGTGTGCAGTATTTGTTAATTTAATAATAAAAAAAGAAAAAAAAACAATGCATGTAAAATTTTTACATTACATTACAAATGTATCATAAAAAGTAAAAGATTATAAAAAAAATAATATTAAATGGATTAATATAAAAACTGTTGTTATACAAATAAATAAAATGAATTAAAACTATAAAAAAAAAATATTTTATTAAAATTGTAGTTTTATATAGTATATATATTTTTTATAATACGCAAAATAAATAATTACGATACGAATATTTACGAATTTAATTATATTTTAATTTATTTAATAAAAAAGAAAAAACTACGCATGTAAAATAAATTTCGTTATTATATTAAAAGTGTAAAATAAGCTGTATTATAAAAATAGTATAATAAGCTGTTTTAAAAAATATAATACACATGTCTCGTCCGGCAACGATAATAGTAATTTAAATTAAGCGCGAGCTCTTACGCCGAATCAAAAGGTATTACGTTGGGAACGCGACAGTTCTGCTTAAACTTCAGTAGAAGACTGAGTATAGCTTTCGACGATTTTAGGCCTAGGCTTGCGCCTAATAGTCTGGGAACAGGGCCGAAAAGGAGTAACCACTTTTTATGGTATACCTTGCTGGGATTATCTCCAAGGTAGGGGCCTGTGGATTTCCCCAAGACATTACCCTCTCTTTATTTAACTGGGAGGAAGCTTTACCGCTTGTATGGCAGGAGTAATTTTGAATGACAAGAAGCAAAATTAGATTAAATCGTTAATTTTATTGATTTCAATAATGCGGTTTTTTACAAATGTTTTTACAATATTCGCGGTTCTGACGGCGGTATGTATTACACTTTATATGTATATATCGATAGGTTACAAATTAAAAGTCGCAGCTTCAATTCAAGAAACGAATAGGCACGTCTTACATAAATTTAGCTTTAGTCCTTACTTTGGTTCTTCGATCCTGGTAACGAGAATACGAATAGCTAAGGTGACGATCTTAGGCCAGAGGCCTATTGTCGCTTATCGTATTAAACTATTGGGGGGAGGTCTCTAACGTACCGGCGGTATAGTTATTTTAATAAGGGTTAAGACGAAGGGTCCTCTGTCCCTTATCAAATCGAACTAGAGATAAGTGGATCAGGTTACAATCAACCTATCAAGGTTTGAGGCCGGAAGCCTACTGTCCCTTGTCAAACCAGACTATTGGAAGGATCTCGAATAGCTAGTCGAGCGAGGTTTAAGGCCGGAGGTCTACTGTCCCTTACTGGACCGCACTATTGGGAAGAATTTCCAGGTAGCTAACCTGGCAAGCTTTAAGGTCGGAAACCTACTGTCCCATGTCAAATCAGGCCCCTGAAGAATCTCCTGGCTAGCTGACTTAGCAAGGTTTAAGGCCGGAAACCTACTGTCCCTTGATAAATCGCCCACTGGGAGGGATCTCCAGAACGAACCAGTACAGTGAAGGAAGAAAGAATCAGTTAGTCCTTGCTGTAAGGATATTCACGACCAAAGGCCGTAGTCCTCGAAAAGCAGGAGCTAACCAGTTGCTCAATATAATGCTTTAGCAAGGTACCCAAAAGCTTGGGTGAAACCTCGCAGCAATATAGCAGCAAAGGGTAAAGACAAAAACGAGAATATTCCTTTCTCTGACCAGTGAGTTCGGTTGGGAAGCTTTCTAGCCAAGAAAACGGAGCGTTCTCATTTTTCGTAGGTTATGCAATGGGTTTTATAGGGCCAGCCGCCGCTAGAAACTAGCAGCGCCGCAGGTTTCTTGAAAAAGTTGCAAGCGGGGGCGGAGGGCAGCAAATCAGGGCGTGAGTTTCCCTCCGCTGGGTCCTAGCCGCCGCTTTGCCGGCGCAGTGGAGGTTGCGCAAGACGCGTTTTACATGTGGAGTCTGTAGTAAGAGAGAGAGTTTATGGGAAATAGGCGCCAGACCCTTGAGGGTATTCTCTTAAGCGTGGGCGTGAGGGAGAGAGAAGAAAGGCGGCACCAGGCGCTGCATCTCTGACAGAGAGAGGAACGGGCGGTTGTGAGAGACGTGTGAGTGCGAGAGAGGAGAGCGGGTGCGAGAGAGAAGGAAGAGAGGTAGTAGCGAGGAGAGTGTGAGTGTGAGGGAGAGGAGAGCGGATGGCAAGGGAAGGGCGAGTGTGAGAGAGAAAGAAGGGAGGTAGTGGCACCCTACGGTGCATGTAGGGAGGTCGTTTTGGGGAAGTCCCTTTTGAGCTCTTTTCTCTTATTATTATAATTCGCTATAATCGGAGGTATCGGTCATTACATAATTTGCGTATCGTTTCGGCTCTCTTTTAATGGAGTTGTTTCGTTTTTGAATGGTACTGGTTGGGCTATTATTAGTGTTCCGCTTATTTTCTGTGTTTAGTTGTATTATGTTTTTCTATCGCGTGTGCGGTCTTTTCTGAAAGGGAAAATATTTCTCTATTAACTGGTATATATGGTTTTCGATATAATAGTTCGTCCACCGCGGAGAATAAGTTTTTAGACTATTGTGTTTTATGAAAGGCCATTCTATGGGCCTATTTGACGAGTGTGAAAAGGGGCTCGGCGGTGTACATTCACCGGCCCGGTCGTAAACACCGCAGGTGGTATGGGCGCTCGATCCGTTTTCTCAGTTTTCTTTTATAGGATTATATTTATATTAATTAAAAATACGGAAGCGTTACGCAGGACGTAACACATAAATGGATTAATATAAAAAAACCCGTTCTTATACAAATAAATATATGTATTACAAGTATAAAAATTAAAAATTTTTTCATTAAAGAGTGTAGTTTTTATATTGAAATATAATACAGAAAATAAATACAATATAAAAAGGATAATATATATTTTTTGAGCGCTCATTTGCATTCACTCCTATCATATACATTTTTTAATAATGGTACATACACATATAAGTAAAAATTTATAAAAAAACGCAGTTTTTATATTAAAATATAATATATAACATAAAAAGTACACAATATATAAATACATAATATAAGAATTTTTTAATCCTCAGCCTCTCCGTTCAGGCTATCGTGCACGCGTGACAGAATATCGTTAAACTCGTTGTAAGATGCGCTAATTAATGTCTGCTGCGATTCGGCACATTCGCTTACACCGTACACCCAACGCATTTCTTGTGCATGCTTCACGTACATAATTCTACGCACGTGCACATCAAAAGTGGCGGGTAAACTATGCTCGCTTGTATTTAGCATATGCATGCGAATAGCTTTAAAAAAAAAATAAAACAACAAAAGGTTTTTTAAAATCATTGTTTTAAATAATAAAGTTTAAAAAAATTAATCCTACCTTCATTTACACTGCGGTCTAAAGCCGAGTTCCCGTTAAAATTCTAATATATTATTAATTGACTAACGTGAAATTCAAGCTCGTGCGGTATTACAAAAGCGGCTCGGGGCCTGGTATTATAGAAGCCCTCGATGAGGCTCACTCTGGATGGTCTTGAAACACCATCCTCATTGACTTTTGTCGCGACAAGCGACGCCTGCAAATTTGTCATGGCATTGTGGGGTGGTGTTTTAAGGCGGTAATTTAAGATTCTCGAAATTTGGCGGATTCCCGTTAACGCTTCTTCTTCTTGACATAGGGGCGTGAATGCTCCGTGAATGGATGATATATCTGTCTTGCTTTCCGAGGTGGACAGGTTCAAGGGGTTTGCCGAAAAATCATTGTTTAATGATGCCGGCTCCAAGGTTGCTGGGAACCTGTACAATTAATGATATACGAAATGTGTGCATATGCATACGTGTGTGCGCGCGTGCATGTGCGTAGGCACATGGGAACGGGATTCAATGGATTGCGCCTAAGTAAGAGCACGTTGAGCAGAAGCTTGTGCGAGAGATAGATAGGTAGATAGATAAATTTTTATTTGTAAATAATTTACAAAATATTGCATAAAACACACATTATAGACGCTACATATTACGTTTACTTATAAATATAATTACACACTATCACAGCATTAGTGAAATCACAGATGTAGTACAGTTTTGGCATAAATATTGCTTACGTTTTCCTTATTATCTATCAGTCGAGTCACACATATACACACATTCACTCAATGAATACAAGTCAGAGAGAAAGGATAAATACACATATACTCATTACACACACATATAACTAATTTAGGGCGCAAATTAAAACAAGATTAAGAGGACGACTGACTAGAAAAATTTATCGTGATATACCAACCCCTCAAAGGCTCCATCACTAGCCCCCTGAAGCGAGAAAGAGAGGGCGCATTTCTAAAACAGGATGGCATGCTGTTCCACAGATGAGCGCCTTGAACAGTAAAAGATTGAATTCCGGTCACGGTGCACATTCGAGGATCGGAAATCTCTTTAGGTTCACTCCTGATCGGCCAATCAGATGCATCAGGAGAGAACAGATCAGCGAGGTACTCCGGCTTACGTAGCTGTAAGTCCTCTAGATTTGCAAGTATATAAAATATTCCCTCCAACCGTCTACTCCCATCCAACCTAATCGGATCCTGAAGGGAGTGATATGGTCATCCCATCTAGCACCCATCACATACCGCACACATAAATTCTGTGAGCGTTATAGCCTTATCCTCAACTCGAGGGACACATCTAAATAAACAGTCGAACAATAATTAAAATGTGGAAAGACCAGTGAACGCACCAGCTTGGCACGACGAGCCTCTGTGGTGTTCTGACGGAAAAAATGTAGACTGTATAAAACCTGGTTGATTCTTTTACAAATTAAATCAATGTGTGGTCTCCAGGTGAGACCCGCGTCTAGCACAACACCAAGGCTTTTCACAGTCTCAGACAAAGACACGATTGTCCCCTCCCAGAGTTCAATAGAGTTAAACCCAGCCGACTCAATTTCAGAAAGGAACCTTGGAGTTCCAAGAAGAATCGCAGACGTCTTTCAACATTGAGCTTCAAGGACGCAGACGAGGCCCAGTCCGAGACTGCACAGGCCAGAACTCTTACGTATCTGGCTCGTGTCTTGAGGTTATCCCTAGAAAAACTATGGTAAACCTGGAGGTCGCCAGCATATAGAATATGTCTCACACCCATAGAGTCGAGGGCAAGACCAAGGTCATTAATCTAAAGGGAAAAGAGCAATGGTCCTAAAACAGAACCCTGAGGAATACCTACTGTGACGGAGAGCCCAGAAGATTTTATGATTTTATCCGAAATGACGAGTTGCTTTCTTCCAGACAAGTATGCCCATATCCACATTAGCACCCCTCGCGAAAAGTCCATTCGCATCATGCAGTTCAATAAACGAGTGTTCAAAAAATAACAGTTCAAACTGTTATTAAACGCTTGAAATAATATGTATACATAATATGCATATATAACACAGAGCGGCATAATCGCTCCCTATTCCCCGGGAGCAAATATTAATTGACCAGGGGAGGCGAAGGCCACCTCTTCGAGCCCAATGCTGACAGGAAGACCTATGTTCGGTTGGTCCTCGATAATTGATTCCGATCTTCGGGCGCCCTGAGAGGAGCCGAGGTAATGGAAAAGGGCCTAGAAAAGAGGCCAATGAGCGGATCCAGAGATACTCATGAATCCCCCCAGGGCGAACCAGAAAACGTGTCCCCACACGAAGAACATCTGGGGATGAGATTGTAAAGACCCAAGAAATGGATCACCCAATGATTCTCGATATTGATTTCTTCCGGAGATGGGAATTCAATGTACAGCACGGAGGGGACAATGGCCTGTCCCGGGCGGAGAGTGGTAGGGTTTTGTAGAAAGGGACCGGCCTGAGCAGAGGTCAGTCATCATAGGCGAATGTGCCGGCATAATCGAGATTCCCGATGAGCAGCGCGAGCGCATAAGGGCACTGGTCAATTCAATAATCCCAGAGCCGGAAGGATGCACGGCTACATTACACTCATAGAGCACCACATCGATGTTCAAGGGGTACAACCCATTCGTCACGCGCCCCGGCGGATGTCGCCAAAGATCTTGGAATTTTATCAGATGGAGGTAAAAAAGATGTTCGAAAAAGGTATTATCGAGCCTTTTTAGCATTTTTATGTGTCATTATAAGTCTAATAGCTATTGAACGCGAATATCTAAATCTTAGATCAACTCTTTCAAAGTGTAAAGCTACTACAAATTTTTTACCTTTACATGTTTATTTTTTAAACTGGGGTCCATAAAATAACTTGTCATCTGACAATTCTTTTTATCATTTTATACTTCTTCTTTTAACCAAAATCTTTCGATATCAAAAACTAAATTGATCTTGATGCATTTTTATCGTTTTTCAGCTTATGATAAATGAATATAAGCGCTCGTAACTCATCTAAGACTTGATCTGTATAATATTATTCCTTTATTAATAATTATTTGAGTATTACTGAACGTTGATAGTTTAAAACATATATTAAAACACATACGTTACAAAAGTAGTCCAAATAGTCGATATCAATCTCCATATTCAATTTGACATTTACATTTATAACAAACATCTATTTCAAATAATTACGGGGTTTCCATTATTCAAACGCGATATCGTTGCATTTAACGTGCATACTATTGGCAGTTAAAATTCTATAAGTTCGTATATTCTAAAAGCTCGTACATTAATAGATGCTAGATCCTTTTTAAATACGTTATTTAATGCTTTTTCCAAATCGATAATAATCGGTAATAATTGGCCCGATAAAAAAGTACATGGTTTTTCGAAAATTCAATTTATTGATTTAATCATTAATTTTAGAAAATAGTGAAATTTGCTATTAAAATTATCAATTGCTTATATTGCTAATGAGTACTGCATTTTATTAACTTGTAAGAAATGAAAAAGTTTTCAGTAAGGAAATTAACGGTTGAACAAGTATTTGATAGTATTCAGCATGACCAAAACAGCTTGAGCTAAAATTGTCAGTGGTAAAAGGAAAAATTCATATTTTGTGGAGTTAACTGCATTATCAAACATACATGTCATAAGTAATATTGTAATGGCTGTGTGCATTATTTATTTATATATTTATAAAATATTGTACAGTTTATTATATAGCGATGATAAGACTATTTTTATTTGCGTTGTTTTGTGATATCAAAGTTATGTATTTTATTATGAGAAATTATTATTTAATGCGAATGTAAGGCGCTGATCACTACCCGCGATCCTCGTGGGGCGAGGGGAGCCGGAGTAGCTTGAGTAAAGAAGAAGGCGTTGCGCGTTTTGGAGCGGTGATTGCCCGCGCGCGAATCCGCAGGGGATTCGTGACGTCAGCCATCCGCTCAGGTAGGCACATGGGCCTGCCCGAGGCGTCACAGGTCTCGTGGAGCTCAGCTCCTTGTTGATGAAGGCCACCAGCGTGCACGGGGAGTATGCTTCCCGTGGCCGTCAGGCACTCAGCAATCCCGCGACACTCGCGGCCTTTTCGGGAAGCGTCGGGAAACTCCGGAGCGCCGGGCCTTTGTCCGGCGCTGCGACTCGCGCGGACACGGAAACTTGGAGGAGTGGGGTAGCGATCAGCAGCGATCGAACTCGCCGCGGGCCAAGGGCCCGCCACTTTTGTTTTGTTCATCGAGCCGAATAGGTAAGCGCTGCGTGTATTTTTCATTTGTGTGTTTTACAACCTAACCCCATTGTCGCAAATAAATTCAATATTTTTTGTTATAATTAAACCTTTGTTTTTTACGGTTATTGTCATATACATATATCCTTTCCTTGTCCTTGTCCATTACAAATATATTTAAAAGAAAATATTAACTATCTTTTGACTATACTTTGGTCATGTTATTGGCAAGGCATTCTCCAAATAAAACCAATTATTGATGCAGTAACCACTTTTGTTGATGATATTTTTTGAGTACATAAATATTCTAAGTTGCAGAAACACTTTTGATGCATACAATAGGAGAGTTTGGATAGAAAAAAAATATTTCATAAAAAATTGTACGCTATAATCAAATAAATAAAAGATGTTTTATTTCAAATCAAAAATAAACCTTTAAAATATTTTTAAATAATCAAAGAATGTTTTGGGCAATTATTAAATAGTACATATTAATGTTAGATTTTTTAATAAAATTAAATAGTGAATATTTTGAAGATGACAAATCCATAATAATTTATTAATTTGAAATATATACTAAGCATCTTATTAGTTACATTTTAACAGAGAGCATATTAAAATAAAAGATAAATAACGTTACGCAATGTACGAATATTCATCTGCACTATTTGAAGTTCGTTCAATGTACTGTTTATCTATTAGATTTTCGATACATTTTTTAATCATTCCAATAGAAGGCGCAAAAGTAACTTTAGACTGCCCAAGGACCTGTAATAAAAATAAATTAGTCAATTTATTTCAAAAAATATGTATAAATACAAAAAAATTTCTTGTCTTTATTATTTTCTGCATTAATGCAACATAAAATGCGTATAATCTAATATCATATACTTTTAAAAAAATATATATATAAATATAGTCACTTCGGATGAGCGCTGTCAAAGAAAAAATGCACCCTTTCAAGTCCAAAATCATGGGTTATGTATAAGTTGCATGTAAATGTAACGAGTTTTTGAAAATGCCGTTATCTCAGATTTCGATGCTGCGCATAATAGATTCGATGATACCATCGATTAAAACAACCAGGGCTAATGTAATGCTATTCGCGATCGTTGTCGCAATTTGATTTGTCTTTGCCCAAATGTTATTGTGTTGAATCGTAGTACCGTGGCGGGTGAAGGGGCGCCTCGCAGTAACTCCGCCTTCTTGCTTACTTTTGGTTAATAATTTTCGCCGAATGGACACGTGTCTGAGGGTGCTGCCAGGCCTGCTGCTTGTCTTGCGGCCCTGACAACTTCGTCCCACTCTCTCCCATTAACTGTTGTTCTCTACTCTTATTTGCTGCGCTGCAACGAGAAAACCCGTGTTCTTCTAACAGTTTCGCGGGAAGAAAAATGTTTAGAATTTTTTCAGCTATCCAAGGGTATAGCTTGAGACAACTAATTCGAAAACAGGCTGCATGTCATTCGCCTAAAATACGCATATGACCAAGAATGTGATACTGTTGGGCATTGTCAAACTGTATAGAAATAAAAAATATGTATGTATATGGATATATGCATGAATATAGACCGACACATATAAATATACCCACACATATGTAGAAATTGGGAATCTTGAATAATTACAAAGAATCGAATATTTTATCAGACCTATTCGTATGCACATTCGTTTGTCCGTGCAAGGTCCTTAAAAGTAGAGGATGTATAAAAGTAATTATAGGGGAAACCCCTTGCATTATAAAAATTTTACTTTATAATTATACAGGCTACCTTCAAATATGCATCTACATTTTTGTATTTCAGAAGAAAGTTCATAAACATAAACACTGTTGACCATGCAATTAGAAATAATAGTAGAGTTGTTGCTTGCTGATTTGCACTGTAGCAGTTGCTTTTTAGCACAAGTCTCGAAAAAATTTATATTTAAATTATTTTAAACATTACATTTTATGAGTGGCTTTAACGTAAAATAACTTATTAATAAAAACCAGATTTAGAAACATTACAAGGTGTAAGTGAGTCCAAAAAAGAAACTATGTATTATTGTAATATAAATTTAATTTCACGAAGAGTATAAGTACCGTACTAATGAACATTCTGAGATATTTTCTTAATAAAAAGAGGAGCTCAGAATTAGAGTTTGTACCCTTGAGTATATCTTGCATCACATGTTGCAAAATAAAAAAAATTAACTTCTCTTTTTTTATTTAGTTGATGACTTTTATAAGACGACAGATAGGTAACTTTTTACGTAAGAAATATAAATATTTATATATTATCCTCGTCATGTTAACAATATTTACATATAAATAAAACTTTAACATTAAAAAATATTAAATATCATTTATTTTTTTATAGATATATTTATGTATATCTATATTTATTTATTATTAAAAGATGCTTTAATTCATAAACATACGCTATCAAATTTGAGATAAAATATTGATTAAGCATTGAGATTCATGATATTTTTAATTTAGCATTCATCCAAAAAGTTGAATAATTGTGCGTTGATTTACATTGGAAACATTTCTACCAAGTTAAATCAAATTTTATATTTTTAATATTTAAGTTATTTTACTAATTTATTTATTATTTGTTATTTTTAGATAGTTGCTAATAAAGTGTAGTAGTTATATAATAATTATTCCACTTAGTATCTATTACATACTGTATACAGGAATTTTGTGAACGTTGTACTCTGGTTCTCAACTCCAAGGACGTATCTAACTAGACAATAGAACCGTAGTTGATTTGAGGAAAGACTAAAGAGCGTATAGGTTTAGCACTTAGAGCCTCCGTGGAGTACTGACAAAAACGGCAAACGAAACAACTGAGCTGTCAGCAACAAAATATCGTAACTTTTTTAATAAACTTGTAGAATTTCCATGTGGTAAATAATAAGCTTGAGCATACTTAAAACAGATATCGAATATGGTTAAAAATTATTCTTTATCAATATCAAAAATATTTATGTGCATATTTTGAAGTAGACGATTAGCGATGATGGGACCATAGGTTTCTAACTCATACGGATTTCTCTCGTATTTATATTCTAGGCATAATTCAATCGGCTTATATAATTTTTAATTATTTTATCCATATTTATTATAGAAACTTTCCTATTCAAATGAGCCAATGTTTCCTGTATTATATTGTGATTTTTTGTATGGTATTCTTCAACTTTTTTCGTAAAATTCTTTCAGCCAATTACAGGTGTATAGGTATTTGTCTTGATTAATTCAAAGTTTTTATTGAAGCGTTTCTTAAATATACTTTAAGTGATGATTACTATTTTTTTCGTTGGTGAAATAGATTTCATATTATTTGTCAGGTTTAAATATTTTAATTAAGAAATTAAAGTATCTGCGTTTCCGCATTATTCTGATTAATTTTCACTGTACCTTAAATTTTGAGTTTATCTTCATTTATCTTTTCATCATAATCTCTTAATTTATTAATTTTATCATTATATTGTAATTAAAAGAGCTTTTTTTTCTTAGCGAGTCGTCGTTTTTTCTGGTTAAAGCACCAGCTATATGGTTTTCTTTATCTTTTTTGTATTTAATTTCATATTCGTAGTCTTCGAGTTTTAATTTTCATTAAATTAATCAAACATCAAAATATAGAGGGCTGCGAGTAGTACCTAAAATATAAGTTCTAACACATATGATAGATGGCCCGCAATCTGGTTTATCGATGCTGTGGCTGTGTACATGGAGGTTCTACACTTAGAATCTTCTTTTTCGGTGGACTCTTCTCTCCGTGTACTACTCGTATAGGCCTTAGCTAATCAAAAATCCTCGTGACCGTCATGAATAATCCCTAGTGTAGTTTGATACTTCGAAAACTTTTCTTAACACACGTTAAACACATGGTCGCCTAACCTCTAAGCGCCACCAAGCAGTTGTCAGTAGGCACCATGAGTTCACGCGTGATATATTGATATTGTATAACACATATTGATATAAGAATTGTTTTGTATCGTCTGAGATATGCGCAGCACGAGCCGCTATTCTCGCAAACTGCCGCACTACAAGCAGACTATGCTTAACAAGCCGATGCACACGAATGTTGCACATCGCGCAATATACGTACAGGGAGGGGTGGCCCGTGTATGTAACGAACGAAAATGCAGAAATTTGATGTGATAATTGAGGATTTTTAAATGTCGCGTTAGTAGCTTTAGAGGTACCAATAAGTTGGTAGTAAGATTAATCCATTAGATTGATTTTAAACAGTAATTTGAAAATTACATAAGAGGAGTACCTTTAATCAATTATCTCTTATTAGATATTTTAATAGTTTTCCGTGAGAGACTTTCAAATATTTTTCATTTAGTATTTTTCGAGTTATTGGTGCGAATAATTGTTTCATATTAATGAAGCCCTTCAAAGGGGAATAAAATTAAAAAATCTCGTAGCTTCAAAAGTATTCTATGAAAAATATTTTCTTCAATGTTTTATTATGTGCTGCTGCATAGAACATTTAATTTTGGGAAGCGAGGCCCCCCAATTTCAGCAGCCTATAATTTCGTTATAGAATGCGTTCAACAGTCAAGAATGTGCAAGGTTAGTGACCTAGTTGCAACAATTCGTCGCAAGCATGCATACATGTGTATACGTACGTGTTAGGGTTAAGCTCGTGCATACCTGCAACAATATAAATAAGTATTTTTGTTTATAATAACTAAACTCGAAGAAATGAATACCTGAACGCAGTCTTGCAAAATTGGATTTGACAATATTATTTTATTTTAATAATTTTAATTATTTTGGTATTGATTATGTATATTTATAAGTAGCTTCTCGTATATTTTTAATTGTCTGTAGATGTTTGTCTTCATGCTACAGTTTTCAGCTACTTGCTGTTTGGATTTACATAATCTCTGTTTATTTTTTTTTTGCTACTGTAACAGCATGGGAAAACTAGTCTAATGTCATTCATCACTGCTGCTGGTAGCTGTTCTAAATGATGACAGTGCTCGAGTTTAATCAAACATGTTTTGACCAAATGGTTTCACATGTTTGAACAAATGGTTCACCTCCTTTGTAAAGAACTTTTTTGGTATGTCTTCATTTACTATGTACAGTTTTTGACACTATACATTCTAATTTTTTATTTGGTACATTTAGTCCATAAAGTTGTGATTCTTTTTTATTTTCATATTTAATTTTTTATTAATTGTTATTATTTATTTTGATTCAAATTATGATGCAAAATTAATAATTTTTATTATATTGTAATAATATTTTTTCAATTAAAATGAACAAACAAATAGTTGAGCTTATAACAACAACCAAAAACTATTAAACCGCACGCTATATCTACGCACAAGTGATATGGTTCGGACGAGTAGTCTTGAAAAACCACCGATCAGAATTATTACTAATCATCAAGCCAATACTAATTTTTTTACTTTCTAATTAATCTATTAATAGGTATTTTTAAATCAGACTCATTCCCCATTAATCATTTCCATATTAATCATACCAAGGAATTCTGGAAATTTCTTTTTGTTAATCGGTAACGGATAATTAATTACTGGAACAACTTGCTCGATATCGGATCTTCACGCTTTCTTTTGTTCAGTTCATGTCCCACATCTCCAATTATTTGCAACGTATTATTGAATATTGGTCGTGATTATCGAATGCTTTAGTTACAAAAATTAAATCATCCAAGTAAAAATATGCGGCTCAACTTCTGGCGTGAACGAAGTTCCGATCAAGCGAAAAAACATGAAAGGTCATTTACTATACCATGTGGTATGGGTATAAACTGTATCAAGCCCGATTTTTATAGTAGAATAGCTGTAAAATAACAACATACTTTGTTCAAGGAAACTTCGAAGATTGCTATTTTTAGTCGATTATTAAAACGAACTTCACGTTTTGTAGCTTATATAATATACACAAATCGGTTTATCAATGATGACAGAAAATTCAGCAAATTCCGCAAAGATATCAATCATTTTTCTTCCTTGTGAACCTCAGTAAACGGTTGCTAGGTACCTACCGGTACTATCAATAAGACTTTTGTGGGAAGTACTTCAAAACTTCATTTCTGGCAAAAATCCATGCCCAGAACCATTGACTACTCAACTACACGAATTTGAAGTTTCGACTAGATCACTTTGTTGAATGACATAAAATAATTATAAATGAGTTCAAAGATAAAAAATAAATTCAAAGATAAATAATTAAAGGTTTCCCAGAAATATCTTTACTCCAGCAAGCTGACATTTTGAAAGAATCTACTTACAACTGTATAAACAAATAGATTATTTTGAATGTGGAATTCTGCGACTGAATCATTGCTCAATTGATCTCGGAAATCTCAGGTGTCTGCTCCTTTTTGAACTGCAGGCGAATTTTGACACCATGGCTCTAATATTCTTTTGCAAATAGAACAACTCCAGAGCTTGATTTATTGCTGGCTGATAACTTGACGGTTCTGTGATGCAATTTGTTTACAGTTTGACTTATAGAACCAGTAGTAAAGTACTTGCTACTACGCAGCTTCAGTGGATGATCACGATACCGCTTAACAAATTCCCGAAAAATACACTAAAAAATTTGAGCAATACTTACAATGTGCTACTTAGTTTAATATTCTAAGATAAAATACGTAGCAGAAGCATTCTATCACAATCGTTATTCGTGATGATGTATTTCATTTTTTTACTTGCTCTTCGGTAAGCATTGGAATAATTAACCATTCACCAAGAATTGCTCTTCACTCTCCTAACAACTAAATCATAGCAGACTTGATTTCAATCAGATTGAATATAAGATAACGCACCTGTAGATATATTAGCAGTTTATACCTAAGTAGATCGATGAGTATAATTAAAGAAATAGTTTGCACCTCATTAGGTTTAAAATGTACCATGAAAACTATAATACGCTATTAGTTATTACCATTTTGATGCAAAATATTTCACTTTTTAGATTTTTGCACGTAACTCAAAATACTATGATGCAATCAAAATTTTATAAAGGACATTTATAGATAATTCAAATGAGAACAATTCTAAATTTAAAGCAACGCGATTGGATAATTAGAGGCGAAGACAATTCTTGTTTGGATTGGAAATTGGTGCGATTAGAGATTCTAGGTTTTTTTTTAAATCGATATCTTTGTTAATTATAGAGCGGTACTTCATGTTCTATCCGTTCTCAGAATTACTCCCGTGGAAGATGATCCGAAACTTCAGCCTTTGGTAGTAATAGTGGGACGCGGTACTGTCTGGGGATGGAGTACGTTGATCAGCTGTTGATCAATGCTCGAGGACATATCAATCTTCTGACTCCTCTCTCTAGCTACGAGTCGTGTTAACAGGTTTTGTAAGACCAGCATCGGCCCGGTTATGTTCTGCACGAACTGAGCAATACACTGAATAAGCTCTGAGACTGAGGATTTGTGCTCAGATCTCTATTGTTAGATGCAACTTGGGTATACTACTCAAAATTTATTTTATGAGGGCTCTTATTACGGGCTCTTATAACCCGTTATTATTTTAAAGACAAGACGTCTAGCGTGTGAGTGTTGAGACCACGCGTGTGGATTGTATTCAGTCACTATCTGCGGAAACAGCTGGAGCTGGGGTATGTGCCAGTATGTGACGTCCGTCTCGTCATACGCGGAATCCGCTCCGGACTTCACATTTCTCCAGATACCAGGGCAAGTCCTATATTACACTTTCTTGCAAAATTACTCTCTGCTGCCGCAAATCGGACGCCAGGCGAAACGAGGAATTTGTTAGCCCATATTTGGATCTGAGCAGAATATATCACACTTGTAGTGGTGTTCGGACGAGTAATACCTACGAGCCTGGGCCTTTTGAGACGGCGACTATGCGCATAAGGAGATGAATAACGCGAGAGGTGATCGGAAGTAGATAAGCATGAACAATAGAATTATTATCTTATTATATATCATTTTCTCAAACTATAAACCAGTTCAGACTGCCGCGTCCCGCAAAGTATAATTACTTTTACTTCTGGTTCAGATGCATCAAGAGCTAGATCGCGACATAATTTCGGTGCCCCTAACCCTTTCACTGGAAGTAAGTATAGCTCCCTTTTGAGAGGGACTTCCTTCTTTTTCTTCGACTGCCTCAACTTTGATAGCTCATCGTTGATATACGAGAGAATGGCTCGCACGCCGACTCTACGCTGACGGGTAGGCTGGATGAGTTGTAGACATCCATTGTCACCTAGGCCTAATGGCAGCAGGTGATGCTGTGATTGATCTTCAGCGCTGTGCCGACCATAACTCATAGTACGTACTCCAGCTGTTCTCCAGCTTTTCAAGTAATATGAAATTTAATGTCGGAATTAGAGAGGCCCCGATTAATTAGCCAACAATTGAGAGCTTTTAAAGCTTATGCGTTAGTAAAATGAACCTGCATTCAGTCAGAAACATTTGAAAATACGCTTTCTTTAAATCGACTTTAGAGATAAACTTATGTTTTCGTAGTATTGGACGGTTCCAGAAAGGACGTGCGCCTGGCTTGCAGCAGATCCGAGCCCGGACGCTACACTTAGTACAGCCTTGGCCTCGGTTACGATGACCATAAGGTTAGTTTGCGAAGCGTTGTTGTCGGCCATTCATTTCTTTTTCAGTCGACTACCGACCATTCCTTAGGGTATTTCGGCTTTTTAGCTTTTTTCTTTAACCCGTTAATTAGGCGCTGTTGGAGGCTCTTCAGATTAATAGGTACCTAGGGTACCTAGTCCTTTTACCGCATCCACACAAGTACCATTTTTCATCAAGAATTAATCTTTCTTTTGAGGTCTGGCGTTGTTACTGTCAAAGTGCTCATTCAATGCTTATTTCGCTTTATCACTTCCACCGAATGGATCCTCTAAGGTTCTGATTTTATGCTACAACTATGTCAGCGTGATGTTAAGATGAAGGTTACGAGGGCCGGAGAATCCGGGCACAATCAACGTCATTGCGGTCTTAATTTCTGAGCTGCTTGTCATGAGAAGAGTGGGAGCACTTCCATAGGTACCCTTAACTCAACCCTTTAAACCTTCTGTTCCGACTCAAAATTGTTGTCAGGCATTTCCGCCCCGTAGTACTCATTGTCATCTGGATTTTCTAAACTAGGAAACCATCTGCGGTCCTGGTCCGTCAGACTTTTTGGAACGTTTCATTATAGCTGTTTACAAAATAGCGGCACCTACATTAATAGTAATTCCTATTCTAAGAAATGTTTATTATTGTACTATTATTAGTGACAGAATATTTATATGTGCAATCGTATTTGTGTGCAAGACCCTATAACTCCAGGTGCTTAAGTATCGCGGTCCGAATCGGTGACCGTAAAGCTTTTTCTATCACAGTCCCTCCCTAAACTCAACTTCTACTCAGCATTAATTTAGCAATGAGATCACGACTCTAGAGATTGGTCTATCCTAAAGAAGGACTCGTCGTGGGCTCCTCCATTGCGGGTTTCTATGGGAGGACGGTGCGCGTCGCATGAATGTACAATGTCCAGCAAGGCCTGCAAGATGAGTCAGACAACATCATCATTTTCTTCATCACTTGAATCTTCTTTGCAGGTCATTTCAGATGCTCCTAGGTTCTTAAAGAGCTATCGGAAATCTCGGTCTCCACGATCGACTTATTTTGTAATAGTTTCGATCTTATCGATCGAGCAGTGGCGGCCCTGCGAGAAGATCACTTACTGCTTTTGAGTGAGATCGAATTGCTAAGAAATAAGACTAATAAAGTTTATGTTAAAGTCGATAACCTTGCAGCCGAGATGTCAGATAACAAAAACAATTTTATAAATAATTTAGAAACAAATTTTATTGAATTAGAAAATAAGGTAGATCATAAGCTAAGATAACACGGGCGTGTAGTTGTAACAAAGCGGAGGGCAGACCGTTGGGATTGCAAAAAATTGCCGGAAGCTCGAGAGCTGAAGTCACTGAACATAATAATAATTCTAGACAAAAAAAAACCCAAAAGCAGCAGAGTATAAACTTCAAGAAAGACAACAGAGACAATAGAAATAATAAAGCCAACTTCTTTAATCATGACAACATAAATATAATAAGAATAATTATAAAAAGAAAAATAATAATAACAATATTAATAGTGAACATCTTAGCAATTCAGTGCTTCATGTTTGTACAGTCGTACATGGATGAGAGAGAGAGAAAGAAAGAGTGAATGTGTGTATGTTATCACGGCGTCAATGATCACGCCGAGACAGTATGTAACCTATGCGTCGCGAAACAACGGAGTACGCGAGCCAGACGCGCCGGCCGCTCTGCAGCGGCAGAGAGCGCATGCGCGCGGCGTCGCGTCGGCGCACCAGCGGGCGCGCAACCAGTGTTGCACTGAAACAGCTACAGACAAGTGGTCGCCCACGTGCCTCTGTAACCTAAAATTCAGTCGCAGCTTTTTCTCACCGAATCCGTCGACATCACATACCTGCGTAGCCCCCCGCGGGCTACCTTGCCGAAGTTCGGGCTAACTTGAACACCCGCGCGTGCGTTCGAGAATATTTCGCGAGAGAACGTGCGGCTAACCTCGTTCGCGGCGCCGGCCATGTGGCGACATTACGGATCGGGCGGCTCCTCCGACGACGACAACGAGCCCGGCGAGCGCGGACCAGCGGCGATCGCCACGAGGCGATATCATGTAAGTACTCGTGTACGAGCCATATTTCTGTCGCTCTCAGAGCCCTTCCCCCTTTCTTTTCTGTATAATTTCAGGGGAGGTTTTTTTACCGTTTCGGCGGTTTTTCCTCCCCTACTGAGCCAAATATAATCATAGCTGGCTCAAGTGTGCATTTTATTTCTCCCTACTTTCCTTTCCTTTCCTTTATTTTAAAAACGGCGTTTAACCAGAGGTTAAGCGACCCGACGAACAATGTTCCCAGATATTCTTTTGGGAATAATCAGGACGATAGGAGGGTAGTCTCGACAAAGGGTGGTAACGTTTTGCTCTTCATCACGGGGTTTGTCGACTGCGTTTACTACGGCGGAGCGTTCTCGGATTAGGCTTGGTCTATGTCCTTGATGCTCAATGTTGGAAAGACGATAACAATTCGATGCGACTCTACAGGAAGGAAGAAGAGAGCAGTTGATGATACGTTATCGATAGACTTGACGTTAAGCCCGTATTGGGGAAACTGCAGATAGGTGCTGCATCGTCGGTGCAGACGTTTGGATCGTGGCGCTTGGACTTAGGTGCAGTAGTCGATGGTTTTTAGGTGGGTACACTTGATCAGACCATGAGGGACTCAAGTGTCGTGATCATGGTATCGGGTACCTCCAAAAGCTTAATACTCTACTTGTCTTCTGCTTCTTTTGTTTTGAATCTTCCTCTTTTATATCCATATTCCTCTCAATTTGTATTGCCTTTACGATCGCTTAACCAAGTTTTTGTCGATAGGCGTTTCCTTAATCCCGATCAACAGATTTATTGCGATCTTCGTATATTTGTCTCTGCTTAGTTCTGCGCTCATCGTTCCTTAGAATTCATTACAGGTTTAAAATGTAGGTATGTTATGTCATTGGAGTGCAGCTTTATTTTTAATGAATTACAATTTTAAATCATAAAACATTTGGTTTATTTAAAAAATCATTATAAAAATTACAAAATGGGAAAGATAGTACCAAGACGTAAAGGTGGTAACAGGATTAGACGTGAAAATCGGAGAAGAGCGGAAGGGCTGCGAGAGACCGCGACTATCCGGCGGGCAACCCCGTTGCAGGTTAACCCATAAGATGATCGCTATCCGCCGGTCGCAACCTGATCATCTTTTGTGAGGCGTACCAGCCCCAGCCAATAGCTGCATGGATATCAGGACTCCATACCACTCTTTAAAAATAGATTTAAAAATACGTTGCATATATTATCACAATATTACACAGTAGCTTTCAATTGCTTACGACAAGATCTTGTTGGTGATATAAAAAATTGAGAATGCTAAGAGCTTTGTCAAAAAAGAACTATTAGTCCTGGTACTATGCAAAGTGATTTGTTTTTGCTTAATGCAAACTATTATGGAGCATCGAAAATAAAAATTGTTTTTCATTTTAACTAAAATTAAAAGTTCAGATATTTTCATTTAGTTTGAGCAGCTCATAATAAATTACATCCTACTGATCCTATAAAATACTAAGGCGAGGATTCGAAACATACACATTTTTTTTGCAGACAATGCAGATATACACTGAAATTCAAGGTTAGATACAGTACATCCTTGTACGTGACATGTCGAAATGACATGCGCGGAGCACTACTACTACTATTTTTCAAATTAATATATTATTGTTGTTTCAATTTTGAAAAAAAAATTTTTGTCTGAATTGAATTTTTGATTATTCTTTTTAATAAAATCATTATTTTATTTGTAATTAATACTAAGAAATGTATAAGAATTAAAAACTGGTGAAGTATACAGAAGTTATGGAGTATACGGAGATTGTACTAAAAAAATAAATATAAGGATTGATAATTCGAGTTGAAATGTAAACAACATTGAAAAATTGTTAAAAATTTCAATTTTTTCATTTCAAAAAATGACAAATTATATGAAAATACTTATACAAATCTTTAAGAAATGCACACTTTAATTTACTTGAACTGGCCATTTTTCACGAATTTTATGTCTAATTAAGCTATTAGTAATCAACGTTCAAGAAACGGATTCTTGTAACTGAGGTTAAATAAACACTTTCGAGTTTGAATCATTTATATTTGTTGAAAACCCAAGGGAAACTATAATTATTTCCGTTTGCTTTAAATGGAACCACTATGCGCTGCTTGTATTCTACACCGGTATAAACCATCAAGGAAGCTCTACAAACTCTGCAGCTCAATCGATACATATAAGAGGCGGTATGTTTATTCCATTTAACCTCTATATTTAGTTAATTTTCTTACATGCATTTTCGTTGTGTGGTTTTCAGGTCAGACCAGTGTTTAGTATAATATCAAGGCTTAACAATGTGAGATAAGAGCACAAGTCCCTTTTTTCATATGTAAATTGCGCATTTGTGGAACAACATACCGTTCAAAATGAAATACACGTTTTAGCTCAGTAGTTTTAAGCAGATATTTGTGAAACAACAAAGTAAATGCTTCCATGTGAGTGAATCACATTTTTCATTTAATATATTTCATATTCAATGTATTTTATTTATTGTACATTTGGTCGTATTAACATGTATTGACTAATAGATATTTTAATTTATTTTACTTTATCGTTTACGCAGATCAACATCTGCGATACATATTGCCTCAACAACGCGGATATACTTCTGTTATGCACGTAAGTCTGAAGTTACTACCATGTCAAGTAGATCTGCCTGTCCAATGCGTTATGTTGATATACTCTCTTCCTGTCAGATATACAATAATCAACTTTTTTCAATATCCACGATTTTCCAGATATAAATTACGTGTATTCGATTTTTAAAAGGTTCGGAATTCTTACAAGATAACTCGTGCGAGGTTTCTTAAATTTGGCTGAATAGAAAGAGCTTGATAGTCGTATTTGCTTAACTCTCCTACTTACTTGAGTCATTTTCATGTAGTACATATAGATTTTATATTATGGAAAAAAAATCCTGCAATTTGATAAACATTTGAGACTGTGTATTTGGTGGCTTTACGAAGGTGATTCGATAAATACTTTACCTCACCGCCTCATGGTGCAACTATAGCAAGAGGAATTTACGATCGTTTAGTACATTTTCGTCGACGGTTAATATTTAATTTCAACCGAAGTGGACTTGTAGTTTTGTTTTAATTGCGTGTGGAAATGAGTGTGTCTATGAATTTTAAAAAAATATAAAAAGAGCAACATCGGTCGGTCATTCGATTTTGTTTTTGAAAGGGAAATTAAGCAGCGAAATGAAAGAGCGCTTGAATACTGTGTATGATCATTTTTCTTCAATCGCGACCATGACCAAATTTTGAGCATGAGAAAGCTGTCGCTGCTCAGAGCAGCGTTTTAGGTTATTTAAGTGCAATTCGAAAGAGCTTCTGCGTTGTTTTGTGACCGATGACGAAATACGAATTCACTAGAATGCGTCAAATACTAAAGTCTATACCTACTTAGAAGAGGGCAAAACGTCATAGTGTCTGTGCTGAATTATTAAACATCGAATTACAGGAAGTACATTTGACGAAAAAAGTGTTCTTGAACTATGACAGCGCGCTGGCTTACGCCTGTGCTATCGACACGGCCGAATGAGTTGCATTGGGCCACAAACTGCTACCCAACTGTATTCTCCGGATTTGACTCCGTGTGACTTCTTTTTGTTTCCAGTTTTGGACAGGTTACTCATCGGACATGAATTTCAATCGACTCGAGACGTCATCACCACTACGGATGACTACTTTGTAGACTCCGAGAAAACGTAATTTTCAGACGGATTAAAGAAGTTGGAGCATCGCTGAATCGAGTGTATCGAACAAAAAGAAGACTATATTTAAAAAAGTATCCCTACTTTTCCGAAATACTCGTTTTCTTTTCTCGGTTAAGTACTTATCAGATCACCGTCGTATAATAATATCTCTTAACATTCAAAAATGTCAGTACAAAGTTGAAATAACATGAACATGCTACTCAACTTAATTTATTGGGTCTTATTCTAAATCTGAAAATTAAAAAGTTAAATTACAAAAGAGATAAATTAATTAATATAAACTAGTATGATTCACATATATGAATCTTTGTAAGTAAACCTTATAAATTCATAGCTTAATCTAAATGCTGAGAATCAGTTTATTACAAAGCATTAAATAATTTTTAATGACTCGACAATTAATAAAATATTATAAATAATAATGAGTGAAACTATCACCTCTTGTACAAGCTGATTGTGTCGTAAAACTTTGCGACTTTTCACTATGCGCACAATTGCTGCTTGCAAGTATAATTTGCGATCATCATCTACGCTACGGTGTGTCGCTTCCGTATCATGTGGAGCATCCCGTTGAAGTGTACCAGTTATGCGAAATTTAGTTCTTTTATTGTAGTATTCAAAATTAAGTGTAAGAATGGTATCTTCTTCAAGATCTGCTTCAGCTGATTTCTTTAAAATTTTACAATCAACAAGACTTATAGCATGTTTCACTAGTTGATCATGAGATAAACGCAGAGATGCAGCGGCCTCTTTGCAAGAAATTGAATTGCACTGTTCAAATAATAATAACAAAGCCATCTGATAAGTTTGAACAGTTACCAGGTAAGGTTTCTTAAGATAATTTAACTTGAGTTCTCCTTGGCATAAGTGATGTAACCAGGTTAGTTTACGACCACTAAACTGTGCATGATAAAAACATTCAAAGGCTTGTACAGATCGTTCAAGTTGTTGGGGAACATGAAATGGCCCAGGTGATGGTGGAAGTCCTAAAGGCCAAGCACCTGCTTGTAGCACGTATACATTAAAACCAATTCCAAACTGATAATTCTCTCCTTCTCTTTCTCGTAAGCTAGTTGTAAATTTTGAATTTAAATCTGCAGATACCGACATATCTGTAAACATTCTATGTAATTTATTTGTGAATTCGTAGCCGCATGCTTGTTTTAATCGATCTATCATTGCCTCTTCAGCGTCCATGGATTGTGATTGTTGGTGAATCAGCCGTTTGGCTAACATACGCGCATAAAACTTTTGGAATACATCTTTATCATCTACATATTTAAAGACTGTTATAGAACGAGCTAATTTTTCTTCTATTTCACTCTCAGATGCTACTTTTGCTGATTTTTTTAACAACGAATCGCAATACTTAGCAAGCTATGCAAAAATAAAATAAACGATTAAAGAAATTACAAATTACAATTTTAATTTAATATAATTTAAATGTAAATTATTGTTAAATTCTCGGATAATGGGGGGAGAGGTGTCAAAAGAAAATGGTTATAATTAGTAATTAAGCAAATGCATTTATCGATCCTTACACTAAACACGACTAAGTACGTGACTCGTTCAAGGTGAATCGAATACTGAGAGAATTGAGCCAGCGATCGCCGGTGTTAGGTCGTTTGCCAGATGCCCTCTTCCAGAGACAGCGACAAACATGCCACCCGCGTTGATCCTCGATCGACAAGCCGTTCGACTCGTCGTGACTGGGCTGGTCAGACGTTTTCCAATAGGACGGTGGTGGTGATGCTGACGTATGAGGCACTGGGAGCAAAGTGAGTTTGTTGACTGGCCGAGTGTAGGAACCAGTCATAGTCTTCACTGTAGCTGCACGGACGAGGCCGTCACTTCCAGGGTAGGTCTCAGTGACGCGAGCGAGAGGCCATCAACCGTGGGACGAAATCAGGCTGGGATCCACCACGACGACTAAATTACCGACTGCTATGTTGGGCCGAGTGTTAGTCCATTTGTGCTGTTGTTGTAGTGTGTTGAGGTATTCGAGACTCCACCGGCGCCAGAAACGTTCTCGCAACGACTTGACGAGCTTCCAGTGAGTTAGCAGGCCGGGAGGGGTTCCAGGAGGTTCTTGGCCAGGAATTGATTCAAGTGGGCCCCCTATGGCGAAGTGTCCGGGAGTTAAGGCTTCTAGATCCTCACGATCGTTGCTGATGGCAGTGCGTGGCCTGCTGTTCAAGAGCATTTCGATGCTGTTTAAGAGGGTAGTGAATTCCTCGTAAGTTAATTTACGAGGGCCCAGAATCCGCTTGAGATGTCCTTTTAATAATTTCACGCTCGATTCCTAGAAGCCACCGAGATGAGGAGCGCCTAAGGGGATGAAATGCCATGTGATTTCCTGCGTGGCCAGGGATCCAGCAACTTGTGTCCAAGCTATCGGAGCTTGTTTGAAAGCCTCGCGGAGTTCATGGTCTGCTCGGTGGAAGTACGTTCCATTGTCACTCCAAATATCGGACGGCCTTCCTCGACGACAACAGAACCGGGTTAGTGCTCCCATGAAGCTTTCGGTCGTCATCTCTCCCACGAGTTCCAGATGTAATAGCTTCGTGGTGAAACAGACGAATACCACTAGATAGTCCTTGCTGGAATGGATGCCTCGACCTTTCGATGAGAGGATCGAGAACGGTCCGGCGTAATCCAATCCGATGCGTGAGAATGGCCGGCTGGGAGTGACGCGCGTGGCTCGGAAAGGTGCCATCGTTTGTTCTGCTGTACGAGCTCGAGACCTAACACATATGACACAATTCCGTAAGACTGATCGAACTCATGTCTTACCGTTAATGATCCATGCCCGATGAAGAGTGTAGGCGTAGGTAGCGTGAAATGTAAAGAGCGATGATGAGCCCATGAGAAGATGAGGCCGGCGAGTACACAACGTCCATCAGTGACGGGAGGGTGACGTTCAGCGTAAGAGAAAGTGGGCCAGTGTAATCGTCCTCCTACTCTCAAGATACCTGGAGTATCGAGGAAGGCGCCTAGACCCTTCATTGGAGGAGAGGATGATGAGTGACCGGTGTCCTTGATCCGTTGGGTTTCGTCCGAAAGCCATGACCCTTAGCTCAGACGTACACAGACTAAAAAGGTTCTGTCAAGCTCTTGTTTTGTGAGCTACTTGGAGTGCTGTTGTTGGTCAACCTCGCTAGGTCTGTGGCGCCAGCGCAAAATATAAGCTGTTACTCGGATAAGGCGCCCCAGATTTGAGGCTCGCTGTAAGTGGTCAGGAGAGCAGTTTAAGGTCACACAGCAGGCGTCTACAGGAGGAGACTGGAATGATTCCGAGTGACCAGTGGCCAAGCAAGTTGTCGGCCAGATGGATGGCTCATCATGTAATCAGCTAGGGCCGCACCACCAAATCTGCTGAGATAGGAGAAGCGACAGGCGGACGCTTCGGGACGCTAAATCTGGTCGGTTGGATTCGGTGGGTACATGGCGCCAGATAGTCGAGGGCACTACATCCTTTATACGTTCGACGTAGTCTTCAACCAAGGCATTCTTCGTGGATTCATCTGACCGCAGCCAGTGAAGTACGATTTCTGAATCAGTCCACGCGAAGCATTAATCTGCGGGGATGTCCAATTCCTTGGCTACTGAGTTTAGCAGTTGAGCGACCATGAGTGCAGCGCGAAGTTCGAGACGCGGGATGGTCATTCTAGGTGTCGATTTGGTTGATGGCTTCAAGCTTCGTATGGGTGACAGTTTCGTTTTAGCGGCTAGAAGTCTGACGCAGGCGTCTTGCGACTCCGTTCGTATGCGCACGTAGACTACGTCTGCCATGGCCCGACGACTGGCATCCGAAAAAGCGTGGAGTTGGACTTAGGATGTGCTAGTACTATCCAGCCATCGAGGTACAGTGAGATTTCGTAAATGGTCCAACTGATGAGCAAAAAAGTCCTCCCACTGTCGAGTGAAAGAGGTTGGAATGGGCTCGTCCCAGTCAACGCTGAGACGCCATAAGTCCTGTATCAGGATTTTGGCTAAAAGGATTGTAGGAGAAATCCATCCACATGGATAAAATAGTCAAGCGATCGTGGCCAGAATGGCTGGCTTGGAATCGCAGCGACGATTGGTGGCAGGTATGCTGAGATGGAAACAGTCAGCTTGGGGATTCCAATGGATGCTCAGTTCGTGGATCGGACCATCGTAGGTTATGTGGTGCCACGTGGGACGAAGGTGACTCTCTTCTGGGAGATCATCGAGGAGTTCCGGAAAATTAGCGACCCACTTTCGCAATGGAAATCAACCGGTTTGAAGAAGTGCGGTTAAGAAGTGCGGATGAGATGGGGCGAGTAATGGTTGTTCGACCGAATAATACCCAACCAAGGATGGTATTTTGGGCTACGAGGTCCTTGTGTCTTATTAGCTCAGATCTCAGTATCGCCGAGTAGAGATCGGTTCCGATTAGTAGCTCAACCGCGCGAGGGCTTCTAAATGATGGGTCCGCCAACTCCAATGTTTGCGAATCTCTTGTCGTCTCTTCATCTACAAGGGATGCGGGAGTTAACAACTGCAGGGTATGGAGGCAATAATTGCCACGGTACCTCCAGGGGTATGAAGATGAACGTGCGCTTTGTGCTTGGAGAGAGCGCGTGGTCGGCTTGAGACTCCACTTATAACGACCGATGCCTCTTCGGTTATTGCACCCAAACGGCGAGCCAGGTTGGTCGAGATGATGGTTATCTCGGAACAGGGATCCAGAAGGGCCCTCGCCATGGCGGATCTGCTAGGACTGACGGTCAGAGTCACCATCGCGGTTGGAAATACGGCTAGTCGTAAGAGGGGGGCACTGGGCGGTGTTGTAGTATCCCTGGTCGTCTGATTGCCATCTGTGCCGCTGCTGACACACCAAGCAAGTGCCGGTGGATGGGCAAGTGCTCGCTGAATGGCCTGACCTCCAGAAGTTGAGGCAGAGGTTGGTAGTTGTGACAAAGTCATGCCGGTCAGATGGCGAGAGGTTGATGAATTCTCTACAACGATCAATGTAGTGCGGTCCCTTGCATTTCTCGCAAGGGAAGGGAACGCTCTTAAATACTAACGTGCGAGTGTGTCGTGACGATCGACCTGTAGGGGATGACGCTCGTGGCCCACTCTTTAGCGTGAAGGGTTTGACTGGTCTCAACGTATCTACTGAAGCAAGGGTACGACAGCGTCGTTGGAGGAAATTAGTGACGTCCACGTAAGTAGCACAGTGAGGGCCTGCTGTCTCACTTGATGATTCGCGCCGTTCGAGCTCATCTTCCCAATAGCGCTGTGTGGTCGGGTCCAAGCAGGTACTCGCGATGGATACGAAACAATCATCCCATTAGTCTACGGGGCGATCCAATGCGCGTAGTTGGTCGCGGTGGCGTGTCAACGTGTCGACAAGATTGCATAACCCTGTGGCTGTTTCTTGTCCAAGGCAGGTTATGTTCCGGAGTGATGTTAAATGGTCTTGCACCAGCAGTCGCGGGTGCTCGTATCGCAACTTTAGCAATGCCCATGCATAGTTGGCTTCTGTGACAGCGATTGACTCTAGGGCAGTTTTTGCTTCTTCTTGGCCTTGGACTTTAGATAATAGAGTCCTCTTGTCTTCTCGAGAAGGATGGGAGCTCGATTGGTGGAAGCCTCGAATGCCCGGAACAACTGATGTCGATCCGCGGGGAGCGGTGGATGTCACCCGGATTACCTGCTCGTTCTGCTTAAGCCGACGCCGTTGCTCGCATACCCGTGTTGATGCGTGTACGTATGCCTCCTGAACCGCTAAATATATCGATTCCAGACTGGGATCGTCAACCGGACAGGATTGAATGAGATTCAGGTGATTTTCCTGAAACGCCGCCCAATAGTTGGCCAAGAGTTCCGTCCGTAGAATGGACTCGACGACGTTGAGAATGACAGTGCGTAGCACCCGTTGAGTATTGATAAGCCGAGGGTTGCTCCTGTCAATGAAGAAGCGTTAATACAGCCGGTACGTACCAGGAGATAAATCATGGCGGGAGAGACCCTTTCCACGCGATCGCAGCGAAGAGTGTTACGACGAAGAAGCGGAGCGCCGCGTACACGTGCGTGTGGGTGTGATGCCGCGGGGACCATCGTATGAGCAGAGAATTACAATGGCGACTACGGTGTTAGAAGGATGATAGATCTCCCGATCGACACTGAAGATGGCCGTCGGACTCGGTAGAGTGAGTGAGAGAACAGGTGTCGCGAGAGGCTGCTCAGCCGAGCTTCGAACTCCGGCGCAGTGTTATCTGGCTGCATGACTCGGTAGAGCGAGTGAGAGAGCAAGCGTAGCAGGAGAGCGCGCGACGGAGTCCCCACAGTAACCGTGATCACCCCATAATGGCTACCTCGCTTTGCGAAGCGAGTGCAGCTTGAATTTGCCCGACCAAGAACCACAAGTTACTCCTCCCACCGTAGCGCAGCTGAGTGACAAGGAGGGAGTAGGACGAGTGCAGACTTGCTGTACCGACTCTCACTCCTCTCTCGTTAATCGCTGTGGGAGATAGGCTCGACCGATTTGATTAATAAATGATATTGGACTAACTCATCTGCCTCCTCCATGGATGCGGTTTCTTGGCTCCTGGCAAGTCTGGTATAACAAGGTGGTTGTCGTAACTCACGCGACACTCTCCCTTTATCCCAGGATCCGGCTTGAAGGACCAAATGTTAAATGCTCAGATATTGAGAGGAGAGGTGTCAAAATAAAACGATTATAATTAGTAATTAAGCAAATGTATTTATCGATCCTTACACTAAACGCGACTAAGTACGTGACTAGTTCAAGGTGAATCGAATACTGAGAGAATTGGGCCAGCGGTCGCCGGTGTTAGGTCGTTTGCCAGACGCCCTCTTTCGGAGACAGCAACAAACAATTATTATTTAAGATCTCTCAATTAATGTTATTTTGGATAATAAAATATTATTAGTCTTATAAATTTACTATCAAATAAATATTTAAAACACTTATAAATGAATAAAATATGAAATTAAACAGACATGTATTGCAACGAGATACATTTGAAAATCAAGTAATTTCTTATTTAAAATATATTACGCAAAATTATGAAATATTATAAATATATTGTATTTAAATAATTTAAACTTAGCCCATTAAAAAGTATGAAAACGGTCGATTCAAAAAATGATTCAAAATATCTCCTGTCGAGGTAATAAAAAAGTTCGGTGATAAATTTTTTAAACTATTGCTGTAGAAAAACTAAAAATATCAAATATATTACAAATTTTAAATGTATTAAATTCAATGGCTCTAAAAAGCAACTATACATTCAATTATAATTTCTGGAAATCCATTAAGAAGCTCAAATCTGTTTAAAGTTCTGAATCGATTCACCTTCTTGAAATGAAATATTGCAAGATGGGCTTGATTCTTGTTTTTCCGGAATGTATTCAATAATTTTTAGATATGTATTATAGGTAAGATATACGTAATCAAAAAAGCGAGATTTTTTATACTTAATCAATAAATAGTTGCTATGATTTTTTAAATATTTAGTTGCTAGTACCAAATACATCTAAAAAATAAATACATAATTCAAATTCAATATTGATTAAAGCAACAATTGCATAATTTATTTACAATATTTAGATTGTAAAAGCATGTACTATTTTACTGTTTCATTTGCTAATTAAGATAAAAGAGGAATATTCAAACTATGAATTTGATTAGGGTGTTATTTATTGCTCTTTTCTTAAGCGTCATTGATCTTTGTATTTTGTCAAATTTCATACCATAACCTTACAAAACATACAACTGCTGCAAATTAATTTTATAAGAACAAGGTTTATCCCGTTCACGTTAGAACAGTCGATCTTTAAGTATCTATCTAAAAGTTCGTAGAAGAGTAGTACAATAATTATTATCAACTTCTATAACAAAAATATTTTTATTAAAAATCTACATTTTTTAATGAAAATAATTTGATGTTGTCAAAATTTAGACATGGTCGTAGACCTAAGTTTAAATCCTTAAAGGATTGCGAAGTTTCGCATTTTTTATTGAAAAATACAAAATTAACAATGTATTTTTTTTTGGGGTCGTTATGAAATTTTTTCATATCTTACTAAAACGAATAGGAAATGAAAAAAAAAATGAAAAGTTTGGCACTTCGTGTGCCGGAACTACGAAACACGGTCCTAGGTCCCTATTCGGAATCCATCGCGTAGGAGCTACTTTCGGCAAGTTTGCTATCTAAGACTCGACGATCGATCACCTATTCGACTAAGATTGCAACGCGTATAGATTTTGAGTACTCTCTTCTCCTCTAGCAAAAGAAGACTTATGATGCTGAAATCACTTGTACCATTCATTTATACATTTATCCCTACGCACCTCTCTCAGTTTTGTTAGATCCATGAGGCTGTAGTGGTATACTTTGCAACATGGAATTGTCCTTGTCAACGTAAATTTATTTAAAAATTGAATGAAATGCCATGATAGGTCATCATACTCACGATCGCGTGGTACATTGTTTATTTCGGAAATTTTAACTCGTTAAATTTAGAAATACTATTGGCCAGAAAAAGAAAATAAAACGTCTTTGCCATCTAAAAAGTTGAAGCTTCCGCTTTGAAAATTGGGTCGGCTCCCATTTATTGCAAAACAGTTTCGATTTCTTATTGTCTATAAATAATAAAGTACATAATGATACAAAAATATAATATTTTCATTAAAAAAACACAAACAGTATTTCATTAAATGACTGAAAAATAATGAACCAATTTTACAAAACCATAGAAAAGAGGAACTAGGAGCGTACCTGGCGAATTTTCGAGATTGAAGGAACTGTACTATAAAAATTTTAGGAATGAATACGAACAAAAAATTACCAGTGCATTCAGAAATATGTACAACATAGAACTGAAGATTAATTGTATAGCAGGTATTCTAGACAATATCGATACAACATGATAAAAGCTTCGAAACCTTCCTAAATCTCTCGAAAGTAGATATGATACAACTAATAAGGAAGGAGACTTGAGCGTGGGAAGGCTGCGGATACAGTTAAGTATAATCAGTAGCATCACTCTGTAAAAATTGAACATCTTTATAAGCCGTGGTGCCAGCATGAGGGCGTCTTTTACTAATAGTATCATTATTTACATAGAAATATTTATTGATATTAGCAAATATATATTAGAAAATACATTTTCTTCTAAATTAAATTATAATTTAAATAGATTAATAATATTAAAATAAAATACAGTAAATAAGATTTAATAAAAAGTTAAAATTTTTACATTTTTTAAATAATTAATTGGTATACATATATTAAATTTGAACAATACTCATTTTTAGTACTAAGTCATAAATAATTTGAATCATTGCATAATAAATTATAAATTGACGTTAAAAATTTTAAAAAGTGAAGTTGTTAATTATATTTATTAAGGCAATGCTTTTAATATTGTTACTAATTCTTTCTGTCGCTTACTTGCTTTTGATCTCATTCTTTTTTCACTTGCGATCCTCTTTCATACAATTTAAAATTCTTGCGCGCTACTACTATCAAGAACATGGCAAATGTTACGTGTTTCGGACACAAATATCAAAGGAACTGGAAAGACTAATGCTACTAGTCATACTTATATTGTGCCGCGGATCTCTCGGATGTGACAAATTTCAGGAAAAATTCAGTATCCTCTCGAAGCTATCTGTACCCTATTGGCGCCGCACGTACACAGCCCGCGTTCAGCCGGCACACAGCAAGCACTGTGAGACCACCCGCCTGTGTAACCGATCCAAAGTGCACGACTCGAGTGGGTACTCCCCGGACGACCAGCCGTAGCAGTAGGCGACGATTATTATGGTAGTCAGGATGTAGGCATATTTATATTAATAGAAGTGAGTGCGGCAAGTGCCATAAAGCTCTTGTCCGGTTCTTGTCGAGCAGCTTACCCTTTATTTCTCGCGAACTCAACACGATGATCGAGGCTTCAAAGCGACATCAAAAGTGCGCAAAGCGGAACGAAGCGTGCATATGTGGCAGATGCATCGAATTTGAGGGAATCGAACTTAACCGGCATTTGACAATTTCTTTTGTTTTGCAATGCGGTCTCTATGCACCATTTCATTTCGTATTGTGTATCAATAAATATAGGTCGCGAATGGCCAAATATTTTATTTAACGTACCGCCTATTAGTTAGTGCTTCGGTGTCAGAGCGCATCTCTTTTTCTCCCTCTTCTATCCTCTCTGTAACCGAGCGACGGCGAATAACGCACTTAGTACATTCGAATTGTATCGCGCGATGACTTGGCGAATAGAGAGATAGAGAGAGAGAGAGAGCGGGAGTGACAAACGTATTTAAATCGCTTCGTGGGCGATAGCGCTCCCCCTGAGTCCTGGCGTGGCTTCGCCGCCCGAAGCGCATCTTTTTGGCCGTTTACGTGGGGTCGAGGACAAAGGGCCCGGCGCGCGAGAAAAACCGTGAGCTGCCGCGCACGACAAAGGATTCATTGTTCTTGCGAACTCCGAACGAACAGCACGCTCCATAATTACTCTGTATTTCTACACGTTGTATCTATATACAATAAATTAAAATTAACAACATCTCATCGTCTTTTGGATCCAAGTATACATCTTATCCTCACCCGAACTGACCTAGTTTACACTATCTTTAAATTATAAGACGAGCTGCGGTCTCAAGACCACGCCACCTTCACCGGGAGTAAGAGACGTAACTCAACAGTTGAGCAGTCAGGTAGGCCCTGCGCGTCGAAGGCTGCATGGTCGCAGGGCAAATACATTGCCTCATTACAACGGCTGAGTCGACGTAATTGTGCCTCGTAATCCTCCGTTACAGTACATATAACAAAAAATTGAAAACGAAGAAAATGAAAGAGAATAAGTTAGAGCTGAACAAATATAAAATAATGAATATAACTATTTTTATTCAATTGTAGAAAATCTGTTATCTTCTGTATATTATTATAAAAGTAAAAGTCAATTTTCACAGTTATTTACTAGAATTGTATAAAACTTACAAACGCAACAACTGTAAGAGTGCACGAATAAACAAAGTTCTGCGGATTTTATGGTATTTCCAAAACCAGACAACCAGAGTTTTTTTATATTTAAATATTAAAGAATTCTATCATATTCTTTTTTCGATTTTTGAATAATGTATAGTGGTTGTCTGCTGTTTTATTAATAATTTAATTTTATAAAGATCAAAGGTAGTATGCTAGCAAAGTTTTAGCCTAATATATTCATTACCCTAAATTTAGTTTCAAAATTCAAAATGTCGGTAACGCAGGTATTTTGTTTAACTCTGGAGAACGAATAAACTCTAAAAAAAAACACAAAGATTTAGAAATTAGTATCAGTTAATTTACTAATTGAAAATGATAAAAAAATAGTCGTATAAATTTAAAATTATGATAATCCATTAATTGGACCAGCTGCAGTCTACGTCAAAGTCAACATTTTGAAAAACATATAAAAATACAATAACATGTGAAAAATAATAGGCTTACTCCCTTCCTAATGTATTCTGAACGACCTAGTTATTACAGTGCCCTAATTACTTCTGCGAGCATGCCTAAGCTGTTGACTTTCATTTTTCCATAGATTAATTACACATGAATACGTGCGAGAATTGAAACGCGAAGGGTGTACCGAAAATCGCTACATGGAGTATTTTATTTGAATATCGTGCTTATAACACTGCGCCGAGAAGATGTGTACTGTGAGGAAGGATCTCGGTGGCGAGAGAGTCGCCAAGCCCATGCGAGCTGCGGCGCGCGAGCATGTGTGAAAGCGCGGGTTATGAGTGCGATACGCGAGCCGCTATCGAGACAAACTTCTCGCGCCGCGTCAAGAGCTCGCCCACCGCCGAACGTCCCGCTAAAGTTCCTGAGGCGTGAAGCCGAGTGGGGCGGACGTCGAAGCCCGGGTGAGTGCCACAGATGCAGTGCCGAGGGTGCACTGGCCCACCTCAAATAGGGCAAGAGCCCCGCGGGTTGAGCTGGCAACCCTGAGCTACCGGCACTGGTGGGCCGCTTGATCTGGGGCTAGAGCACCGTCCTGCGATGGTATGCTGGAGCGTGATGGCGCTCGCGTCGGCAGCTCAGCGAGCCGGCGCCAAGGCGAATCGAACGGCGCGAACACTCTCTCGCTAGACATCGCAGGTAGCGGACGGGACCTTCTCTCGAAGAGAATTATTTATCGGTACGACAACATCACACAGTTCGCGTTACGCTAACTTTGTTCGAGGCTATTACCTTAGCCCTTGTTCGCGATACGAATAGGGTGTGATCCAACTACCTTGGGGGACCTGCAGCGTGGGCCCGGCAAGCGGCGGAGCGGATCAACCGTGACGGCGAAACGACCGCGGCGGGACTTCGCGCGGCGTCCCGAGCGCATCGTGCGCACGTACGTTCCGGCGAGCCTGCGACACGAGGACTGGGCTACTGAGACAAGTCGACAAAGTATTCGGATTGTGCTTAAATCCTGCGGCCATTTGGCTTAAACTTTATACGTCGCGTTTCCACCTTGTTCTCGGGACTCCATTATATTATTAATCACCAAGTATCATATTTTTTTTATTATACATTATTATATATTTTTAATTGAATTTATTGACCTGTGCTTTATTGCGTCCCCCACATCACGTCTCCTAGACTCTTCCCGTAATCTTAAGTCGACCATACGCACGTCCCGGTGCGAGCCGATATTCGGCAAGCGTCCCCTCGTCTCGGCGCGCATAGCACGCCGCTTCACGGCCGCGCAGCCGAGCAGTTACACGCGTTCACGTCCCGACCCGCGATCGCGATTCGAATCCTTCTCTCGGCTCGGGAGGCCGAGGTTTGTATGCGTAGGCAAACTCTACGTTACAGTACCTACCACATAGCATTATAATATTATTTTGTATATATTTTAAGTGCCAATAAATTATAATTCTTATTGATAATTATCCACGTATTCACGATACTATTTCCGCAGATACTTACGGACAAACTGCTCTTTTATTCATTGTGCTGCCTTTTTTCTAAGAAGAGCAATATCGGATTTTTAAATATGAACGATGAGTATTAAAAGGGATGGGTCTCAACACTCTTAGCACGGATCAATATCCATGAGACACAATAACCTATTATGTCAACTTACCTAGTACGGTGTGTTACGTACCAAGAAAGTGTACCAAGGAACTTTTATGAAAAAAGGACTTACGTCACATTCATAATTATTTTTTTTTTCAGATAAGTATAATTTCATATTACTAAATATTAAATTAAAATAAATGAGTATCAATACGAATGATTCTTTGAAAAAAATTTGTTTAATATTTTCAGACGAAAACAAGTTATGAAAAGGTAAGAAGTGTTTAATAATAGTTTATTAATTATATTTTTTATTTTGATATTTAGAAATATAAAATTATACTCATTATAGCTCTTCATGCGATTGTTGCGCTGCCATGCCGACGTGTCGTTTACAACGTTAGATTCATGTTCGGACTTCATTCCGTGGGTTTCTGGGTACGCTTTCTTAGTAGGTAACGCGTTGTGCTGAATAAGATTGCATGATAAGTTATTAAGTGTCTGCTAGGTACTTATCTATGCTAGGGGCGTTGACACCCATTCATAAGATCACTCTTAGCCTGCTCGCCAGAAATCAAGTAATGAAAACTGTGTCCACAACTTTTTAATATATATTTTAGAAATCAATTTCAAATTGCTATTAAAGGGGACTTACACACGAATTTTTCAATAAATCAATTTCATTTATCTAATTTTTGGATTTTATCAAATCAACTATTATAACGGGCGTATACAGAAAATTTTATCAAATAACTCAGAAAATGAATAAAATTATGGCAAAATATATAGTTGCTGATATTTAACTCTTTAAGAGGCGGTGTCTCATATGTGATGCACCAAATTTCTTCCAGTTTTTTGTTCATGGCAGAAACATTTGAACCCAAAATCATCCAAACTTCATTTCGGAGAATCCTGATATCTTCTAAAACATATCTTCTTAGTGAAAAAATCTCTGTAAGTCATGTACGTCATGGTTTAAAACTGCCTGCGATTGGTCGAGGAGGGCACGCGAGTCCTACTCACAGCACGTGATTAACCGTGCCGCAGATCAGCTTTAGCCTGCTCCCTCGCCGCTTCGTTGCCCTTGAACCCGCCTCTACAGTTGCTCTTCTTCCACCGCTTCCGATGCATTATCTGAATTTGCCTGCATTCTCAACAGCAGCCGACGATTACACATGCTGGTTTTAGGGACTTTAGGAGTTTTAGGAGTCAGCGTTGCCAAAAGCCGGCTGTCGAACGACTGTCATGGTGTTTAGGTGTAAATACGGCCGTCAATGGCGCAGAGATGAATGCGCTCGGTTAGAACTTTGGCAACTAAATTATAGCTGTTCTGATAACCGATACCTGCAAAGACTCAAAAACCAAGTTCTGGACATTTTATGCTCTGGATCCTCTCCTTTTATACTGTATTTCCTCTCACTACTCATATCCTTTTCGGGTCTATGCTGATATACTATAACTTTATTGGGTGTTTTTTTATAAAACGTTTTCCCAATTGAAATCTTTAGTTTTATTACGATCTTTGTATTTCAAGGCATAGATCAATATAAACCCTCCTGAAAGTCAGTGTTCGATCCTCTTGGTTTGATTACGTAAATTGGGATTGGAAATCTACCTTTATTATATACATGCATATTATTTTTACCCAATACATATATATTTTAATATATATCTTATTTTTATATGTATGACGATTTTTAACTCCAAAACTGTTAACTGTTTGTGTAAGCATATGATATTATTTTTTGTTCAAAATTAAATATTTTATTTAAACAGACACTCAATTTTCGACATCCTCGTAGGAATCGAAGTGCTGCTTAACCAATGTGTGTCCCGTTGATGAAAACAAATAGTAGTTGAAAAGAGCCAAGGTTGGAGAATATGGCAGATAGGGTTGCAGGTCGCAGCCAAGTGCTTTAATTGTATTTTAAATGTTTTGTTTTGTGTATATATAGCGACCAGTATTAACTGTTTCACCAGATTTTAACAACTGGTTATACACCACGCCACTCTGATCCCACCAAACACACAGCATTTCTTCTTGCCGAATAGATTGTTTTGCCATCGATGCTGAAAGATATCCCGGATAAACCCATGATTTTTTCCGTTTAGGATTCTTGAAATAGATCCACTTTTTATCGTCAGTCAATTCAATGCAAAATTGATTTTCTTTCGTCACTTTGAAACAAAATTTCATCGCATCATCATAATCGCAGACGTCTTTCCAACATTGAGCTTCAAGGACGCAGACGAGGCCCAGTCCGAGGCTGCACAGGTCAGAACTGTTACATATCTGGCTCGTGCCTTGAGGTTATCCCTAGAAAAACTATGGTAAACCTGGAGGTCGTCAGCATATAGCATATGTCTCACACCCGTAGAGTCGAGGGCAAGACCAAGGTTATTAATGTAAAGACAAAAAGCAATGGCCCTAAAACAGAACCCTGAGGAATACCCAGTGTGGTGGAGAGCCAAGAAGATTTTATTGTTCTATCCGAGATGACAAGTTGCTATCTCCCAGACAAGTATGCCCATATCACATTAGCACCCATCGTGAGAAGTCCATTCGCATCATACAGTTCAATAAACGAGTGGGACATACAGTGTCGAACTCCTTGCTGAAGTCAAACAATAACAGTAACGTCACTTGTCGTTTATCCATAGCTGTGCATACGTCTTCAGTCAATATTAACAGAACAGTCTCAGTCAAACTGTGCCGTCGATATCCAGTTTGGAGTGGGCCGAGGATCATATGAGACACCAAATACTCCATAAACTCGTCATAAACAATTCTTTCAAGCACTTTTGAAACAAAGCAGAGCAGTGAAATCGGCCGAAAATGATCTGGTCCGGAAGGTATTTTGATTTGTATAGACGCAATAAAACGGACCTATGACCGGAAGAGCCTTTGTAACTATACGAAATGCCATCCTGACCAACTAACTTCAATGTGATCTTCAATATTGACAGAACAATATCATTAATATTTACCACTTTAAACCGAAAACTACTATGAGTGGCAAACCTAGATTCCGCAACTCATGACAGATTGTGCTGGAATTTTGAGAGTCGAATAGGCGATTATGAACATATTTAGTTCTCGCCTGATCTACCCTCTCCTGAACGTGTTTGCGGAGATGGGGGAAATCCTCAAGGAAATGCCTTCATTCTGTTCGTCTGTCACATGTGTACACTGCCCCATCTTGCGCTGTAAATCACGGAGCTCAAGCCCAATCCAAGGAAGGCGATCTTTATGTAATTTCATAATTTTCAAGGAGGCTAATGCAACTATTACCGCCATTAAATTGTAGTTGAGAGCGACTGCGGACTAAACGTCGAAATTCTCCGCCAGTAACGGCCCCCAATCATAGACCGCCAACAACTGTACAAGCCCATCACTATCAATGCTGTTCTAATCCCTATATCTATAGGAACAACAGATAGGTTCAGGGACAGGTACCTCTACTGTAACATTAATTATGTTGTGCTTACTATGAAAATATGAGCAGGCATATTGGCAGCGGAGATTACTGTATCATTGTCGTCCAGAGTGACGTCAATCCAGGTGCGGAATATGGGTGCTATATGCGTAGGACTACGTTAGATAATTTGCAAAGACAGCTCACCCGCAAGTCTTATTAAGATTACCGAGAATGATTTTGTGACTGTAATCCGGAGTTAATCGGAGTTAAAAATAAAGAGTTTCTCGTGAGTGAAACTGAGGGGGCCTATAAACGACAGAAACTAATGTAGGCTCAGATGCACGATTCTGCACGGAGCAGATCAAGTATTCCAACATCCCTTCCAGGTTCCTCAGTGTTTGACGTATAAAGCACACTTACTCGGAATTGCCTGTCGACATAAAGAGTGACTCCTCCACCATTAATATTGCGATCTTGCCGAACCACAGAAAATCTATCAATGCGAATGACTTCATCCATGGTACTAGAACCCAACCAGGTTTCCGCTACACCGAACAGATAGTAGGTAGGATGATCATGTAAATGCTGACGGAGTCTCTCAATGTGAGTACCTGTAGTGCCTCTAAGAGAGATCACAATCATGAAGCTCGCCCTTAGAAATTTGTCACCTCTACTGAAACTCGCAGCCTTATCTTTATTATTGTTCCCCCTCCCATTCCCGACGACCGTCGATGGAGCATTTGTCCGATCTAGTCAAATATGATCGGCCCTTATCCCAAAACAAGAACATCCATCCTCATAACCTCGATACGACTTTGCTGATATTTCAGATGAAATAAAAAAGCTACGACTTAAAGCATCTCTGACCTCAGAACCACCCGTGAATAAATTAATAATCTTCTTCTCAGAAGCTATAGCGTGAACCCTACTATCCATCTCTCCATCTAAAAAATTTACCACGTCAATGCCAAACGTACTTGAAACCGTACTTGAACTCGCCATATTGACCTCGGCTTAACCAGATATTTATAAAAATAGTACATTGTCTAGCATCAAACGTAACTATATGCACACGGGAAAAACAACATCCTGAGTGGAGAAGGCAGGGAAGGACCGCCTTACCGCAGTACTGAAACAATCGACTTATGAGGAACAGACAGTGGTCGGAATTATAACCAGCAACTGAATGTTCGACTGTTAGTTCGACTGAACGGCAAATATGTTTTTGCGTTGTTTGCTCCAGGTTCCATGTTTTCCTTGATTAATCCTGAAGAAGGAGCGGCATTTAAATGGATCGGCTCAGTTAGCTATTCATGGAGAGACAGGAGGAACTCAGGAAATTGTTGGCATGCACAATTTCTCTTTAAATTGGAGAATATCGAGCACGCAGTCTATCTCAGAATCTTACTACTATACTCTATGATTCTTGGAGTAGATTTTGGTTCGATTTGACTTTGAATTATCGCTGCTGAGACAGTTCTGAAGAATTTCTGGTGGAAAATGACGTGCTTTCTCGAAAGTGGTTGAGTTGAGAACAGACTCAAGAATTTTTGCGGTATATAGTGATATCATAGAGTTACAAAATGAGAAGCTCATTCCAGAATCAAGAGAAATTCACAGGTTTACAACTCTCAGTGAAAATCAGATGGATATCCAGAGCGCTCTGCCGGTAAGACACTTGCCTCAGCGCATGTCTTCCAAGGTTTTCGAGTTTGCTCAGGAGGAAGTCATTAAGATAACTAGACAGGATATTTAACAAATATCGATTTGATTCTGGATAAATAGCGTGAAGCTAGATATATCTTACTTCAAGGTATTCTTGAATAAAGTCAGTCGGCAATATACTGCTTTAGCTGTGCTAGACTCCGGTCAATAGTAATTCGTTCGTTTACCCTTTGGATTAAAATGTCGTTTTGTAGGTTAATCGGGGCCTTGTTTGGACTCGAAATAGAACCTTATGTTTTCGCGTACTTGGACAGTCTAATAGTGATTACGCAAACATTCAAACAGCACCTAAAATAGTTGGACTTTGTGTTGCGTACAAACATAGAAGTCGAATTTGAAGTGAACAATGAAAAACGTGAGATTTGTTGTTCGATTGTGCATTTTCAAATTTACTGATTGGATGCTGACGGATTAACGCCGGACCCTGATAGCCAGTCTTGAATGATTTGGCTCCAAAGTACGTAAAATAGTTGCGTATATTTTTGGGTATGGTAGACTGGTACACATGTTTTGTTGAGAAGATCCGAGCTTAAATTCTTGAAACACGAAGTTGCTGAAGAAAGATCTAGCATGGTAGTAGCAAGAAGAACAGCAAGTTGCGTTTAGTGCTTTAAAAGACGCGCTTGTAAAAGCCCCTCTGCTTTTACAACAGATTGTGTTGTAAAAGCAGAGGGGCTTTTACAAGTGCGTCTTTCCCCAAAGCTTTTCAACAGATTGTGTTGTTTAGGTGGGAGACTCCCGAGTTCTTATTGATGAATAATGGTACAGAGTTCGACAATAAGCATCTCCAGGCGATGTTGGATGATTTTGGTATAAAGCATGTAATGACGCCTACAACTACCCCCAAGTCAATAAGGTTGAGCTAGTACAATAGTATCGCCAGCGTTCTTGAACTTCGATCGTCAGCTACAGTCTATAAAGAGTTTGCGTCGTGATGTTGAGCGAGAGAAGTTACTTGTTCCTGCAAACCCTCAGTATTGGCTTGCTCGTCTGAAGCGATTGGACGTTTTTTGGGATTTTTGTTAGGAAGCATAACGATAAAGTCGAGGATCGCCAGACCCAAGTATAAAACTGAAATAAAAGAGATGCATCATTTCAGGTCGGCGACTTCTTATAGAGGCACCAAAGTACGCTCTCGGATGCTGCGAAGGCGGTCTCCGAAAAATTAGTACAAAAGTATCAAAGTACTTTGTGACAGAGCCTCTGAGCGGCCACCCGCTAAGTTAGGCCGTGAATTTAAGCATAGGTCCGCGGCTTCGTAGCAGCGCGGATCGTTAGGTACCCACTAACACCAATACAAGCGTTAACGAGAGTTGGACGGTGCCCATCACCACCAGGGACTGTCAGAGGTCGGAACAGAGAGCGGAACAGGCGAGCTACATCGAGTAGGTAAGTGCTTCTCCCATATCAGGACGCGGACGGCAGAGGGGGCTTCTTCGAGCCTTCGCCGGCCAAGCACTTCACAGACGCGAAATGATTCTCATTGGTTTTGGCTGTCCGGGCATTTTCTTAAAATTTTTCTTAAATTTACGAGATTTTTGGAAAAGAAATGTTATTAAAAAAGTTTAAAATTATGTAAGAAGGGGGGGGGCTGAACAATATTTTTTCCTGTTTTCTTTCCCTACTACTCCAACGTAACAGTAGTGGTGTAGCAAGCTTTCAGTCATATTGGAAGGCAAACTATGACTATAAGTTCTTTATAAACCTGAACACACATGCAACCTAAACCCAAAGCATTAGCGAACCTGATCTTACACGGTCCTCGCAAGTTCTGGCAGAGTCTCGGCTCAGGCCACCTTGAATCGAATCGATCCGCACCAGCAGCGGAAGAAACGATGGTGGCTCTAATGAGTCGGGTCTCTGAGTTGGAAAGTATCAAACAAAGCGCAGTTAGCTGAGCTGGCAGCTCTGCGCGAAGATCGCTCACAGCTCCTCAGTAAGATCAGTAATCTAGAAAATTTAATGAAGGAAATGGGGGGTGCAATCAAGGTGAAGGTCGATGGACTGGTCACTGAGATGTCCGATAGCCTATTAAAATTAAGTGCGCAAATTATTATTTACGCTATTGTTATTAATAATGTAAACATAGATAGTTCTGACTTCATTCAAATGGATACAGATGATTTAACACGGGCGTTAAATTTAGAGCAGGACGTGTCGGGGCTGCGGACTACTACCGGGAGCTCGGGACCTGACGACATCAACAATCAAACGCGCAATAGTAAACCAACTAAAACGAGCAATAGTAAATTTACACATAATAATAAAAATAAACACAGCAGAAAACAAAACAAAAACAATAGTAACCGCAATAGAGATAGTCATCTTAACAAATCTGCTCTCATGGTTCCCGGACACAATCATCGGATTTCGAGCAAACATCGGAATGATGTGAGGAACATCTCGGCAGTGGGTGATGCGGTTGAGCTAGTCGTCACGGGGGTGCTAAAACGGGAGTCTTGCCCTCTGATGTCGCGCTCAATATCATCACTGCTGTGCTCCCCTCCTTCGTACCTGATGACTTGGACTCCGCGGTGCAGCTCGGGGCGTGAACGGCAAGTTCACATAGAGTGGTTGGTGAAAATCTCCAATCGTCAATCCGGGTGCAGCTTAGAACAATGAAAGCTGTTAATCTGGTCTTGGAGGCGAGGCAGTCCTTTACTGCCTTCTCCATTCATGACATTGTATTTTCTCGCTCGTATGTAGTGATGTTTAATGTCAAACAGTGTACTATTTTTATAAATTTGTGGTTAAGTCGAGGTTAATATGGTGCGTTCATGCAGTGAAAAGACACTGGAGCGATCTCGGCTTTAAATACGTTTGGCACCAACGCGGTAATTTCTTTATTAGATAGAGAGAGGGCAGTAGGGTTCATGCTGATGCCTCTACAAATAAGATTATAAATTTATTTATGAGCATCTACTCGTCGGAGCTTCTCGTGGCGACTCCGTGTCCATGACTGCACTAACCCGTAGCCTTCTTATAAATCGGAGTTGACTCAGGATTGTGAGGATGGACAATCAAATTGTGAGAAAATGGCTGATAACATTTGACTAGATCGAACAAGTGCTCCGTTGCTGGTCCTCGAGAATGGGAGGGGTAACAATAAAAATAACAACAATAATGATAACGTTGTGGGTTCCAGTAGGGGTGGCAGATTCCTAAGGGCGGGCTTCATGAATGTTAACTCTCTTAGAGGCTATTAGGGTACTCATATTGAGGGACTCCGTCAGCATCTACATGATCATCTTACCTACCATCTGTTCAGTGTAGCGGAAACCTGGTTGGGTTCTAATATCATGGATGAAATCATTGGGATTGATGGATTTTCTGTGGTTCGGCAAGATCACAATAGTAATGGTGGGAGAGTCGCGCTTTATGTCGACAAGAAATTCCGAGTATGTGTGCTCTCTGCCTCAAATACCGAGGGGCCTGGAAGTACTGTCAATATCTAAGTTTACATCGCGGGCAGTTGGTGAGGATGGCATTCCGCATAGTGCAGTTGTTAAGGCTCTTCCGGTTATAGGTCCCTTTTAGTGCGCTTGTACAATGGCTTGCTTGAAAGTGGACGCTTCCATGAGTTCTAGAAAAAGGCTCATGTGGGGCTATTGGCCAAATCAAAAACACCTTCTGGACCAAATGATTTTCGGCCTATTTAACTACTTTGCTTTCTTTCAAAAGTGCTTCAGAGAATTGTTTATGACCAGTTCATGGAGTATTTGGGGTCTCACAACATCCTTGACCCACTCCAAACTGGGTATCGACGGCACAGTTCGACTGATACTGCTCTGTTAAAATTCACTGAAGAGATAAGCACAGCTATAAATTAAAGACAGGTGACGTTGCCGTTACTTTTTGACTTTAGCAAGGCGTTCGACACTATTTGTTCTGCTCGACTGTTAGAATTTATGAAACGAATGGGCTTCTCGCGGGAGGTGTTGACGTGGATTCGGGCTTATTTGTCTGGAAGAGAGCAACTTGTTATAGCTGACAGGACAAATACATCTTCCTGGCTCTCTACCACGCTTGGTGTCCACCATGGTTCCATTTTGGGACCTTTACTTTTCTGTCTTTACATTAACGACTTAGGGTCTTGCTTTTAACTCGATGGGTGTAATACATATTTTATATGCTGATGACCTCCAAGTTTACCTTAGTTTTTCTCGGGATAACCTAGAGGCTGGAGCTAGACATGTGGTGGCTACTGCACGTGCTGTCTCGGGATAAGCTTAATTTAATAAGAGTCGAAAACTAGAGTTTGTTACCCCTCATTAAATTAATTTAGTGGGAAGGGTGTCTACTTCGGTTAGTCCTTGTACAATACTTTGGAAAGCACTAGCAAACGCTAAGTCGATTCCAGAGTACTGTAGCAGCAAAAGGTAAGGAATGAGAAAATTCCTTTCTCTGACTAGCAACTTCTTATTGAGAAATAGTACCAGTCAAGAAAATGGACCGTTCTGATTTTTCGTGGGTTGTGCAATGGGTTTTATAGGGCTAGTGGCCGCTGGAAACTAGCACCGCCGCAGGTTTCTTAAAAAAGTCGCGAGCGAGGGCGAAAGGCAGCGAATCAGAGCGTGAGTTTCACTCCACTGAGTCTTAGATGCATTTTACATTTAAAGCTAGTGGTAAGAGAGAGAGAGAGTTTATGGGAAATAGGCGCCGGGACCCTTGAGGGTATTCTCTTAGGCGTGGCGTGAGGTAGAGAAAAGAGAGGCAGTGGTGAGGGAGGAGAGGCGGCGCGCGACGCTACGCTGGAGAGACGGGTTGGTGGTAAGGGAAGCGTGGCAACCGTCTACTGCACGTGCAGGGCAGTTGTTTTGAGGGAAATCTCATTCGGGCTCTTTTCTCTTACTGTTATAAATTACTATGATCGGAGGTATTAGTTATTAAATAATTTACGTATTGATTTGTTTTTCTTTTAGTAGAGTAATCTCATTTTTGAATGGCGTTGATCGAACCATTATTAGTATTTCATTAGTTTTTATACTTATTTTATATTATATATTTCTATTGCGTGTGGGATCTTTTCGGAAAGGAAAAACTATTCTGTTAAACTGTATACATGATTTTTATATAATAGAACATCTATGACAAAGAAACAGGCTTTTAGAAATAGTGTACTTTATGAAAGGCCGTTATTTGGGCCTACTTTGGAGTATGAAATATATATATTGTGACGTGGTGCTTTTGGGCCCGGAGCCCCACGCCAGTATTTCTCCGGGCCCGCCTCCTGCCCTGATGCAGGTCCTCGCGGTCGCCCCGGAGGGGACCCGGCCGGGCCAGCCCGGGCGGCTGACCTACGTCGGTCGCGGCGGTTGTGAAGTCGGGGGGAGGGAGGGTCCGTCGAAATGAACTTCGCCAAGGGCAGCTATTTTAAAAATATATATTTATTAGTATAAAATAGGTGACGGGGGGACAGGCCCGCCCCGCCGCATTCGCCCTTACAATACTTCTGATCGCCTCGCGCGCTTCATCCGGGCACCACGCGCCCTGCCTTTCGACCTGGCCGGCGAGCCACCACGGGCTCGCGGCGGTGCAGGCACCAGACCTCCGGGTATCGGGCCGAAGCATTGGTGCCCATACGGGCACCCCGTCTCGTCCGAACCCTCGCCGGGCCGCACACTGGGTCGCGCTATTGGGGGGGGGGGGGGGGGGGAAGAGCGCGTCCACGCCTCTCTCTCTCACGCGCGAAACATGATACGGTACGGCCCTACCTGGCCGTCGCCTCCTCGTCGGTAGTCCCGGCCACAATCAGGCCGGAAAGTCGCCGCAGCTTCCTCACGCGTCCCCAGGTGGTGTCGGGGCCACGCGTCAGCTGGGCTTGCTTCCTCTCTCTCACTCCTCCGCCTTCTCCCTATCTCTCTCGTTCGCTCGCGCGTTGCCTACTTAATCGGCGATCGGGACCGATGGCTCGGCGTCCGGCGCGAAACTAGACGGCGCGGCGCGGTCGCGCATTTCCCAAATCCCGTGCGCCCGTCCCACCCCGCGGCCGCGGTGCCCAGCTGATCCCTCGCTCGCGCGCGCACCGCCCGTCACAATATATATATATATATATACACAATTAAAATAGCAGAGCGTTACGCAGGACGTAACAGTTATTTTAAAAACAAACTTAATCCGACTAATAAAAACTTTACTAATAGGCCATTTTAGTCTAAAAACAGTGGAAATCCGGTCACTGTGGCCGGAGTCCAAACCGACAATCCATAGTTCGTTAGAATACGGCTGTGGGGAAACCTTGTTAGAACTCTGTTGATCCGAGAGCCCAAGTCTGACTCGTACACCAGAAGGAAGTTGTCAAAAAGGAATGTGATAAGTGTATGAAAAAGTAATTGTCATATTCGTGTTCGACGTGGCAAAATACATAAAAAACATCCTATATGTCTTTTGTCTACCTCTACAATCAAAAACTACAAGCAATAATTATTTTCAATTTCGCGTACAGCTTTCATAATAGGCGTAATTAAGCCAATAGTGATCACGGTGATGGAAATGGTTCCTCAGACGTAACCTCGACATGAGCATTTAAATCTATTGAAAATTTGAGGGAAGCCGGAATTTTTATTATTTTATTTTCAAGTCAGGCTAGTATGCGACGTCAGCTGAGGAACTTCCGAGGAAGTTTGCTGGCTGGGAGTCTCTGGCTGCTGGCATTCCCAAGTTGCGTCTAGATGAAAATCCTAATCGTCAAATCTAGCTTTTACAGATAAACCAACTTTTTAACTTGACGTAAGTTTGAATAGACATATTTGCAGATATTGATCAGACGAAAATGCTCACTGGAAACGATAAATCACAGTATCTACAGAAATTATACATTTGGGCCAGAATACTTAACAACAGAATTATAGGATCATATTTGATTGATGGCAACTTAAATACTTAAAACTATGAAGTCATACTTTAAGATCAAATAGCTCCTACTGCTACAGATATGACCGGAGACAACTTTGAAATACGTGATTTCAGCAGGACCGTGCTTCAGCTCACTATATAATTGATATGACAAAGGGCGTAATCGTATACCCAGCTAGGTCATAGACGAATAAAACCATTCGTCAAACCTGACATTCTGAAAAATGCTATTAATGCTTTATACCACCGATTAGCTTACTATCAAGAAATGAATGTAAAAAAATGTAATGTGAAGTTGGGGATTCACATGAATCAAGCACCCTGAAGGGAACATATTTACATCACTACATCCATGTCATTGTTTCTGGTGTTACAGATAGATATAGCGACGTCTGAAATCGTCGCACCGAGATCGCATAACAAAGGCCTTGATCGGAAACAAGTACTTAATCGCGGCACGACAAGATAAGGAGACAGAGAGAAAGAGAGAGAAAGAAAGAGAGAGAGAGAAGAGTGGCGGGGATTTTCATGGAATAAATTGGCGGGGAGCCGGGCCTTAGGGTCTACTCGTGGCCGAAGGACGCGGCCGCCGCCGCGCGACGCCGGGGAACAAAGGGCCGCGGAAAAGTAGGGAAAAAATGCGGCAAGCGTTGCTCATGCGGCGCTGATAGACAAAGGGCCGCGAAAAAGTGGGGGAAAGCGCGGCAGATGAGCGCTCGCGACCCGCGACTCTCTTGTCACTCTCTCGCTGGCTTATAAACGTAGCACATCGAAAGCTCTCTTTTTGAATATAAACATCAATTACACACACACGTATCAACTCTTTAATCTACCGCACCTCCACTTGGTTCCTTCCAATCTGAACTCTAACATCTGGGTAACGATAAATGTAAAAAATTTGACCTTGACATTATCCCTAAGGATAAAAATTCATTAAATCCATGGAAAGTTACTAAAGAAGCGATCTCCTCCAAAATGATAAAAACGTTATATAACTTCAGATCGTCATGAATTTTAAATGACCTTTAAATGAACTTCAAAGTCGATACTTTATTTATGACCTGAGTACACGTTTGGATGTAAAATTTCTCACTCTTTCTATTACAATTATCAAAAATAGAGGTTCCTATTTTAAAAAAAAATGACTTTTGAATGACCTTCAAGGTCAAATACTGGAGGTTACTATTGGATTCCCTGTTAAATTTTACTACAACAGTGACTTTCAATATTTATAAAAATATTGTAAACCGAAATTTTTTTTGGGTGTTTCATTACTTTTTGGACACCATGGATAAAATAAATCATACCTGATTGAGAAATGTCGAACAATCAACAATTGTTGCATCGCACACTTTTCTTTGGAAGAATGTTCCAGTAGAGGTCTCCACGTCTCAGTTGCAGAAGTTGAAGTTCCACAGACTATTAGTTCATGGACTACAAAATGGAGTTAGTGTAAACGATTCGTCACTATACCAGCTTCTATACGTCTGATATATAAATATATTGTTTTTTTCCACGTATATGTATATTCATAATGTTATCTCGACTTCTTCCTTAATGCCGAGAAAAATTAAATCCTGAACTGTTGAGAAATCGAGAATCTGATAGTTATCTATAGTTGTATTTTAGTTATTGTTGTTTTATTATTTAATAGAAACTTTCCAATCCTTAATTCATATACTTGAAAACGACAACATGATTTATTAATGAGTTGGATAAGGATAGGAAAATTAATTGAGAGAGAAACAGTTTTCTATTTTACACAAATGCGTGGATTTGGAGATTACACTATGTCCTACTGTCGATAGACATAATTTCGCGGGTAATTTAAAATTAGATTGAATCTTTATCGTTATTTGAAGATGGGGCAAAAATTTTATTAATTCTTTCTGTAAGTTAGGAAAATGCGTAAAATTATTTAAAGTATTTTAAATAATATGAATTTATTGTCGGTGAGCTATATTATATTGTCAATTGTAACTTAGGGGACACTGTCACAAAAGACAGTAACCATAAGACATATTTCCTTTTGTTGTCCTCAAAGTGTTATTTCTGCAATAGAACAAGGCATCTAGCTAATTGTTGCCCCATGAAAAACTCGGGAAGGTCTTGCTGAGTTGTGGAATTCCAAATGTAGAATTAAAAGAATGCGGGAACTGTAGGACATAGAAGAATTCATAAAATCTCGGTCAAAATAATAGGGACATAGAAACGAAGAAAGGTATCCCTATAAGGATTCATAGGGTAGGTAAGGTAGATTTAAGCACCTGCTCCGAAACACTATTGACTGACGAATTAATAGAACATTCTGATGTTGAAATAGGAGAAAAAAAGAAAAGTGGAGACCAGAATCGTTCTGGTCTAATTATTTTAATTATATAGAAAGTTGAATCTTTTAGTTCAATTTATAGTTAGAGAGCATGATATTAGGATTAATTGAACCACCGATAATAAGGTTACAGTTGACCGTATAAAGTTGAGTCGGGAAAAATAGTTGAAAAGTTCTTGAATCTATCTATCTAACGATGAAGCTAGCTTTAATAGTTGCGATAGTGTTACGCTTCGAGTTAAGCGAAATGTTAAACGAAATGCAGAAGAAATTTACAACAAATTTTTGACTAAAGATTTCTTGTCTGGATTCCGCAATCATTATGCTCAATTAGGTTATAATTAACACGTTTATTTTACCTTATAAGAATTTTTTTATTTATTTTTCTCTGTATATTTTTTAGTAAAATTACCAGTTACTCAGTGAGGTTGTTTATAAGAAAGAATCATCGCATAACCATGTTACATTCATCGTATCATATAATATATTATTATAATTAATAATTCAGAATCAGAAATTTAGATATTCCGTCGTGTCGCAGATTATAAAAATTACTTGTGAATTCTCATAGATGTGCGCACTTTAATTTTTTTGCCATACATTCTATTCACGTACTCCCGCATCCCGGATTTCGCCCCGTTTTCGGCTATTAGACCGCGCTTGCTTACGATCGATATATTATTGTCGATCCTCGGACCGCTCAGTCATGACAACGAGTCACTCGTACCGAGCCAAGAACTATAACTCGAGACGTCGCGGTCGGACAGATTATTCGAAATTCAACACGAATCGGTGTACGCTGTATATTATTATCATCACATGTATAGCCAATTAAATTAACTAAATTAACTTACAGTGTCTACTTTAGTTTAAATTTAAACCTTTATAAATTATTTATTAATAAACTGAAAGGGGAGTCGGTCACCGCGATAGATTAAAAGGGCGGTTTTGTGCAACTTAATTGATCGCTGAGAAAAGCAATAGTTTCCCTTAAAAGAAAGGTACAAAGGGTCTGAATTCCGAATTTGAAGACTTGATTCCCTTCGAAAAAAATGTCTATCGCAATGGATGAAGAAGTTTTCCTCTAGATTCTAGGTGACTAAACGCGTTTGTAGAAATGTGTCTACATAAAAAGTGACATCGAACATATATGGCATGGTTAATAGCAATTGCAGATTCCGCTTACAGCAGATTATACAAATATACAAAACAGAAGTTGGCATCAAGAAAACATCAGAGTACAAGCGTTTTTCTAATTTGCTAATTCATAATATTTAAATGTTATTTTAAATTATTATGATGCAGCTGCATGTTTGATTAAGAATAAGCAAATAGTATTGAAACTGTAAGACGGTGAGATGGTATTAAAAACGGTAATAACTATTATTTTCCGAAAAGTGTTCTCCAACTCTGTTTCTACTTATTCGATCAGGTTGATTCAAATTCAGAATTGTTTATATTCAGATTATGTACAATTTTTCTCTTTAGATAATTATAATTGCTTTATAATATTTTAAGTTATAAGCAAACAATTAAAAATAGTGTGCTTTTTTGTAAAGTAATAAAAGGGTTATTGGGAGGAAAACATAACCTTTACAGTGTTCAAACTGACAAAGACATTAGGAATATGTCACAAAAATCTATATGTTTAACCTAATTACTGAAAAAGTATCGCTTTTTTCATAAGATTGCTGTATGTAATTTAAATATGAAATAGCTTAAAGGCTAATTTTCTATCTGTATATAGGCCAATTGCAAAAATTACATTTTGGAAACTTATGAATAAAAATTTCAGAGTTGCGATATCCATATTCAATTACTTTTTTATTGTTAATAAATAAGATTTTTTGGTTAATGTACAATGTTATTTACCAATTCTGGTGCTCGAGCAGGCTGTCGAGGAGTAGTTCTATGATTAACAATGGCAGAACATGCTTTATCAAGAGCACCAATAAATATCTGATCCCCTTTGAATAAGTCTTTAATTAATTCGGAATATTTTGCGTGTACATCTAACATACTTTCAACAAATTGAGTATGAATCTAAAAGAAAAATAAAAATCTTATATAGTGATTCTTTGTATCATTGCTGAAATCTAAAAAATAAATTTTACGTTATCTCCTTGCAAAGAACCAATAGCTTGTAATCCTTCACTTGTAACATGTTCTGTAAGTTTTTGTACAAGATGTATCAAACCTGAAGGAAGTGGCCTTAATAATGGATATATAAGTGAGAGATCTTTTCTTCTTTCATTTTCTACCATAGCATCCACTTCTGTATGTAACCATGTAACATGTGCAGCTACCATTTTTTCTTCACAGCATTGTCTTAACTGTATATTAATTTAATAGTTTTAAACTTTTTATTTTAATATTTCTAATAGTAATAGTTACCTTTGGAACAGATGTTATATGAAGAAATTTATGAGCTCTTAATTCTTCAACACTAAGACGCCAAGTAACTCTTTCCATATAACGAGTTACATTTGACTGTTGTAGCAATTCTGAGGCTTCTCTTGAATAAAATTCACCACTTTTTTTTAAAAAAAGGCCTTCAAATATCTCTTGATACAACTAAAATAATTTAAAATTTGTCATTATCATTTGTATTATATTTTAAAATAAATAATTTTTATTTTTTAGTAACAGAAAATAACTAAAAATAACAACAGTAAATTGTAATCGATAATTATCTAATAAACAGTCATCTTAAACATTCTTGTTAAACTTACGTTTAACTGGCCTTTTGTTTTATACTCTTCGACCCTTACAAAACTCTCAATAACTCCACAAATAACATCTGTTGTAGCAGGCTGTGCTTCCCCTAGCCTATCTGCATGTATTCCTTCAAGTAGTAATGCAACAAGAGATCCTTTTAACGATTCTATCATTTTATCTTTCCAAATATATAAGCCCAATTCACCAATTTCTTTTTGTTCTTGATAATCTGGGGAAGCTGCAGAAGTAGTTCCATAAATAATTTCTGCTTCGGTAACTTTCTGTTTTTTAATGTGTTGCTGATTTAAGTATAAATATAACTGATGTAAATAATTTATTCCTTGAGAATACTCAGTCCATGCTCGATGATATGCCTGAAGTAGACTATTTTCACCATATGATAGAACTTTAACTAATAATTGAGTAACATGTTCATTTAAAAATCGTTCAGTTTCAAAATATAAACGATCTGCTAATGGCTCAGGATATGCAACACATAAAGAATAAACATCACTGTAAAATGACATTTTAAATTGTTCAATATTTCAATTGTTGAATTGTTTTAAACTATTCAATAATTAATTATAAAATATTTTATTCTGTGATTTATTACCTAAATCTATCATTCCAAGTTGCTCTTGGAACATCAGCTAAAGTTATGACACCCTTAACAGTTTCTTGTAAAATATTCCATGTCTGGCAGAAGTCTACTATTTTAGGCTTAAGAGACATTTCTTATATTCTTTATCAATACGAAATACAAATTTCGTATTTCGCCAAACTATAAAATATTCTACAATTAAATAACAATAATAATTTTAATTAATATTTTAGCAAACACACACACACACACGCACACCCATAAAATAGCTTTAATCAATGATAATACATCAGCAAAAACTAAAATTATCAATTTATTTGTCTAATATAAATAATTAATAAAACTTATACATTTTTTACTTAACAAATAATTTATAAATAATCTAAAGCTCAGTGTATGCAAATAATGTTTTAATGTCAATGATATTGAATTTTAACATCAAATGAAGCCAATAATCTTTTTGTTTTATTCATAAAAGAATTTTGATCTCACTAACCACAACGCTAAAATAAAATTAATTCATCAATAACTTTTTTAACACCATTTAATAAATACTGCAGAGTAGATTAATTTCAAATTTTAAAAAAACGAATTGTTTTAAAATATTTATTTGTACTAATTCGTGAGTAAATTTCTGTTGCAAAGTACATGACATTTAATACTGGTTATTCAGAGAATCTTTTAGTATCGACAATTGAGAAGCCTTGCCCTTCAAATTTTCCAAATAAACGTATAATAAATCACATTAGCCTTTTTTTTACAATTATAATTATATACAGTGACATTCATTTATCCGTTTAACGAATCCGTCCATATGTCATGTGTAACTAACATATATTTACGTAGGTGAATTGTACTATGTTCAAATCAGTGTTATGCCTATATGCATTTAATCGTCTTGTTAATCTGACTTTTACGCTGCAAGTGGTAACTCTAGAAGCTCTAAACCGGACATAATTTTACTCCACAACTTACAGATCGAGAAAACAGCTTTTAAAAACATTTATTACATTGTGTGGCGGACCTCTATCTAGCAATTCGCGCAACCACCGCCAGGTGTCGAACCGATCCAAACCTTTTTCGCAAGCGCCCAGACTTATCCGCAGTTCCGATATAAGAGACCATCTCTTCGATGTAAACAGCGCATATACTGATGAGTCCAGCCGATAACCTTGGGACAAAACGCTCCACGTGGTCGGCGTACGACTGAATGCTCATTCCTTTATCGACACATAAAACAAAAAAGAGTCTTAAAATTTCTAATTTCTACGCGTGTGCCTAGTCTCATTAATTCAAAAATAAATTTACAAACATTATTGTTGAGAACTAAAAGCAGTTCATGGCGATTTATTTTATTTTGTAAACAAACAAAAAGTTATTATTATTATCATTTAAATGCGAATATTATTAGTTATGCGATAAAAAACTATTGTATATGTAGCCGACATGGGGGGAGGTGAGCGCGTAGGCGCTAGGATAGTTGCGCGAGCGAGTCATTTGTTTTTCCCGGTGGGAGAGATTGCCTTATCGGGGAAAAAAGGTGGCAAAATGCACGAAGGGGTGCGAGATACGCTTTGAGCAGTGGGTTGGAAATTAGCCATCGGGGCGGACAAACCGAAGATACTCGCGCGTCAAATCGCCATAGCGCTACTCAGATCGGGCTAACGCGAGTTAGCTCGGGACTGCCCAGACCTCGGTAATAGTAATGCAGGTCACCTGCGTGCACGGGGAAGCTCACGCTGATCCGGGGCCGTCAGGCCGAGGCGATTTCAGTGACGAGGGCCGGCGAGGTTCACGGAGGGGGGTAGGTGGACCAGAGGAAGTGTGCGCGAGCGTGTGTCGCGGCTCTTCCGCGTACAAGTGCGTTGGAGGTGGTGCGAGGGTCCACGAAAGAGCCCGAGGCCTCCCGAGCGCGGAGCGATAACTACACTCGCGGCAAGTGCGCGCATTCGAGCCCAAACCAACTGGAAGGGAGCGTCGGACGTTTGCACCAGCTAAGCCCGAAGGTATGTGCGAATGAACCGTGCGGTTATAATAGCAAGCGGATAGTGGAGCGTAATGCGTAGTAATTCGTGTAAAGCAAATAGAAAACTCTTCTCATTGTAACGCCAGAAACTCATGTATTGTAGACAACTATTGTAATTAGAGAATAATGTAGACTATGATTTATATTAAAATATTGTTTAAAACTCGAATTATTAATTTAACTACTCCTTGTCCTCATACCATCACTCACAGTATGTGTGTAGCTGGCGAGTATTATAAAATAAGTTTGTGTCTAAATAAATGCGCATCGACGCGATATCTAAAGCGAGCGCGCCATTCTAAGAAAACTCGGAAAATTTTCCTTTGTAATGGCTGGAAGGCGTGAGGTCGTTGAACTCCAGAGGCGGAGACTAGCGCCCAAAAGTGCGGGAAGAGTCGGCGTCCTTCGGCGCGTTGCTCAGCGCACTTTTCGAAGGAGAAGCTGCGGCTGTTAAGTCCATGGCTCGGCCTGATCGTGGATAGGCCGAGGCCGCTAGATCTACCGCGAGCTTGGCTCGAGTTCTCAAGATCCCAGCGTTGGGTGGAGCCACGGGCCTCACCTAGCGGGGGTAAAATGACCCGACTGCCTACCTGCTTCGCCGTGCCACTTGGCCACTACCACTGTAACAGTCTAGCGACTAGGAGGTTACTACTCATTCGCATACGTAGATTATACGTCCAGCCATTTAATTATTATCCTAAAAAATAAAGTGTCTAATTTTCAACCTACAACGTCTTCATTGTAAAAAAGTACATCACGCAGTCCTTAAACAGTAAACTAAAAGCGAATTATTGTGAATTAGATATGGACGAATTCTATACTTTAGAATGTCAATTTTTAACAAAAGTATAATAATGATTTAAATATTTTAGATACAATGGACTATTGGTTGCAATTGACTTTGGACTCATTACTTACGTTACTTGGATGGCTAATTTATTCTCATTAAATTATTAATTATTGCGGTATTACTTGATTTTACAATTTCATCTTTAATATAACTAAATTATTTGTTCGATTGATTTCATGTATGTAATATAGTTGATGTTAAACTCAACTGAGTAGCTTTAAATCAATAAAAACTTTTTACTTTGCAAACATATTTAACACTTTTTAATTTATTTTATCTTGAAAGATCTTCTAAATCTTATAGCTTACTTATTGTTTAGAAGAAATAAGTTAATGCTTTTTGTTTTTTTATAAATCTTATTAATAAAATAAAATACTTGCTTTTCGATGCACTTCTTCTATTAAAGTGCATTCGTAATAACTTGCTAATCAAAGATATTGATTTAAAGGGAGGAAGCATTCAAAGTGGGAGCATATCGGCTTTGCGTAGAAAGTGGACATTGCAGGTAGCGGAGAAAGAAGGTTGCCAAAGCTCACTGAAGAGCATGTTTACTCGCAAAAAATAAAAAAAGATGTGGGTTAAACATGTTGTGCAAGTTTTTAGTTCTAGAATTGCTAATCAAATAGCAACACTAGTTACCGAAAGTGTGCGTGTGCGTGCGTGTATGAGAATTGTTTCAATTTTTCGATGCATTATTCGATTCTCTAAATGGGAGCAATAAAGGCAGCAAATTATTAAGTCAACCTTTTATGCCAGAAGCAAAGGCAAAGTAGCAATTGAAGAAAATTTAATCTATTACAAAACATACTGACCAAACAGTATCAGTGCCAAGTTTAAAAAATTTAAGAATGGCAATGGATGGAGCATTACTACTGTAGAAAAAGGTACAAGGTACGATGCTGCAATGCTTAAATATTAAGCATTTGAACCAAGGCTAGCTTGAAAATTTTTTTGGAGTTGTTCGAAGCAACGGGATTCACAATATAACGTCAATGCGTTTCGCGGAAATCTTTAAGTCCCTCTTATTAAATAATTTAATTTCGACTCACTCCAGCCACAGCAAGGAGGCACTTCCTAGGGCAAGGCCCTAGGCAAACCACGAAATACTTACCGTAGGCGTGAAAACAAAGCCTCACGAAGCGTACCTGTGGGTTCGAGCCCCGAAGCGCAGAAATCGGACGGGAGCAATAAAACGACCCGACACTCGGCTAGTTTTTAGATATACAAATTAGACGCCGACTCTGCCCTCCCCCATAGGAAATTTCCAAGGGAAGCTTCTAGAAAGTTCTTTGCTATAGTATAATTCTTATATTAAAATAGATATAAATATGAAATTAAATAATAACAGGAAATGCACGCACGCAATCGGCGAATACAATAAGCCAATGCACATACTCTCATATAATGAAATAATCAAACATAACAGTATAATCGACAAAGCTAAGCAGATCGAAATTAGAAAAATAAGTTAAATTATAAGATTAACACGTAAAAAATATATACATATATATGCATAAAAAATCATACAAAAAGGCAGGCACGAAAAGCCCCTTTGAATAGAAAAGAAAATAAGTAAAACAATGTTGATATAGAAATAAGTGTCACTGCGCAATTATAAAAATAAACGAATATTGTTAATAATAAAATAACGTTCGAACCACAAATATCATACAAAATAAAATGATAAATATTAATTAATAAACAAATGAATGCAACGACAACTAGATAACAATTTTCAAAGTTTAGATTTTTTTGGCAATTTTAAGCTTAATAAATTAATCTAAAATAAATATACTTTACAAACAAAAACAAACTGAAACTTCGAACATTATTTTAATTATTCCGAATCTAATTTCTAATCTAAACTTAAGATAGAAACGTAAGAAAAGCATGGGAGTGAGAGAGATAAGAAATAGGATCTCTCTCTCTCTTACGGGCCTTAAGAGGTCCTTAGGGTATATAAGGAATTTTCTGAACAGGAGAAACTTCTACTTCCACTATCTCCAAGGTATCAGTCAAGGAACTGTAGCCATATAGCTCTCCAGCTGTAGCCAAGCAAGTGATCAGTCTGACTGTAAGCCCCTCATTCTAAATTCACGAGCCATCAGTTTAAAGAACTGTAAGCTCTATTTTAAAATTTTTAAAAGTATTTTTTTTCTATTTCCGAGCAAACCAGGAATAAAAATAAAAAAGAAAGTAAAGAAAAAAGCATTGTATGTTTTCCACTATTCCTCACTGTGTTTGGGCATTTCTTCTCGATCAGTTCGGTGAGACGAACTGTAAAGGAGTCAGTCTTACAAAGAGTAAGACTCATAGGCGATTACAAAAAAAACTCCCAGGGTAACGGCCAGTCAAGAGGGTCGCACCTGCTGTAGGCGAGAAGCCAGTCTCCCAAGCCAAAAAATCCTTTTATATACGTCTGATCACCCGATCAGAGTTAACTCTGTACAAGGACTGATCAATCCACACACTTCCTTACCTTTCTTGAAAATTGCTCCCGGCCTCCCCCGACCAGAGGTAATCACTCTGTACAAGGGCAGACTGACTCATAATCCTCACGGATTAGGCGAAAAAAAAGGCTACTTGCCTGCTGCGCTTCACGCAGCTAGCAAGGTGTGAGACGTCATATGAGATAGAAAAGAAGCACTTGAAGATTCCCAAATTTAATAGTGCTCAATTTTCTTAAAAGGGGTCTACATGTCCGACAGCTGATAGTTTTGATAAAAACTACGAAAAATTAGCCGACATATAAACTGTCAGGACTGCAGGATATTTTTATTGGATAATATGATGCTAAATGCATTATATAATAATATAAAACTTTAAAAAATGTTATGAGTTGTTGATAAAAAAAATCTATTTTTAGATGCACTGTTTTTCTAGAAAAATATCTAAATTTTACAGATATTACATGTAAGATACATGAAAATCAATGAATTAAAAACAGTATCGATACAATTTTACTTTATATATTTATACAAAATGTAGTTATTTAGTGTGTTTATACTTACAACACTAATTAATGTATTGCAAAGAAAAATTAGTTTAAATAATCTTGAAAATTTTAATTCAATTACAATAGTAGCTTTTATAAAATACCAAAAAACTATATGATTAAGAAATAGAAAAGATATTGAACTACTTGATTATTATTAAAAATCATTAACTTTAGTATTGCATTGCTTATTTATAACTCTGTTACGCGATCGAATTTAGAACCTTGCGCACGGGCAATCAAGCTGCGTTGCACCAATCAGAGCCCACGGCTCTCTCGCGCCGCGCCGGGACTCAGCCGCGCACCGCGATTCCCCACTACCGCGCCGGTTCGGAGCAGCTGCCGCAGACGGAATAAAAGGCGGCGCGCCCACCAGCGATGTGACTTGCGCTTGGGCAGCCGATCCGAGCAGACCTCAACCTGCGAGGCCTTCCTTGGCCTGCGACACCTGCCTTGCCTCCGGCACTCGCCTTGGCTCTGACGCCTGACCATACCTGTGAAACACGATATCTGGGCGACCTCGAGAGAACAACGAGAGGAATAAATGCCCTAGAGGGCTTAATATTAAAAGGAATTATCATTTTAACAAATCCTCTCCTTCCCTCCCCCCCTCCTTCCCATCGAGGCAGCCGTAAGGAGGAGCCGGACGGACGGACGGTGCCTTCCCGAACGCCAGATACACTCCGGCTATTAGGGGCACTTCGACCTCCGTGCTGGTCATGAACAAGGGCAAGCTGAGACGGGGCTTGCGAAAATACATTGCCAAGCTCTTCGCAAACCTGAACACGAGTCGCCCCGCCGCGCCCAGACTTAACACGCCCTCTGATACATCGGTCCGCGAGGCAGCCTCAGAGAACTCCCGGCCAGGCACGCTACGACGCCCCCCTCTAGACCAGCTCCCTGCAGACCTCGGGCTCCGGGAGAACGGAGGCACTGATTCTCCGTCCGAGCCTCGGGCCCTCGAACCTCTGCTCCAAGGCAAGTCGTGCCAACCTCTCACCGTCACCGCACCCAAGCCAGAGAGAGATTGGAGATTGGACGCCGAGCAAACCCCGCTCCGCTTACTCAGCTGCGGGAATCCCGCATCCTCTCCCGGGTCAAGAGACGCCTGGCCTACGCACCCACCCAGGACAGGCACGTCCTCCAAGGCGTAGACCCGTTGGAGTAGCATCGCTCCCGCAGCCTGAGCATGAAAGGAGCATTGCGGAAGTTGAAACGCCGGAGACGCTAAACCTTCCCCTCTCCCCGAATACATATATTTAAAAACCCGATCGGCTCTTTTCAGGGCCACCATATCATATCAGAACGACGGCACCAGCTACTCAGCGGCTAACAACTCATTAACTAAACAACTAAAACAAGTAAGAAACTATTGAACAATAACGAAGCTGCACAATTGTAGTAATTAATTTGCAATTAACAATTATTATTTGAATAATTTTAAATACTGCGTATGTAGTAAATAATTATTGTCCGATAGAAAATACTAAAATTTATAATTATTACTTTTTTATTTAATATGTAACAGAAGGTGATCCTCCTCAACTACGTAGCTTAGTATACTGACTAGTATACGGCAAAATGCCGTACCGTGCGCAACACGAGTTCAACTCGCTTATCGACTGACAGTTGGGGGAAGGCTTGTCTCCTTCTCCTCCTGTTGATTTAATGTAGTTGTACCCGGCCGCACTCGCTGGACCCCCGCAGCAAGGTTGATCCCTGCGGAGGCGGCGGTATCCGGCACCGAGCAGCTGACTCGCGCGCGGGCCGGCTCGACCTACTGGGCGTATGGTGGAACGCGCGGGAGGGTAAGTGGCGTGGCAGGCGCCGGGTGCGCCGATTTGTATTAATGTAACTCGTTTGGTTGTATTTTATGATTTTATTATTAGGCGCAAGCGGGATCGCGTGGAGTTGCCTAAACTTCTTACAAGTATCACGGCGTGTCGCGAGGCAGCGGTCTCCCGATGAGTGCGCACGCGGTACAGCCGCCGGGTCCCGTGAATATATTGCACCGGCGGTGGTGTACGCAGGGCGCGGGGCGCGGGGAGCGGTTCTCACACGCCGGCTCCTAGGCCGCGGTTCGCCGGCACTCACACGTACGCGGCCGCCGTAAGTTTCCCGTGCCGTAATTCCGGACGGTAGGATGCGCGGAACGCGGGGAGTGGCTGACGCACGCCGACTCCTCGACCGCGGATCGCCGTCGTACGCTCACTTAACAGGGCGGCGTCTCGCCCTGCCAAGTATACGGCGCGGGGCTCGGCCCGGGAAGTAGGCACGCGGGGTTCAACCCGGGAGATAGGCGTGCGGGACGCGCGTGGTCTGCGCTCGCGACAGATAACACGCGGGGCGCACGGGGGGCTCGCGAAAAGAGAGAGAGAGAGAGAAAGTTGACGCGAGATATGTGCGCACTTACTTTTGGTGCGTTGAGGGTACTTCACCAGGGGGTACTCGCTGGAGTCGCTCGTCCTGATCCCTCAACGGGCCTCTGCTTCCTGGAGCTTGGATACAGCTCCTGCTGGCGGCTTGTCTGCCTCCCGAGATGATCTCCCGGAGTCTTCCTCGCTTCGGATGGCGGGCGCCCAATCACTCTCGGAGACGGGGTCGGCAAAACCTCCGTCGACCTGGTCACGCGGAGTCGCGACTTCCTCCCGCGCGGGTCGGGCGGCGGCAAAAAGGCGGGAAGTTCGGGCAAGAGTCGCGCGTACTCCCGTCGTCTCGGGCCTCTCGGACGGCACTGACCCGGCTTCTGCTTTTCCTAAATCGCGCGGTCAGCTCGGCCTCTGAACTGGCCCGCGCGGAGTAAACATAGTCCCCTTTCGCGCTCCCGTATCCCGCGGCGGGCTCCGGCCGGACGCCCGTCATACGGTATGGAACGAAATATTTTGAGTTTTTCAAATCACTAGTACTAACACAATAATAGTCAGAAAGAATAATGCTTAAATTTATAATCAGAACAAAGAATTAGTAGCAGTTGTGGATAAGATTGGAAATTTGTATTATGTAAAAAGTACTGATGTATAATATTAAAAATCAAGAAAAATATATAAACTCAGTAAACATTACTGATAAAAATATAGCTTAGAGCGTTAGGCTACCTGATTTTTCAATATTTCAATTAATTACTAACAGATAGATTATTATATGGTTTACCAGATAAAATTGAAAATATTGATATGAAATGCGCAAATTGCATAGAAATTAAAATGGCAAATGTACCATTTGAAAATAATAAAACTAAAACATTCGAAATTTTAGAACTAATTCACAGTGATTTAAATGTACCATATAACCCAATCAGTTATGGCGGAGAAAAATATTTTTTAACATTCTTTGATGACTACAGCAAATATGCAAGAATTTATTGAATATATCAACTTAGTAGAAAATAAATTTAATAAGAAAGTAAAAAAATTATTATTTTTATCAAACAAAAAGTCATTGAAATGTTAACTTGCCCTCCATACGTACACGAGTTAAATGGTGTTGCTGACAGATACAATAGATTTGCAATGGACATAGGTGGATGTCTATTGAAAAAAGCAAATATCTCTAGAAAATATTGGCCAGAAATAATGGCAACTGTTTAGATAGCAAATACAGTTGAAAACAAAACGCCGTATGAGATTATAGGAAAAAAACTGAAAGTCTAATATTTAAAAATCTACGGTAGTCGAATTTTTGTTAGAACCCCGGAAGTTCTAAGAAAAAGTAAGTGGGACAATAAAGCAGAACTAGGTATATTAGTAGGATATACTGAAAATAGTTATAGTCTTAATGAATAATAAAACAATAAATGCGAGGCATGTACAAGTTGTTAAAGAGAATAATAGAATAATTTGTTTAGATAAAGATGATGGCGAAAAGGATAGTTTTAGAAAATAATGAAGCTACAAATAAAGGCAACTTTGAAAATGGAAGTTAAACTGTAAATGATTCGAATAGCATAGAAAACGAAAATAATAATTTGAAAGTACAACGAAAATCAAGTAGAAATAAATTCCAATAATGAGATATGGAGACCCGGTATCACGTTTTATTTATATTAATAACATTGATTCAAATGTACCTACTACTTACAGGGAGGTAATTCTGAAATTGATAGTTTAAATAAAAACAATACATTGGAAATTAGTAGAAAATCCGAAAAACAAAAAAATTATAGAAGCTAAATAGGTTTAATGGGTTAAATGGGATAAAAAGAAAAGTGCTAATAATTTTAAAGCGAGACTAGTAGTTCAAGGTTTTGAACAAAAGGAATACATTGAAAATGTTTACTCCCCGGTAGGAAAGACGCAAACCTTAAGAATATTATTGTCTTACAGATGTCAAAATAATCTATTCATAGAACAAATGGATGTTGAAACTGCATTTTTAAATGGGGATGTAATATCTGAAATTTATGTCTATCAGCCTGAAGGCTTCGAAATTGGTGTAAATAGAGTATGCAAATTACAGAAAGCACTCTACAGACTAAGAGAAAGTCCGAGAGCGTGGTATAATTGCTTTCACAAATTTATCGCAACAATAAACTTCACATAAAGCAATTATGATTACTGTTTATATGTAAACAAAGTAAGCAAAGATCCAATATATGTATTAGTATTTGTAGACGATCTATTAATTTGTTGCAAAAATAAAATTAGCGTAAAGAAAATAAAAGCTGAAATGAAGAAAAATATTTCTATGAAAGATCTAGGTAAAATAAACCAATACATTGCTATTAATATTGATTATAATGTTAACCGATAAAGTATGAATTTGAGTCAGACAACATATATTGAATCTTTGGCTGCAAAATATAATCTAAAAAATATGAAATTATATGATACTCCAATGGAGACAAATTTGAAACTAGATCAAGCAAATGAAATTGATCACAGAATAAAATATAGAAATTTTATAGGAGAACTTTTGTATGTAAGCTCAGACATAAGACCAGATATAGGATACAGTGTTAATTATTTAAGTAGATTCCAAAGTTCTTATAGCGAAACTCATTTGAAATATGCAATGAGAATCTTAAAATATTTATATAAGAATAAAGATATTACTTCTTAAGTTAACATATTACAACGATGAAGAAAATGAAATTTTAGACTGCATGGTGGATTCGAACTTCGCGGGTGACAATATCGATAGAAAAACTACTACGGCATATGTACTAATATTAAATGGAAACTTGATCTTTTGGAAAACGCATAAACAAAGTACAATAGCAAAATGTTTAACTTTTGCAGAATATATAGCACTATCAGAATCTGTAACCGAAGTAGTACATTTAAAGAACTTGTTACAAGAATCATTTATCGTAAACTGTAAAATTACTATAAGTATTTACGAAGATAATTCAGGTCCAATAGCAATTGCAGAATATGGAAATCTTACAAAAAAATCAAAACAGAAGTACAATATCACTATGTAAACGAGTACTATATACAAGTAGTAATTGATATAATAAAAATCAAATCGCAACGTAATTTAGCAGATATTTTGACAAAAAGTCTGAATAAAATAAAATTCGAAGAAAATAGAAAATATCTTACAACAGTATAAACATGTAAAGTTAAAGATTATAAATGTTAGCAAGCGTGTCAGATACAAAATGCTAAAATTTATAATTATTATTTTTTTACTTAATATGTAACAGTAGGTGATCTTCTCAACTACGTAGTTTAGTGTGCTGAGTTAATACCAACAAGATCAACAGAGTATTATTAGACATAATATAATATGTAGTGAGTAAACCACGCGCTATATCGAATGTAAAGCGCTATGCTCACTCACTCTGCTGTAAACGTCCTTAGCAGAAGAACGTGATCTTACATTAGCCATATGGCAAATTAATAAATAAAAGAAACAAAACATTAACTTTAAAACTCCTTATTATCTCAACCCCAACAATTATGATTGAAATGAAAAATGTGATCAATTTAAAAATAAGCTAAATAATGGCTCTGTGATACAATTGCGATGAATGTTCTGATAAAAATGTTATTTTTTACGTTCTAATTGAATTGTTACTAGCAAATTTATTTTGTTGCACGATACCCCTCTAATGGACGTCTTAGAATCATAAGAAAGCTTTTTAGTACTAAATATTGATATTAGTAAATAGATATACGATGTAATAGTACATAATCTACATTTCTGACAAAAATGTCATAAATATATTAATAGGCTTAATAATACTTTGTGCTATACGCCAAAAAGCAATTATAAATGTTAGTTATAAGTTATAGATACAAAGTCAACAATTATTTTATTATATGTTATTGTTTATACAAATTATCAAGAATTAAATTGGAAAAACGTTTTATAACAATAAATTTTATGTTTTAAACAATAAATATGTGTTTTTATTTTAATCAATTACATATGTAACTCCGATAATAAATTAAACTAAATTCAGTTAATAAAAATTTTCTTCAATACGCTCGTTTCTCTTCTGCTCACTTCTGCTATCAATAGATGTCTAAAAATACGGCAGCAGTTTTAAAAATCCTTGTTTTCATGACGATAATCAATAAAAGCAATTCAATGCGGCTATTCAAATGCAATCGGCACGAGTGACCACTGCTCGAGCTCGGAACTCGCGAATTACCGCGCAGCCCATGGGGTCGCGCACTTTCACGCACCCCCGGACCATCGGGACACGGTCGCTCACTCGATACCACCGAGTAGCCGGAGCAACGCCAGCAGCTGCCTAGAGCCTGCCAAGGGACATTCGAGAATCCAACTTCCCCAACGTCGACGAGCGGTTCGAAGGGCTACGCCGCCTCCGCGGGAGTTGGCGTGTCACTAGCCAATTCTTTAGCTGAGTGACCAGCTGACAATCGCGCTATGAAGGGAGCACGGCCGATGGACAGCTGACATAATCACTCCCATTGCACGTATAATCAAGCAACGAACATAGCGCCGCTCATATTGTACACGGCCAGGTCGGAGACGAATTCGCCTCGGATCTCCTCATTACAATTAGTGCCCGACGTGCTTAGTGGCCTTTTAAGAACCACCGACAGAGTCAAAAATTATTATTATAATTACGGTTTAGTATCAACAAACTGACATGTTAGTTTTAATGATGATTCATTTTAATATTAATATTTACATTTTCTAATTTAAAAAATTTCAATTATATAGAGAAGCATACTTGCCTGTATTATACTTTTTTATAAGTTGTGACGGAGCCCCTGGGTAGGCTGCCAAAGGCCGGCCGTGTAAGTAAACAAGGACCCGAGGCTCCGTCGGCGCGGCGACCGGAGATCAGCAGGCGGTCGGCGTGAAAACAAAACGCCGATTGCATTAAAATTGTAATTAAAAAAAAAGTAAAATTGAAAACAATAATTACAAAATTAATTCATTTTGATTTAAAACAAACTGACTAGTATTCGAAAGTTCAGTTCTATTTTTTAAGTCGTTTTTCCATGTACTTATGTTATTTTTTGGCCGGAAAGTTTAAAGTACCCTATAACTAAAAACTGCACGTTGCAGAATTTGGTGCTCTAGTAAAAAATTATAAAACTTAATTTTGCTGATAAATTACAAAGTATTTTATATTAAATATTTAGATTAATGTACAACGTTAAATTTTCATCTTCCATATGGATGAATCTGTGAAGCAGCTTTTATATTCGTTTTAATAGCACTTGGAGCTTTAACAATTTGTCCAACTAAACAAAAATATGTAATTTTAATTTTCAATGAATTATAAAAATTGCATTTTAAGAATATACATTACCAATATGATTTTGCCCAGGGGCTTGCGATTGTCCTCCAGACCTTCCTACTATAATACCACCACCAATAGTATTGACTCCAGATTGAACCATTTGTACACTGTCAGACTATAAATATTGTTCATTTAAAGTTAAATAAATAATTGTCTTATTCGGCTTAAATAATAAAATTTGTATTACAATTATTAATCATTTTATATTTTATTACCTTTAAACCTTTACCATAACCCACTGCATAAACAAGTACATGTGTGTCCGCAGTACTGCTTGTTTGCACTTGTGTATTTCTAGAACCAGTTTCAGTTTCCCATTCCTCTCTAGCTTTGTTAGCAATATCCCATACATGATTAATTACTTTATTGTATTGTGTTATCTGTTTCTGAAAGACATAATGAATTAATTTATTAAATTGTTATGATCAAATAAATAATTATAACAATATACTTCTATAAAAAAAGCATAATATTGACAGGTATTTATTTAATTTTTTTCAATTATTATATTAGGTTGGCAAAAATCTCCCTTCCGCCTTTTTGTCTTTTGAATTTCACAGCTATGTACAAAGCGCTACAGAGCTCATATCTGGTAATACTATACATCATTTGAAAGGTCTTGACATAACCTACAAAACGACGCGATGCATGATTAGTACGGATATTGCATTCAACAGTTTTAGTCGTTGAAAACATGGAGTTCACTAACGCCTAAATTTGCGCTATTTTAAAGTTTCCTTGTTAAAGGCAATTCTGCTAGAGAAACGTTCCGTGAGATTAATGGTGTTTTGACCGGCATGTGGCATCTCGTGACATCGCTCAGGAGATGGGAGTTAGTCACCAAACTATTTTAAACCATCTGCAGAAGATTGGATACAAAAAAAAGCTTGATGTTTGGGTGCCGCATAATTTGACGCAAAAAAACCTTTTGGACCGAATCATCGCTTGCGATATGCTGCTGAAACGGAGGGAATTCGACTCATTTTTGAAGCGGATGGTGACTGGCGATGAAAAATGGATCACATACGATAATATCAAGCGAAAACGGTCGTGGTCGAAGGCCGGTGAATCGTCTTAAACAGTGGCCAAGCCGGAATTGACTGCTAGGAAGGTTTTGCTGTATGTTTTGTGGGATTGGAAAGGAGTCATCTACAATGAGCTGCTCCCATATGGTTAGTTGCTTAATTCTACCATCTACTGCGAACAATTGGACCGCTTGAAGCAGGTTATCGACCAGAAACGTTCAGAATTGGCCAACAGGAAGGGTGTAGTTTTCCACCAGGACAACGCCAGGCCATACACTTCGTTGATGACTCGTCAGAAGCTACAGGAGCTTGGATGGGAGGTTTATATAGCCCGGACACAGCGCCAAGTAATTACCACCTGTTTCTATCCATGGCGAGCACCCATGGTGGCGTAAAGTTGAACTCAAAAGAAGCTTGTGAAAAGTGGCTGTCCGAGTTCTTCGCAAATAAGGATGGGGGCTTCTACGAGGGGGGTATTATGAAGTTGCCTTCTAGATGGAAACAGATTATCGAACAAAACGGCGCATATTTGAACTAAATCCGATCACTGTAACACTTTTTATAAAGCATTGAATCCAGAGCAAAAAAGCGGAAGGGAGATATTTGCCAACCTTATATTAGAGCCTATGTAACGACATTAGGTTTTTTTTAGCTAATACATATAAATCAGATTTATGATTTATGAAAACAAACGATATGGGTAATCGAGTTTTCGAAATCAAAAACAGTTCATAAGGTGCAACTCTAAATCGAGCCTATACCAAACTTGTACTTTTGAACTCGACTGCTATTTGCACCGTTTAAAAACCCAGAAATTCTCATCAACTTTTTAATTTATCCGTGAGATAAGTGTTTTATATGCGGCTCACGCATTTAGTTTTTAACAGGATATTCTTCACAGTATATTGAAGAATGATATTGGTAAAATATCCTTAAACGTTTTTGAATTGTAGTTTAAATGTCTCAAGCAAAATTTTTTCATGGATCTTGAAAATATTGACATGATGGAATCTGTTTCCATTTTCCCAGCAAAACCATCATGATTGGAAGAACACGATTATTTATGCTTTTTTTACCAGTCGTTGAAGTCATCCTCATCTAAAGTCTGAGGTCGCTAGGCTCACACCCATTTAATTCCAATCCTTCAATTATCGATAAATACGAATAATTGGTCAACCAAAATTCGTAGGTATGAAGGATAATAGCGATCTGATCGATAACGAACATTTGCTTAGGATTTATTGATAAAATGGGAAAAAATATTAACATAGTTTAAATATAAGTAATATAGTAAACATAATTCAATTGTTTAAAATTTTATGGTTATATGATTGTGTTGGACAAAGTCCTATATTTGTAAATAGTGTGAATTTAATTTATTAAAGTAATAATAATAAGCTATGATTATAATGCGTGCGATAAAATGTACCGTTTGTTAATATTTATTGTTTATGCGATCGACTTGAATACAACCATTTATAATTTCATTATTGTTCAGTTATTTATCTACATGTAAAATGTAAGGTACAAAATGCCATTTACGCGCGTGTTATCTGCGAGCTCTAGTGACAACATATCGTAATTTCTTTCGTAGTATTATTATTAATGTTAACTATCCGCATTAAGGGGGAGTGACGCGCGTGGAGTTGAACTGCCCCTGCGCGAGTCCACAAGGGACTCGTGGCTTCAGCCGTCCGATCAGGTAGACACAAGGGCTACCTGAGGCATCATAGGTCTCGCGAAGCTTGCTCCTTGTAGATGAAGACCGAACTCCGTGCACACGGGAATGGAAATTTCCCGTGGCCGTCAGGCACCGCAGTTTAACGACACTCGCGGTCCTTTGGGAAAGCTCGGGAAAGCTCGGGAGCCCTACGGCTTGAAAGTGAGCGGGGCCATCGCGGCTCTCTCGCGGTCACTAGAAGGAGGGGATAGCGAGCGCGGAGCGATCGCTGCTCGCGCGATCGATTCGGGCATTCTTTGTTTCACCTTCGATCGAAGAGGTAAGCGCCGCAAATACAGTTAAACCTTTCTTCAAATTCTTCCTCCACATTCGCCAAATATGGCTCCATGTGACTTTTTTCTATTTCCAAAAATAAAGAGAACATTAAAAGGCCGTCGTTTTGCAAGCATAGATGACATTAAAAGCGAATCGCTAAAAGAGCTAAAAGCTATTACAAAGATCGAGTTTCAAAAGTGTTTCGAGGATTGGAAAAAGCGTTGGAAGAAGTGTATTATATCCGAGGGGGATTACTTTGAAGGGGACAAATTAGATATTCATGAATAAATATTTTTTTCATAAAACAAAAATTCTCGTTATTTTTTTAACACACCTGGTAGATGCCATTCTTGTACCAAATAATATCTGACCCATTCATTACAGATAGGTTACTGACAGTTTAGCTCGACAGGAACGGTCTTGACGAGGTTGACAAAATACAGGGTTTGGACATGGGGTATCCAGTTCTGCACAATTACTCGTAACAGATCGTTCGTGGGCTATGCATGGGATGAGAACATTGAGGTTCAGTGTTTTACTCAATGTCAAGATCTTATATCTGTCTAAATGTATTAAATGATTCCTTAATTTGTCTACCCTAGTCCAACTTGCCTTAAGACGTAAAAATAATGCATAAGTTTATATAAATAAATAATCCATCAATAATTAAAATATCAAGAAAGGAGAGAACGCGCCTGGATAACGTTAAATTCTCAATCTTATACTAGCTTAAACTACTCTTTTAAAGGACGTGGCCAGACTGAATAAAAATCAATATCGGCAGGAACACTACTGGTTCCGAAGTGAATCGCGTTTCCGACATTCAGCTTCTAGACAAGGCTCAACCTCGTATTCCTATAAGCGGCACAATTTATATAACTGTCCTAAGAATGCATCAACTCCGACCGCCCTATTTTTACTGTGCTTGCTCTCCGAGGATTTTAGCAGTATACCTTTGATGATAAGAAGATCGTGCCTCCGTGGGAATGGTTGCACCGTTAACGTATTAGTCTTCGTCGGGCGTTCAAGTTGTAAACTATTAATAAAGGTTCCAAGAGTATAATATATATATATATATATATATATATATATGTATATATATTGTTTATATTTATTTGTATCGAACATGCATGTAATATAACATAACTCACGCATGAGAACTTTAAACCTGCCATAGAGTCAAGATGTATAGATGATGAAACAGTATTAAACACCTTGTTGAAGTCAAACAATAACAGCAACAAAATTTCGTTTCTGTTCGGACGTACATTTCTGTCAGTTTTTGCAAGATCATTTCTATCGAGTTAAAGTATTGATAACCTATCTGGCTCTAAGACATTGAGTGATACCAAATGTCTCATAAATCATTCATAAAATATACTTTTAAGAACCTTTAAAAAAAGTAGAAAAATGCAATGATTCTAAAATAATGCATTATAAATGTTTAATGGCACTACATGTGCTTTCTTTTAAACTTGTGAAAAACAACTTGTTAGCGAGTCATTAAATTGGCCTTTGCTTTCTCCATATTTTATCCACGGTTTTGACAATTTGTAGATACCAATACTATTGTTTGTCTTTTGAAGCAAACCAATCAGACATCCATATTTGACTTCCTCGTAAGTATCGAAGTACTGCTCAGACAATGCGTGTTCCATCGATGAAAACAAATGGTGGTCGGAAGGAGCAAAGTCTACTGAATACAGCTAGGAAGGTAGTAGCTTCTAGCCAAATTTTTTATAGCATCCTGAACCAGTTTTGCTTTGTGTGCAGGTGAATTGTCATGGAGCAAAATTACCTAATCGTATCTTCTGGCCCATTCTCGTCGTTTTCCAATAAAAGCATAATTCAACTCGATCAATAGTCGACACCTCGTGCTCTCCTCCAGTGCATTAATGCAGCACCACTGTACTACAAATCTGCACGCACGCCGTCTGCGTAATCTCAGTATGGTTAGAAATCGGGTGGTGTGGGCGTCGCACGAGACTTATTCTCTAGGGCGCCAAGAAGTTACTCACTTTGGCTCCCGAAAGATTCGTATACCGCCTTTCCTTTTGTTTACGTGCTGAGCTCGCTGGCTCGGTTCGCGTTGGCATTGGCAGGCCCGACCCAGCAACCATTATGATATAAATATATAAATAAGTTGTAATGGAGCCTTCGAGTGGCCTTGGGCGCGGTGAGGTTGCGAATATAAACAAAAGCTCCAAGCTTCGTAGCAGCGTGGGCCAGCGATCCGCAGGTGATCGGTGCCGATCGCTTGATAATCATCGGTTGACAACTGCCTCGGCAGTTCTGTGCTGCCCTCGCACGAGTACGAAGTAACCAGCATATTTAATTTTAGTACACAAAAAATACATAAAAAACATCGAAATTCTCTTTAGTTTACAATTCATGCCAGAAACTATAATCAGTTCTTTGTCTTGTTTAATCTCGGGCAAATTGTATGTGTAAGCCGTCACATAATCAAGCAATTAGGTCTTGACTGCAGTTTTCCAGACTTGATGATTTTTAACTTCGAAATTTTTAATTTTTTTAATAGTCATACGATTTTATTTTTGTTTATAATTATGCAAAGAACACAAAAATATTTTTTTGAAACAGAAAAAATATTTATTTTTTAAACATTTTGGCTTTAGAATTTTTCAAATTCATTGAAAACTCGAAGGAAACCGTATTTTTTACGCCCAAACGGGACCACTGTATGGTGACCCCCTACGATATCCTGAGACCGTGAGAACAAGCGGCTCGTTGGCCCTGGCCGCTCGGGCGTGTGTCAGGCGGCGATTATTCGGCGATGAAGGGCCCTCGCGGCCTGTACTTGCCTGTCTAGGCGGCCTCGCCACCATTTATAGCCGGATGTGCTGCATACCTCGAGGGAAGTGTGCGAATAAATGTTATTACACCCGAGCCTCCCCCCCCAGTTGTTAATTGAGCGATCGCCCCTCATACTTATCTTAACCTGTTATTCTTGCATTAATATTTCTATACCAAATAACGTCCTTTCATGCACCTTGTTCTCTAAAAAAACTAGATCTTTTTTGGTTTTATTTTCTTTCACTTACTTTTTAATGACCTTTTAAGGTTTGTATACAAATTTGACCAAGTATAATTTTATAATTTGAACCACACTAACCTATTATAAATTTTCAAAATATTCTCACATATTGTATTTTATATTTCTGAAACTTGCTATAATCTACATTATTAGTCTCAGCTCCCTATATCAGCTCTTAATTTCACATGAAATCATTACCTAACTAGACATAATAGAGATATAACTACCTTAATTTGAAAGAGTCGGTAAATAACAAATAGTTTATAGTCCAATAGAATGTAGTGAAGATGCAGAAATGAGTTTTTTAAGAATCAGTTGATTAGAATACTAATATGTGGACTTTATAATATAAATCATAATTTAATTTGGCATGAAAGTGTCATAAACAAAAGTTGTAAACAAAAAAGTTGAAGTGAAAAAACTTGATTATTTTGATAAAATAGTGAATTTATGCAAAAATACTACAAAATTAAATTTTATATGCAATTGTATAAAAACTACAGTTCAATATTAGTATTTTTAGTTTACATTTAAGATAAAAAAATTTAATTAATCTTAGATACTTTTACCATTTATACCTTGTTTAAAGTAAATCTTATTCATATCAGTTAGTAAACAAATTATTTTTTAAAATCATTATAAATTCATTTAGTTATTCAAAGTTTTTACTTACATGAGATGCATCATATGTTAAATTAGCAACTTTTGTTTCATACGTCAACATTTTTTGTTCAACTACAGGATCTGGCTTAGTTCTCAAATAATCAGGTACTAAATCATGTGCAAAAGTTGATATTCTTCCTTCTGTCATTCTAAGTAATTCTTCATCTTTTTCAGGGCTCAAATGTAAAGGCAGTACAGTTAAATTTCTTAAATTAGGAGCTTTGTCATGACTTAAAATTTTAGAAAGACTAGTTAGCTATAAGGAAATTAGAAAATGTATGTAGTTACAGATATTATGCGTATAGTTTTAGTTTATTAATGCAATTAATTAAAAAATACTTTCATGTCTTGTATATACGTATGAAATAGTTTTTTAAAATTGCAATGTCTATAAAGAAATTTGTTTCAAAATCTGCTAATATTTTGTTTAAAGTTAAAAAGCAACCAAAACTTAATTATTCATTAACATATGTAAATATACTATAACAAATCAATATTTCATTCAAAACTATTTTGCAATAGTACATATTCAACATGCATAATCTTCTATTTCTATACATAACTTAAGTAATAACATTAATATCTTACATGACCAGATATAAGAGCAAAATTATCAAGAAAGTTTGGCCAATTGAGTGTTTCATATTCATGTTCAACTTTAAATATCATTCCTGCAATAGAAGACTTTAAATCATTAACTCTCATAATAATAGCTTCTAATGCATTATCTAATTGTTTTTCTTCTCTTTGCATATTTAAATATAAGCTAAAAAATATAAGATTTAAAAATAGAAAACAAACTTATAATCAAAGTTAAGATCATAAGTACCAAAAATGTTAAATAAAATTTTTAAACAGAACTAAATTGAACATCTCTGAAAATTTGAAAAATATTTAACTGATCTGCTTTAATTACACTTTCTTGAAAATTAATTTAATATATGTATGTATATATATATATATATATATATATATATAAAAGAAATTAATTTATTCAAATTCACAATACACAAATAAATGTAAGTAGACGGTTATTCCAACGAAAATAGAGCTTATAGAAGAACATTTTTGAATGCTTCTTTGAAACTGTATGGGGCAGTATGTGGGTATGGTAAAAGGTGGTAGTAGACAGGGGGCTAACACTCCATGTTATTTGAAGGCAACGTTTTGGAGTAGTTATGGCTAACTCCGCCAGTGTGCACTACTGTAGACTTCTAATGAATGTACATATACTTGCGATCGTTCATGTTCGTTCCAAATCGGCTATCATTGGTTTTTAGAATAGGTCATGTGCCTTTGCTTCGTTTACGAACTTAAATAGGAGATAAAAAATAGACCAGAATTGAGCAGAAAAAAATGAGCGTATTTGAAGGAAATCTTTTATAATCTTTAAGCCGGCAATAAGCAATTATGAAGCTAATTTTTGAGCTCACTTTTATAGGTTAGGAAAAGAAAAAATTAAATTAAAATAAAATTAAAAATATTTATTAATTAAATATAATTATATATTTAAATAAAAGTCAACAGTCAAATGCGCCACGTTGCCATTTACAACGAGTAAATGTACTGAAACGTAAAAAAAATTTAATTAATTATCCATGTATTATTATATTTATACATAATATTAAGACAAATGTACTAACTACCTGTATAATATGATGCAGTTATTACAGAAGTCGACTCTTCTCCAAGTGATCCTCGGCTCGGAAAAAGAAAAAAAAATTTTAATTTATTCATGAAAATATAAAACAATAATTAGTAGAATATCAGAATTGTAAATGGAATCTTAGTTGTCTTCAAAGACTGTATTATACATAAATTTAAAATTAAACAGTCCTTCGAAAACTATTGAAAAACTTTTTGTTCTTAAAAGAGAATACAAAATACATAATTAATAATAAAAATACAAAAGCAGAATACTCATATAGTATTCAAAAGCCTTCGAAGAACATTTAAATTTAAAATTATCTCTCATAGTCTTCGAAGAATAAAATATATCTTTAACCAGTTTTCTAGAGTACTAAAATACCAAATCAACTTTATAAGCTATCTAAAGAATAAATTTTGATTAATTGTAACAGTTAATACAAATCAAAACTTATTCTTTGAACAGCACAAAAAATGTTATGTAATAAAAAAAATAAAAATGTTAATATTTTGTCTAATTTTATCTGTGTAGATAAATATTAATTTTTTTATTTTTTATTGTAAGAGGGCCCCGACCATCCGCCCATCTCCGTGAGGCTCATCCACTTTACTAGCCCCTCCAGCGCTCCCTGACTTTTCGTTAAAAAAGAAATTTATAAATTAAAAATGATAACAAAATTGAAATTACAAAATTTAATGAAAACAAAACATCCTTATATACCGCATCCTCTTCGTTGTAATCGTTCCCTTCCTCAATATCTTGACATGCATCGTCTCCATCGTTGTCACTATAATAGTAGAGGGCCTCTCTCATTTGAATTTCGTAAGTAGAATCTTTATTTTCTTCCTCTTCCTTCTTGACTCTTTTTCTTGTTTTTTGACTCTGTCTCTTTTGCGTGTCTTCTCTGTTATCATTGTCTATGTCACTGTCTTCTGTAATGTATGTATCCTGGAGATCCTATCTGTCGTGATTCTCAACTCTTATTGAAATTATAGAGATGAAGGTCCTGTCTATTGCGTTTATCCTGCTCTATTTCTATATCTTCGACAGTAACATGTAGAGTGTCGTTCATGTCCGATTCATGTTGTCGTTTTCGATGTGGACTTAGATATTGACAATACAATATCATTAATATTTATAGCTTTAGACTGAAAAATACCATTAGCAGCAGAGTTGAGCACGGCATGTATCCGAGCGTCGTCGATCGTATTTGACACAGATATCCGCGCAAAGTGAGTGCTCATTCGGTATGAGCTCATGCAAAGACCCACTTGCTCGTGGTGGCAACCCTAGATTCCGCAACTCACGCCAGATTGCACTGAAATTTTGAGAGTCTAAACGTGTTTGCGGAGATCGAGGAAGTTCTCAAGAAATTGCCTTTGTTCTGTTCGTCTATAACGTCTGTACAGTGCCCGACTCTTGCGCTGCAAGTCACGGAGTTCAAGTGCAATCCAAGGAAGGCGATCTTTATTTAATTTCATAATTTTCTCAGGGGCGAGTTCATCTATTGTCATCATTAAATTGTAATTGAGCTTCGCGACTGTTGACTCAACGTCAAAACCCTTCGCCAGTAATGGCCCCCAATCATAGTCCGCCAACAGCTGTACAAGTCCTTGACTATAGATGCTCTTATAATTCGTGTATCTGAAAAAGCACCAGATAGATTCAGGGACAGGTACCTCTACTGTAACATTAATTATGTTGTGCCTACTATGAAAAGGAACAGGTATATTTGCAGTGGAGATTACTGTATCATTGTCCTCCACAAAAATGACGTCAATCCAGGTGCGGAATGTGGATGCTGTATGCGTATGACTGTATTGGATAATCTGCAAATATAGCTCAGTCGTGAGTCTGTGAAGAAACGCAGCATCATTATTGGCAGTGCAGAGATCAGCATTCACATGTTGGCAATGCTGTCGACTACCTTCGCTTAAATTAACTAAAAGATTTATAATTTTTAATTCTCTTAAAAATATTATCGATCGCTTACTCGCATGCTTCTAGTCCGGTGCCAAATGTAATGAATTATTCAATTTTCATATAAGGAATACTACTATGGATAGGCGGGGTTACATACGAAGGGTAATCAATAACATTCAATGTAATATTCTAAATCTAACATTTTATTATAAAATACTTTTATTATTATAAAATCATACGTTAATATCACATTTGTGCATTAACTCGCTCCTCGCGTCTTATTAACGATGCTGTCGTTGCGGCCGTGATGTTGACTATTTTCTTATGGGGAATCGACGTTTCTATCGGCGTAAGTAGCCCTCAAAGCAGTTGTATTACGTGTATCACTTTCAGGGACGTCTCGAAACTCGTGGTGGCCCCAAAGATTCTAGTCGACTAAAAATTATAAGTACATAAGTATATTCTGAAAATATTAGAAAATTTAATGTAAAAAATACTGAAAAATATGACTCCAACTAAGACTCGAACCTGTGAATTTCTATTTTGAAAAACTCAGTTGCAACAACTAGAACAAGAAATGTAAGAAATAGTGTAAATAGAGGTTTCGTCGTAGAGATTCAGAATTCAGTACTCATGTATTATACAAACGCATTTTATTTTTATGATGTGCAAACAGCTTCAAGCTTGGCAGTATTTTATACTATATCCATAATTACTAATTTTACAGATTTTGGTAGATGATTATAGATATTGATATTACTATTAATGGTTTTCTTATACAGATGCCCTTGCAGCACTTTTGTATAATACATCAATTCATTATAAAATATATGCAATACCTGCAATGGAGTTCTGTATACAGTATTGGATTTAAATAGTATTATATACGAATAATTCGAAAATGTTAAAAAATAAATAAATTTGTCCTAAATAATTGAGAAACATCCGCGCTTATACCCATCATTGCATCATAAGTAGTTAAATTTCTACACGTGTAAGAGCATGTATGATGTAAATGTCCTTCTAACAAACGCTTTTCCATAATACTGCTACATGATCAAGAATATTCTATGATTAAGAATCACGAAGAAAGTTTGTCACAATATAGTAAATATAATCTCTCTTTAATGGCTCCAGATAATTTTTGGGAAAAAAAAAATTTAGGGAAATTCTATTATCAGATGGTAAAAGATTGGGAAAAAAGATCACTAACATATACCACCATCCCACTTTTTATTTACATAGATTTTATAACTTCTTGGGTTTCAGAACAGATATTCACTAGACCAGGGCCTGACATTTTATTTTATTTAATTATATTACTTTCTTCACTTGGATCAATTTGAAGCATTTTATCTACTTTAAGGTTCTTATAAAATATTTATAATTATTATTTCTAATAATGTATTCAACTACTAATTTATTAAATTATTCTTTATAGCGCTGTTTTAATTAATTTAGCGGTTTTTCGATATTTAAGGAGAATGTTAAATAAACCTCGAGTACAAACACAGCTAGACGAAGACTATAAATCGTATTATAAAAATCTTTCATTTTCTATTAAAATCTGTATTGTTGATAATTGTCATTTATTTATACAACACTACTCTGATTAAAGCTGTTTATTTACGAGTAATTAATTTTTATAATATAAATGCGCATTATAATACTATAATTTTCATTTTTATAGTTTTCTTTAATTTATAATTATTCGTTCATCAGGCAACTGTAATAAATATATAAAATTTTTGAAAATCTCAGAAATAACGTAAATGTAACGTATCTAGCATTACAATATTATTTATTATGGATCCCAGAAGCTTGCATTAGACACACACATATATATGTATATATAATATATATACTGAAACGGGGAGTTCCGGGGAGAAAATATCTCCGATCCGCCCGTGTACAATGTTAGTGATATAGAAGGTATCACTCACTTTTGCGTGCAATGGAGCGGTGTTGCAAGCACTCGCCTCTCGGCCGTGCACCCTGCGTAGCATGGCAGCTGGCCAACTACTCAGCTACTGAATTGATACGCATTTTTCCCACGGAGGCGGCGTGGTCTTCTGAACCGCTCGTAACTGTATATTTATTAGGTTATGACGGAGGGAAGGATATCGGCAATCTATGCCGCCGACGCGATAAATAAATAATTTTTGTCGTTGAATTAAGTTAAAACTCAATCAAATTTCTTTCTTTATTTACAAACTGTCATTCTTAGCTCCGTGCACATACAGTTCAATTCGTCTTATCAAGCAATCCGGATATCTAAGTTCTGCGTATGCGCCCTCGCGTAATAACTGATAATTCACAAAAAGTTGTCTAAAACGTTGCGCACTCATGCGCTCGCCACGGATACAGTGATGCCAGAAAACCAAAACTTTTCGCGCCTGCATAAAGCGCCTCTGTGCTGATAGGCGGAGAGCTCGCGCGCAGTTTGAAATAGGAGGTGCTGGAAGGGATGAAGAAGGAATAAGCGCCTGTACGGCGCGCTATCAATTGTGTTACATTAATATTATTAAATGTAAATAAATACTATCTAACAATAAATTTTACAAAATTAATTAATATTTTTAAAAAATATGTATGCCAGTCATATGCTTGCGTTAGTCCCAACATGCATAAAAAGTCTATGGAATGAGCCCGAAGGTTTAAACTACAACATTATAGATTAAATTATTTAAAAAAATGGCAAATAAGAATATTTAAATGATTAAATAATTTATTAGCGTATATATGTATAAACGTTTAGGTATATTAATAAAAGAAATTATATTAATTTATTAATATATTAAGTATAATTCATCAATATATTATTTATGCTATAAATAATACTTTGTAGACTTCAGATGGTTTTTTAAATATTAATATATTATGAGTTTAAACATAAATTATATACTTTGCGACGAGTATCTCGCCGTGGTCACCGCGGTACTGAGCACGTGCTCGCCGCCTTGACCATGCGCCGAGTGGGGGGCAATGGGCTGCGCGAAATTCGGCGCACCGCGGTAATTATCGCGCGGGAAAGCGTGCGGGCCGCGGCGGCTAATCAAGGAGAGAGGGCAATTAGGCGCGCGATCGGCCCTCGATCCTTGTTCGATCGCACGATTTAGATTAGTGTGTCTCGGGACACGGCTTCTCCCGAGACGTTTCGCAGCGGAGCGCTACGTCCCTTGTCGCGTGACGCGTTTTAAGTTTGTAGAGAGAGTGAGTGAGAGAGAGAGATAAAGTGATAGAGAGAAAGAGAGAGAGAGAGAGAGAGGTGCAATATAGTGCAGGTGCACTGAAGCTGCCGGATCGAGGAAACGACCTTGTACCGCTTTGATCTCGCCCTTGCGGGTTAGAGATTGGTGAAACAAGGTCCAACAACAACAAGCGAACCTTGGGACGCTTGGATCTCGCCCTTGCGGGTTTGAGATTGGCGAAACAAGAAGTAGCTGCAACAACAAAGCGGAGGGCATTTTTCCCGCCAACTTCAAGATCGCCGCCGCCAAAGTAAGTGGGATTATTAAATAATATATTGTATAACGCGTGCGCGATCATCCGCGTCGGGAGAGTGAGAGAGAGAGAGAGAGAGAGAAAGTTTTTAGATAGCGTCGACCAGATTGTCGGGTTCATTTTGTGATTTTTTATAATAAATAATTTATTAATTTAACATATAAACATCCGCGTAATTATTTCGCGCACCTTTCCCTATTTTCGCGTTCCCTATAGCAGCGAGCACCCAGGCTTGCTCCGCCGCGTCCGCGGATTTTCCGTGCGACAACACCGAGCGGGAGGAAGGGACGGAAAGTCCTTAAGTCGCGTGGTGGCTGGGAGCCGGGCGAAATTAGCCACCCGGTAACCGCCACGTGACAAATTGGCGACCGTGACAGGACGCCGGCGGTAGGGGTCGCGAACGAAAATTATTAACTTTTTCGTGAGGGAGCGGGCGCGAAAATTGCGCGCGAATTTAGCTAGCGTTAGTGTGTGAAGTGTGTGTGAGTGTAGGAGGGGGGAATAATAGCTCGTGGCTCCGCGCTGTAATAAGCGCTGAGCGGGAAAATTTTATTCTTTGTTTGAGAAATCGGGAGCGAGAGTGGCGAATTAGTTTTTGCGAAATAACTAATTTTGAGGATTATTATTGTTAATAATAATAATTAATAATTATTAACAGTAATAATTAAATTAATTTTTTTTTTTGGGCGGTGATTGATTTCGCGGTTTTTGCCCCGATTTTTTGTCACTGACTAAAAAAAAAAAAAAAAAAAAAAAAAAAAATTTAAATAAAAAAAAAAAAAAATTTTAGTGATTGCCGAGTTGGAGCCGATAGCAGAGGGCGCGTCGGTGATTTGCACTGACCCCTCGCGTGGAGGCCCCAGCGTGTAAAAAGGGGGGGGGATTGTATTTCTTCCTTGTAAGGTTGTGGTTGTGTGCGTCGCGGCGACCGTTACGAGCGTGCTTGCCTATTTTTAATATTTTTAGAAATTTTTAAATATTTTATGAAAATAATTTATTTTAATAAATATTTTTATTATATTTAATAATATTTTTATTATATATTATATATTTATATTTTGCAAATTGTTTTCTTTTGTTTTCTGTTTTATTTTAGCTTCTTTTTGGGAATTGTTGTTTTTATTTTCAGGCAATTTTTGATTTTTAGATTTTTCGTTTTTTTTCAGTATTTTAATTTTTTTTATATATATAGCTGGCAGAGCGCGCAGAGGTGCGGTCCGGCACCTAGAAAGCGGGGGGAGGGTGTTGCCATTCGGCGGTACCTTTTGTACCCGCCTGAGTGTTGACGCGACCACCCTTTGAGTGTGGTTGGGGCCGTAATGGCGGACCAAAGGAAACGGTCCTCCATTAGCGGCGTGGAGATGATAAGTGTCGACGAGGAGGAGGAGGCGGCGATGCAGCGCGCTCGCGACCGCGTCGCCGCCATTAATAGAGTTTGTGAGCGTTATGGTGAGCGCGTGCGTGCCTTGCCACTTGCATCCGCGAAGGCCAGGCGCCTGCGGAGGCATGTGCGAGGCATGCCAATATATCGTGTGGTGATGGAGTTATGTCGAAGCAAGCTCTGCTTTCAGGGCGACCACAATGAGTTGCGGGAGCGCTTATGGCGTTTCCTGCTCATGGTTGCCCGGCCTCTGCTGGACGTTCCCTGGGTCGAAGGATACGACGACAACTATGACGCCGGACCATTGGATCCTCCTTTGGTTTGTTACGATTTGTGGTTGCCGTCGATTTCTCCCCAGAAGCGAGGAACGGATCGTGAAAACAGCCCCGCGAAGGATGACGGCGCGGCAGCTATCACGACCAGCACGACCGGAGAGGATAGTGAGAGTTCTTCGGGAGTTCGTGTTCGAGAGATTGGAGTTGATCCTAAGGATCATCCCCCGACTGTTTTTCAACAAGGGGTAGATGTCCCGGGAACCTCCAAGCCGGAGTCGATTGAGGTAGACGGGCTGACCCTCCGAATGCAGGAGCAGGTACGGCAGATCGTATCATCTGTGATGACAGAAATTTTTGCATCACAGGGTGATATTATTCCGCAGACGCTGAGAGGAGCAACTACGCAAGTTGCTCCTTCTATGGCGTTAGCGGGTGGGCCAGCTAACCAAGGCGAGAGCCCGAGTCTGCCGCCTAATTCAGCTGAGACAGGGAAGCCTCCTGCAGCGGCCTCTACGCCGCATAAAAGGAAGGTTTCCTTGAAGAAAGCAAACAAGGTGTTGGTGAGTTCGGATGCGGATGACTCTTCACAGAGCGGATCGTCAGAAGAAGAATCCGTGTTGATGTCGGCGCCGCGTCCGAGCAAGTTAGTGAGTCGTCGTGATAGAGTGAGGGTCGAGGATACTGCTCAGAGGAGACGCAGTCGGCAGGTTTTACCTTCGACGACTGAGTCAGCCGCGGGCGATCTTCAGTTGGCAACAACCATGGCCCGGAGGAGTAGCGATGATAGTTTGACTAGAGAGAGAGACGTGAGTTTTCGCGACATAACCCGCTGCAGACGGGCGTTGCGAGATGCACGTCTTTCTTTTGCGGGTAGAGATACGGAGGATGCGTGGGATTTCCTTGAGGGTCTCGAGTTATTCAAAGAGCAGCTGGGAGTTTCAGGTAGATGTTTAATAGGCTCCTTGCAATCGGCTTTCGTGGATGACGCTCGGAAATGGTACCACCGCGTCCAACGTATGTTTGTGGATTGGGAGTCTTTCGTGCAAGCCTTCCAGAACAAGTACTGCACGATAGTTAGCGATTCGACTCTGCTCAGAGATCTCCAGTGTTTGCGCCAGAGAGAAGGAGAGACGATCGCGAGGTTTGTGGATGCGTTCCAGACGAAGGCGAACGCTATGCGTCACCCGCCGTCGGAACGCCGCCAGAAGAGGATGATCTTTGAGCAGATCTTGCCGACTTACCGGCGGTATATCATGGATAAAGATATGCCGGACGTGCGGTCGCTGGTTCAGTGGGGTAAGCGCTTGGAGGACATCCAACGGATTGATGATAGGTTTGAGTCTCCGTCACTCGACCCGTCATCGAGCAAGAAAAAGGTGGAGAAAAGAATTGAAGATAAAGTTGGGGTCCATGCTGCATCTACGGCTCCTAGCCTGCCGCCCGCTGCGTCGAAGAAGAAGAAGAAAAAGAAGAAGAAGAAGAGTACGTCGGCGAGCGGTAGCGGGAGTAGTGATAGCGGTGAGGTAGCTTTGCTAGAAGGCATAGCGAGGCAACAGCACCAGCCGGAGCAGCAGAGTCGTGTTACGGGGCAGATAGCGCCAATGCGCTCGAATCTGCCTCCCCAGGGGGTTGGAAGACGGGAGTTTGGAAGCGGACAGCGAAGCGGCCAAGTGCAGCCATCTAAAACATGGCCCGGGCCCTCGTATGTTCAGCTGCATGCCCCGACTCCAATGCCGACACCTGTGGCGAATGCTCCGTTTTATGGACAGTGCTACACGTGTAACGGCATTGGACATAGAGCCTCTATGTGCCCGAAGCGAGTCTGCTATAAATGCAGGCTTCCGGGACACAACGCGAGCGCCTGCCCAACTGCTAGCCCACAGGTAGCGTGTCAAGTTTGCGACTGCCCTGGAGTAGTTTTCCGGACTTGCCCGAACTGTGCGCACGTAAGGGAGAGCCTGGGAAACGCCAAAGCAGGGCAACAGACGCGTCCCCTGGGCCCTGCGGGGAAACGGTAGTGAGCGAGAGGACGAGTGAAAGATTAAGAGTGGTGGAACGTCGAGAGAAGGAAGTTAGGCAGGAAGAGTCGAGTCAGGAGCGTCAAAATCGAGAGACACAGAGTGAGTGTGAGAAAGAGAGAGAGCATCTCGAGAAGACGCTTCGAGCTTCTCAGGAGTTGACGGATGAGCTCCAGAGGCTCTCCACAGCCTGTAAGCTGCTCGATACCATGCCGGACAAGCCTTCGAATCGAGTTCGCGTTGAGGTGCCTAGTCGGACGCCTGCGCAGAGTTTGGAGTTTCCGCCTCTACCAAGCAGCAGAGAGGCTTCGAACAAAGCTGCGGGTGAAGGATCCGCGAGTTCACTGAGGAATTCGCTGTCCCGTCTGGCTACAGGCGTACTCAAGGGTGCTGTGCCGAAACAATCGAATAGTGAGGAGCAGACGGTGGCCGGTGTCATAACCGACAACCGAATGTACCTAACGGTTCGATTGAACGGCAAAGATGTGTGTGCATTGTTTGATCCAGGTTCCATGATTTCTTTGATCGACCCTGAAGAAGCAAAGGCGTTTAAAGATAAATGGAAACCGGCTCAGCTAGCGGTGCGTGGAGTTACTGGGGGAACTCAGAAAATCCTTGGAGTGCTTGAAGTTCTCTTTGAAGTAGAGAATATCGAGCAGGCAGTTGATCTTAGAATCGTGCCGGATACCGGTCACCCTGTCATTCTCGGGGTAGATTTTGGTCTCAAGTACGGTTTTGAGTTATCGCTGGTAGGATGTTTCTGGAGGATTCCTGGTGGAAGATGGCGTCCTTTCTCAAAAGTTGGTGAATTGAGTTCAGATCCGAGAATTTTCGCAGAGTGCTGTGGCATCGTTGAAATACGAAGTGAGGAGCGAGAACAAGTGAAGGCTTTGATGGAAAAGTTACTTCCAGAACCCGGAGAGCTTCACGGGTTTACGACTCTTATTGAACACCACATCGATGTCCAGGGTGCTGTGCCGGTGAGACACGCGCCTAGGCGTATGTCTCCCAAGGTTCTCGAGTTTGCTCAAGAAGAAGTGAAGAAGATGTTTGAGAAAGGGATTATTGAGCGTAGCGCTAGTGAGTGGTGTAGTGCACCAGTGATTGTCAAGCGAGAAGGGAGCTATAGGTTTTGTATAGATTTTAGAGATGTAAATAAGACGACTAGGCGCGATAACTATCCTTTACCGAATATAGATTCGATTTTGGATAAGTTGCGCGAAGCTAGGTATATCTCTAAAATCGACCTAAAGAAAGCTTATTTTCAGGTGTTCTTGACTGAAGTTAGCCGGCAATTTACAGCTTTTGCTGTGCCTGGCTCCGGTCAATGGCAATTCGTTCGTTTACCCTTCGGATTGAAAAATGCGCCGATGACGTTTTGTAGGTTAATCGGGGCCTTATTCGGACCCGAGGTAGAGCCTCACGTTTTCGCGTATTTGGACGATCTGATAGTGGTGACGCAAACGTTCGAAGAGCACCTGAAATGGGTAGAGTTTGTGTTGCGTACGATTGTGGAAGCCGGACTCGAGGTAAATCGTGAGAAGTGTGAATTTTGTTGTTCGAGTGTGCGTTTCCTAGGTTACCGGCTGGATGCTGACGGATTAAGGCCGGACCCGGAAAGGGTTGAGCCGGTCCTGAACTATCCGGCACCCAAGAATGTGAAAGAGTTGCGTACGTTTTTGGGTATGGTGGGCTGGTACGCACGGTTTATTGAGAAAGAGTCCGAGCTTAAAGTGCCTCTCACGAAGTTGTTAAAGAAAGATCAACCGTGGGAGTGGCAGGAAGAACAAGAGGTTGCGTTTAATGCTTTGAAGAACGCGCTTGTAAAGGCCCCTGTGCTTGCTCGTCCGAATTTTTCGAAGTTATTTACGGTCCAAAGCGATGCTAGTGATTACGCTATTGGAGCCGTTTTGACTCAGGAAGATGACGATGGGTTTGAGCATCCGATCGTGTATATCAGCCGTGTCTTAAATCCGGCTGAGAGGAATTATACTACGTCGGAAAAGGAGTGCCTGGCCTTATTATGGGCAATTAAAAAATTGAGGCCATACTTGGAGGCTTATGAATTTGTTGCTAAAACAGATCATAGCGCTCTAACTTGGCTTAAAAATCTTAAAGACCCTACAGGGAGGCTAGCGCGTTGGGCCCTCGAGATGCAGCAGTGGGATTTCGAGATTGTGCATACAAAAGGCGCACTCAACAAGGTTCCTGATGCTCTCTCTAGAGGGATCGATAGAGAGATTGGGATTGTGGCGAATTTTGAGACGATCTCGGATCCTTGGTATCATGACAGAATAAACGAGATTCAGCGTTGGCCTCGAAAATTTCCTGGATGGAAAGTGATGGATGGCATGCTTTATCGTTATTCCACTGATGAGATCCTGGATCCGATCTCGTTTGAAGAGGAGGGGTGGAGACTCGTCGTACCAGACGAGTATAGAGTTGGAGTGATCGAGCAGGCACATCGCCACCCGTCGTCGGGTCATCTTGGAATCGAGAAGACTTACGACAGGGTAAGGAGGGAGTATTATTGGCCTGGTTTTTACTACCAAGTGCGTGAATACGTGCAGCAGTGTAGCGAATGCCAGCGCTATAAAGTCTCTCAGGCGGGTCCTAAAGGGCTGATGGGTAAGCGAATCGTGGAGAGGCCATGGGCAGTGGTGGCTGCAGACGTGATGGAGCTGCCTCGTAGTAAGAGCCAATTTAAATACATTCTAGTGTTTCAGGATCTTTTTACGAGGTGGATTGAGTTGAAACCATTGCGTGCGGCTAACGGGAAGGCAGTGGCGAAAGCTTTTGAAGAGTTGGTGTTATTTAGGTGGGAGACTCCCGAGTTCTTATTGACGGACAATGGTACAGAGTTCGTTAATAAGCATCTCCGGGAGATGTTGGAGGATTTTGGTGTGAAGCATGTAACCACGCCTCCCTATCACCCCCAAGCCAATCCGGTTGAGCGTACAAATAGAACGTTAAAAACGATGATTGCCACGTTCGTCGAGGCTGATCATCGACAGTGGGACGAGCACTTGCATGAGTTCCGACATGCAATTAATACGGCCGTGCAAGCTAGCACAAAGGTCTCGCCGGCGTTCTTGAATTACGGGCGCCACCCACAGCCAGTGAAGAGTTTGCGACGTGAAGTTGAGGGAGAGAAGGTAGTTGTTCGTGCGGACCCTGAGCATTGGCTTGACCGTCTGAAACGATTGGACGTTCTTTGGGATCTCGTGAGGAAGCATAACGATGCATCCCAGGAGCGCAACGCCCGCGCGTATAATCGCAATAAAAGAGGCGCGTCGTTTCGGGTGGGCGACCTCGTATGGAGGCGCGAGAGCACGCTTTCGGATGCTGCGAAGGGAGTCTCCGGTAAGCTGGCACCAAAATATTTTGGTCCCTTCGAGATTAAAGAAGTGCTTGGTGATACAGTCTTTCTTCTCGAAGATGCTGGCCGGAAGACTTCTAAGGTGCATATTCAGCACCTAAAGCGGTATATACCACCGAGGCGAGCTAACGTGCCGACCGACGAAGTGTCGGAAGTCAGTATCTGTTCTTGTGTTGAGGTAGAGGTTAAGTGTAAGCGTAGTGATTAGCGTGATATTGACTAATTTTTTTTTCCATTTTGCAGGTGGCAGGAGGTGGAAGAATGGAGGAAGACATCCCCGTCGAGCCAGCTCCGGGGGTGGAGAAGGGTAAAGGCGATGAGGAGTGCCTCGAGAAGCTGCTCCGGCTGGAGCTGCAAGCTCGCCGGGACAGCGTTCCAACCGATGAGGAGGACGCGCTGCTCATCCACGCCTCGGACGAGGACATGGAGGAGCCAGAGGTGACGAGCGGCGGGGCCGCATCAGCCTCTGCGGATCCAGGGCTGCAGACGACGGCGCCCGGCAACAACGACATCACGGCGGTTACGCCGCTCGTGGGTGACGGGCAGGCGGCCGTCGTAGAAGTGGCGGTGGCAGCGGTTGAGCCGGCCAGCCCTGTCGTCGAGCCCATGGAGGTTCCGGCAGGGCGAGAAGAGGCCCCGCGCAACATCTTTCCCGCCGGATACTCCGAGGACTTGCGTCGGGAGGAGGCTATGCGGCAGAGGCTTATGGCGAGGCGCCGCCTCAAGTGGAATCCGCGACGTCAGCTCGAGATGGATGACTACTTCTCGAGCTCGACGCCTGCGGATGAAAATTTTGAGCGCCTCTACAAGGCACTGCCGCAGAAGCCGACTTCAGGCGTACTCCTGCCCCAGGCCACAACATCAGCAGAGGGGCCAATATCGGAGCGTCCCGCGGGAAGAAGAAAGCGGCGGAAGAGGACGAAGAAGGGAGGGCCCGCGTCCGCGTCCGCGATCGCGAGCGCGAGCGCGAGTCACCTCACGAAAGAGGAGGAGGTAGGCGCGGGGAGGGAAATTGTGGGTGGTGCTGGGGGGTGTAGCGACCCGAAGGGGCCGTTGGTCGAGAGCGCTCCTTATGTGGAGATAGCTCGCCAGCGGTCTCCGACTTCGGGAGGGCAGGCGCGCGGGGGGGAGACGGTAGTGTCCGGCCCTAAGGCCGTGAGTCGCGTGGAGAAGGCAGCCTCGTCCAAGTGCTCCACCGGTCGATCCGCGCAAGCAAGTGATCCCGGTGAGTTGGGCTGGGGCTGCATTTTCCGTGGGAGGATGGACGTGCCCGTTGATCCGGCCGTTGATCCGCCACCACGCTCATGCCACCGTTGCTGGCGGAGGGGGCACCATCGCGTAGATTGTCCCCGGCCCCTGCACTCGGTGTTTTGCCACAACTGTGGGCGTTTGGGAGAGACGCTTAATACTTGCCCCCGTTGTGGTGAAACGCATGCAGCGTGGTTGGCGAGCATGGGAGTCCGGCGGATCCGGGAGAGCCACCCCCAAGCGCATCCCCGCGTGGATGCTGGTGTTGCGCCGAGTGTGAGCGCGGACGTGGCGGGGGGATGGGAGGTTTCAGGTGGCGGTAAGGGCGGAAAGCGCCGGCGCCGATCTCCGCGATCGGAGACGGCACTGGCGCCAACGCCGGTAGCCCCGCGCCTGAAGGCCCCGAAGCCCCAGCCACCGCCACGGACGGACAGCACCTCGATTAAAAGGCGATTGAGTGCGCCGCCTCGGGTGGTTTCGGGAGCTAAGGTAGGAGCCCCCGTAGCATCGCGCACTCTGGCACCCCACGTTCCGGTAGCAAAGGGAGTGCAAAAGCGAGTGGAAACGCAGGATCGCGAAAGCGTCGACCTGACGCCGTCAGCTTCATTCGCGGAGATCCAGACCGCACGGAGCTCCGCGGCTGATCTGACGGTGGTCGGAAAGGGCGCTGAAGCATCCGGTGTTTCCCCGCTGATGCCTCCTGCGGAGGCAGCAGGGTCCTTGGAGGCCAGCTCAGTACAGCCCATGGAAGTGTCCGGAGAGGCATTTGACGACTCGGTGGGAAGCGGAGATTCCGTTTCCCCGGGGCTTGCCCTTCGGTCAGAACCGATCGCCGTGCCTGCCGGACCAGGGATTGAATTTGAACGGATGGCTCGCGCTTTCCAAGAGGCCAGGCTGTTTCTCGACAAGCTCCAGAGCGCCGAGCCTGCGGATAGAGGGTGGATGCGAGCGGCATTGGCTCGGGTATTCCCGGACCATCCGAGGCTGCAGTAGAGCTTGTGGAGGAGAGGTAAGGTTGAGTTTGTGAAGGTGGCCTCAATAACACCAGAGGCCACCGCCCCTTCTGAATTCGGTTGCTTGCCCGACTTTGCACGCTTAGTTTCTTGTGATATTAATGATAGGGATTCGATTAGAGTAATGGTGAAGAAGAGTAGCCAAATAAGCGTGCAAGGTTGGCGGCGACCAACCGGATGAATAAACTTGACATCTGGGAAGATGTGAAGTTTAGGGGGGGGTATTGCGACGAGTATCTCGCCGTGGTCACCGCGGTACTGAGCACGTGCTCGCCGCCTTGACCATGCGCCGAGTGGGGGGCAATGGGCTGCGCGAAATTCGGCGCACCGCGGTAATTATCGCGCGGGAAAGCGGGCGGGCCCGCGGCGGCTAATCAAGGAGAGAGGGCAATTAGGCGCGCGATCGGCCCTCGATCCTTGTTCGATCGCACGATTAGATTAGTGTGTCTCGGGACACGGCTTCTCCCGAGACGTTTCGCAGCGGAGCGCTACGTCCCTTGTCGCGTGACGCGTTTTAAGTTTGTAGAGAGAGTGAGTGAGAGAGAGAGATAAAGTGATAGAGAGAAAGAGAGAGAGAGAGAGAGAGGTGCAATATAGTGCAGGTGCACTGAAGCTGCCGGATCGAGGAAACGACCTTGTACCCGCTTTGATCTCGCCTTGCGGGTTAGAGATTGGTGAAACAAGGTCCCAACAACAACAAGCGAACCTTGGGACGCTTGGATCTCGCCCTTGCGGTTTGAGATTGGCGAAACAAGAAGTAGCTGCAACAACAAAGCGGAGGGCATTTTTCCCGCCAACTTCAAGATCGCCGCCGCCAAAGTAAGTGGGATTATTAAATAATATATTGTATAACGCGTGCGCGATCATCCGCGTCGGGAGAGTGAGAGAGAGAGAGAGAGAGAGAGAGAAGTTTTTAGATAGCGTCGACCAGATTGTCGGGTTCATTTGTGATTTTTTATAATAAATAATTTATTAATTTAACATATAAACATCCGCGTAATTATTTCTT